>JAOVVA010000002.1:9003446-9032448 GCA_028565275.1 Leiocassis micropogon | reverse complement strand
GAAGGTGGGGTGAACATGCAAACTCCAACACACAGACCCCAAGACGGGAATCGAATTCGGACTCTTAAAGGCGACAGCGTTAACCGCTAAGCCACCGTGCTATCAAAGGTCACTTAGCTGCCTAAATATCAAGTAAGCATCTTTTAAGATCACAAATTCCTCACCATGGATAGCAAATCTTGAGCAGAGTCTCCTGAAGGTGTTTTTCTCCACAGAGGTGAGGCCGGGTGGATAGCCTTTACCTTTCAAATATTTCTCAACTGCATCATATTTTGAGAAAAAAGCATGCTGGGTAATCGAGCCATCCGCTGCCTCTGAAGAACCGCTCCCGTCAGCCATACCTTGAGAAGTGTCTTCCTTATCCTGTAAAAAGAAACAAATTCTGCACAATCAAATAAAAAAAACAGGATGGTATAATGGAGATTAACATGGTTTGATTTGATCACAGCTGGACATAACATGAATTTGATAGGATTTAGGTGGCCCTGACCAATTTTGAAATCAAGTCTAAATCATGTGTGGCATATAAAAGCATTTCACTTACTGCAGTTCTGACATAAAGAACTGAGTTTTTGTTGCTAGGGTGATCAAGCAACGTCAGCTCAGACACAGCAGCCTGAGTTTAACGAATCCGACTGGGAGCACATAGGCACAAGCAATATTCCACAGGGTATCCTGATGATTGCTGTCGAACCTGTCACAAGCTTGGCCTGATGTTTGGGGACTACAATGCCCGATGTGAATTTGACCCGTTTCACAGAAGTTGTAGGGCTTTACACATGAACAACTCAAACCAACTACATCAATGACCAATGACGCATCTTTGGTGTGGCTAATAATCTGTGCGCTACCAATACTTTCTTCCAACTCAAAAACATACAGAAGGCGCCTTGTGTAACAGACGAAGATGACAACTATGAGACCAAGCCTTGACAGAGGCTAAGCAATGCAGAAGAAAGATAGCATGAGGTTGACCAACAGGTGAAATTATGTTGCTGACAAGACAAGAGCAAATGGATCAAATGCAAGAGAGATGAAGGCCAAGAAGCCACAAAGTGAGACAACACCTAGATGCTTTATCGAAGCATGCTCAAACTGATTGGATTGACAAGTAGGCAAGACATGCCCATTAGGGACAAAAACAGGAACTGGACAAGGAAGACACTGGTTTGAGCTTTTCAAAGAGACATTGAATCAACCAAAGCTGACAACAATGACGTTTCCTCCTGATGTCCTCTTCCAGACAGAAGACCTTCCTCTAGACGTTGGCCTCATAAAAACAGAGGAGATAACAGCAGCAATCAAGCCTATGAAGAATGGCTGAATACCCAGACTGGACAAAATCACAAGCCGAAATGCTGAAACATGGCAGACAGGCCCTGGTTGATGCCCTCAATGACCTCCTGCATGCCTGTTGGACAAGGACAGATATGGCTTGGTGTCAGGACATTGTCTCTCAGCTTCCAAAAAGGGGAACCTGGATGACAGTAACAACTGGTGTGGGATTACACTCCTCTCAGTTCTGAAGCAAAGTCTATCATGCTCAAGACTGCCACTTAATTAAGTAAATCGATTTCAAAAAAGCATTCAGCATCAGTGAGTACATCATCTAATCTTCTGAAGTGTTGTGAAGTCTGAGCAGTCATCATTTATCTCCAAGACTTCTTTCATCATACAGTTTAAGCCTCGTTCAAGAAAGATAAGTGGTAAAACACATGAAACATACAGAGTAGTGTAAATTACCTGTGAGGTGCAGAGGAGAAGGGTGGGGACTGCATGAGGCTTGAGATGAACAGAGCCTCCTGAATGCTCAAAGCAGTCCTCTGTAAAGTGAGTAGAACACACGACAGACCGGGGCCGGGGGCGCCAATTCATCCTGCGCAGGCTTCTGATCCACTGGTTAAGACGCTCAGGATCATCAAATGGAAACCTGCAGATATCCAGCCCTGGTTTAAATGCAGAGTAACGTGCATGACATAAACATGATGTAAGAGTTTCTTAAGGAGAAAGTACTTAAGGAAAGAACAAATAGCTCCCACAGCACTGCTCTGACGTCTGGCCCAGTTTCATAAAACTTTCGGCTAAAGTCTCCCAGGAATCATGCATGGTTTTTAGCTTCTAGTTGAGGTTTTAATTATGCTTTTCGATTACAGTGGTAGATAGAGTGCAGGTTTGCTTGCTTCCTTGATTTCCAGTCACTGCTGTATTATATTATTTCCATTTT
The DNA here is from genome assembly GCA_028565275.1 of Leiocassis micropogon. Classification (NCBI taxonomy): domain Eukaryota; kingdom Metazoa; phylum Chordata; class Actinopteri; order Siluriformes; family Bagridae; genus Leiocassis; species Leiocassis micropogon. The sequence continues at coordinate 9,030,224 of JAOVVA010000002.1, read as the reverse complement.
TAATACTTGATTTAATAGTGATAGCTAAAATTTGTGAATTTTTCTTCAAAGCCCACAGCCTTATTAATACATTTCCCAACATTTTTGATGGTTCTAAGGTCTTTGTGACATTAACTAATTATTTAGGTATGTTAGAAAACAAACACTGCGGACTATCAGTAACAAATGTACTGTATTTATACAAAAATTACACTGTTTAGCAGTTTCACAGCAATGAGGGGGAATTACTTATGCAATCATAACTTTTTGCAATTTGTTTTCTAAATATTTGGATCCAAATTCCTTAAATACAGTCAGGTCCATACATTTTGGACCAAGGATAAATGTGGTTGTTGTTTTTTTGCATTTGGACTCTTTACATGACCACACTGAATACGCAATGAAACATTCAAGAGCAAAGTCTTTCAGCTTTAATTCAAAAAACGTTTGACAAAAGTGTGGCATTAACCATTCAGAAATTAGAGCCATTTCTATATACACATTCTGGAGGCTCGTTATGGAACAAACTAACAAAATTACAACATAAAGATTACTTTTCATACTTGAGAAGTCAAAACCTGCCTACAGAAGTGTAGAACCCATGGACATGGCCAAATGCTGTGTTGAGGTATTTTGACAGGCCTTCAGCCTGCAGGTGCCTTCAGCTGTTGCTAGTTTGTGGGTCTTTCTGCCTTCAGAAGTGAAAAGCATGACCTGATCAGTGAAGAATATTTACCTTCTTTGCCTTGGGTAGCTTTCACTGTATGTTTGGGTCATTAACTATCATGCAATATGAAGCAGCATCTTATCAGTTTTGCAGCATTTGCTTGAATCTGAGCTGAGAGTATAGCTGTGTACCCTTCAAAATTCATCCTGCTGCTTTTATCATCAGTCAGATTGTCAATAAACATGAGTGACCCAGTTCCACTGACAGCCACACACATTTATGCCATTCCACTGCCTCCACTATGTTTGACAGATGATAGACAGGTTTAATCTGTCTATCATTAAACCTGATATGTTTGACAGGTTTAATCTGGCCTTTCTTATCTAAGTGGTTTGCACCTTGTTTTGAAGCGTCTGTATCAACTTCATGAAGACATTGCAGACATTAATCTTAATTGCAGACATTGACAATGACACATTGACAATGACACATTACCTCCTGAAGAGGCTAAATGTTGTAAAATGGTTCTTCTTCACTTTAGTTGCCTTTCGTGGCCGGTCCCAATGTTTTTGCCCTCTCTCCGTTAGGTTTATTCATTTATTTCTATCCTAATAGCGGCCACTCTCACTTGCTCAGACATCCTTTTTGGACCTCATGTCGAGAATTAGAGTGAGTGAACAGCTACCAAAGCCAAATATAACACCCAGAACCAGGCCTTTTATCAGTAGTTCCTGAATGGTTAATGCCACGCTTTTTGTCAAATCCCTTGAACGTCCTGACTTCTCTCAATTCCTCCATTTTTCATTTCAAATTCAATGTGATAGACCAAATGCCAAAAAATGCCTTATCTTTCTTCCAAAATGTATGGGCTTGGCTGTATAATCCCAATTATGTTCAATTCAGTTCTAGGTTGTAACACAAAAAAAATATTTGGGTGGATAATAATGCAAGACATTGTATGCTTCTTTCTAAATTATTATTATTTGATTAAACAGCCACCAGTAGTATAGTGTGAATCTTCAGCTTACTATTCATTCTCAATTTAAAAAAAAAAAGATTTTTACATTTATAATAAAGATAAACCAGTCGATCGACCAGTGACCAGAACTGGCTGGTTTTCAGTCCATGTTAGAAGTTCGTTAGAAGGCGCGCGCCCCCGCAGGCTGGCAGCCACTCAACCCGTGTACTCACCGTCACGTTGAGTTTTAAGACTTTGGTGGCATTCGAGGTGGTAAAACATTACTATTTCTTTATAATCTTACAGGTGGCGCATATTTTCATCCTGTGGAGTAGGAGTGAATAATTTGCTAAGTTTGTTTAGAAATAATAATTATGGGCCTCCGAGTGGCGCAGTGGTAAAGTGCTCGCCCTATCATCCGGAGATCGCTGGTTCAAACCCCGGGTGATGCTGTTACCTCTCACAGCCGGAGGTCTAGAGAGAGCTGATTGGCCGAGCTCCCTCAGAGGGGAGGGATGAGAGGTACTCGTGCTCCCACATTAATACGGCTCTACCTACCATTCAGGGGCGTCTGTGAGCTCACGTAAGCGGATAGAGCTGTCCTCCGAGTGTGTTACTCCGCCCCCAACGGTGCGTGAGCGAGCAGTTCGAAAAAATGGTCGGTGACATCACGTGGGTCGGAGGAATCACGTGACAGTCCACCCTCCCGACTGAAGGGTAGTAGAAGCTTAATGTGGGAGCCCCCTAGTGACTGGGAGGAATTGGACACTACTAAATTAGGGAGAAAAATTGGGGAAAAATCCACAAAAATAGCAAAAAAATTAAAAAAGAAATAATAATTATGGTGCATGGTGGAAATCAGGGAAAATGTAATATGGAATTGGGAAATTGATAAAATTATGATACTTATAGAATCCTAATTTTAATCGAATCGGCACCTAGGCATCGTGACGACATCGTATCGGGTGGTGACTGGTGATTCCCATCCCTACATTTAATTCAGGAACTACATCGAAACTAACAGAACCGGTAGATGCAACTACGAGAGTAAGGAATGTCAGGATCTGCCATTGACCCCGGGGAGTCTTAAGAAGTTAAAACATCATCAAAAAAAAAAATCGATGGCTTGAATAAAGTTCATGTTGCAATTGTGATACCCATAATCTAATGGAATTTTCCAAGCTAAAATATAATATTCTAAATTGTAAAGCTAAAACTGGTGCTCACCGATGAAATGTCAGACCCAGTGTCCTCTCCAAAGGTCCATTGTAGTTGTTGCAGCTATAAACGGAACACCGATATTTTTGGGTTGATTCATCCATCTTCATGCAAAACTGGCAGTTACCGATCCATTCCTCTATGTCCCTGGTCATAGTGCCCCAGTAATAAAGCTCAGATATGGAGCTCAGACATCTGCTCATACCGAAGTGTCCTCGTTTGTCATGGTGATCCTTAAGCACCTCGACGACCTCCTCTCTGTTCCGGAGAACTTTTCTGCGTTTGGAGCCATGGCGATAGTACAGGATCCCATCTTAAAATAAAAAACAGATAAGAAGAATCTGTTATTTTTGAACAACTATGTTGAAAGCTGACCACTAATAAGTCGACTTATTACCAATATTTTGAATTAAATGAGTGTGTAAACATAAACGTTAGTCAAATTATCAATGTTTACAGCATTTGACAGACGCCCTTATCCAGATCGACTTATATTTTACATCTGAGCAGTTTAGGGTTGCTCAAGAGCCCAACAGCAGCAACTTGGTGGTGCTGTGGTTTGAACCTGGGACCTTGCAATCAGCAGTCCAACACCTTAACCATTAAGCTACCCCTGCCCCAGTTTGTAAATACTTGCCAGATTTACAAATGTTTCAGTAACTCATTTTCTTTGTGTCTACATGCATATGGTAATAAATGCCAGTTTGTTTGTTAATAACTACAGAACAGCTGATTTTCAAATAGTGACAACCAAAAGAACTCCATAAAAGGCAAGGCTCAGGGAGAGGAAAAAAAAATAAAAAATAAAAATAAAGATGACTAACGGTGAAGGAACACCTCCCAAGTGTGACTAAGTGTACTAGTAAATCATCTCTGAATGCAACTCAGCCTTTGCAGAACATTAGCTACTATAACACTTCCCCTTTTATTCTAGTGTATGCATGCAATGGCAGATACATTATGAAGGTATTTTTCATGTTTTTTCATGATTATTTAGTCACACTGCTTTAAACCAAGCAAACAAGATGGAACAAGACATCTTAACGAGAGAGCTTACCTTGAAGACAAAAGCGTTTGGCACACCTTCTGACCATGTACCTAGTGCAGTAAGGTGTACTGCTATACACTCCCGTGCGCAGGTACTTCTCCAACGCGTCATATCTTCTGAAATAAGGTTCGGACTTGGAGCTCAGGAGACTGACTTGACTCTTCACTTCGGTCCTCTTCGCGCTGGTCTGCATGGAGGAATTTTTGGAATAAGGATGCTCCACATGGACCCCTTCTTCATCTACAGAGTGATTCTCATCATCCCTGGATTCCATGCCGAGGGCATCCCAGGATTCATTGTTGCACTTTTTCAATAATAAAGCAAAAAAACAGACCATTTCACTTAATCAATGCGGGTGAATATTCATCTTACATTAAAATAAAGTTATTGCGTTATATCGCTCATTAAATGAGCATGTCATATACCTCCTGTGGAAACACGAATGTTTCAATGGTGGGCACGGCATCAGGTTTAAGGCAGACAACATCTCTGCTTCGGTCGAAGCAATCCTCGGCGAAGTGTCTGGAGCAGATAGCTGACCTGCTGTGCAGAGACCAGCGGTCTCTCTGACAGAACTTAATCCAACGGCTTAGCCTGTCTGCATCACTGAAAGGGAACCTGTTGGCAAATTCAAATTTTAAAGCAAAAGTGCTTTAAATCGACACCCAAATTCTTATATATCTGCTGTGCATACTTGTGAAACGTGATGCCTTCTTTATTATCAGCCAGTCCAGAGCTTTCGCACCCTGGGACGATGCACTGTGAGCACGTGACCGGATTGGACGGATGCGAGCAATCTTTACAATTGTCTATCCAGTCACCGATGTCTTTGGTTATTGAGCGCCAGTAATACAGATCTGAGACGGCCTTCAGGCACCGAGAGCGTCCGGCGTGCTTGCGGTTGTTGTGATGCTCCACCAGCACTGCTCTCACTTCCTCTTCGTTGCGGAGCACCTTACGCTGGCGCTTGCCATCTATGTACCAAAGTGCACCATCTAAAAACGAATGCAGTAAAGATTTTTTCATGTTGCAATTTAAAAAGGAAAGACGTGTTACAAGTATGCACTTTGAAACATGGTTGCTTACCTCCATATTGAAACTTTTTACTGCTTCTTCTTATTACACCTTTTGAAGTTTTATCATGTCTGCTGTATGTCCCAAATCGAAGATACTTCTCTACTTCATCAAAACGCTGAAAGCTCATCCTTTTGTCCAAAAGAAAAAGATATTCAAACCATTTCAAGTGATATAAATGAGCAGACAAAGCATTATTTCAAAACACATTTGGACTCAAATCTATCCTCGGCTCGTGACAAAAAATCTCATTTCTTATACCCGCACAATATTCGGCATACAGTGCATGAACATCGGTGCCCTTTTCGCCTTCACCATCAGATTCAGATCAGTCATGAAAAAGTATTTGCCCTCATCTATTTTTTTTCTTTCCTCTATCTTTGCATATTTATCGCACTATGGTTTCAGATCCTCATAAAAAAATTGATACAAGTCAAGAAGAACGGGAGGAAACACAAAGCACAATTTTCAAATGATTCATTTCATTCATCAAAGGAAAAACTTATGCAACACGTTCTATGTGGAAAAGTTATCGCTCCCTAAGCTTAATAACTGGTTGTGCCATCTTTAGCAGCAATGCCTACAACCCAACACCTCACATAACCAAAGATCAGGCTTGAATGTAGAATTTCCTTTTTCACATAGTATCACATTATGTTTATTAATTGTTTATCTACAGTCATGTATAAAAACATCATAAAAATCATCTGATCATAGTGGGGCAGCATGGTGGCTTAGTGATTAACACAGTGGCCTTGCACCACCAGGGTCCGGGTTCGATTCCCACCTCAGGGTCTGTGTGCATGGAGTTTGCCTCGAGCCCTAAGTCTTCTGGGATAGATTCCAGGCCCCCTGCGACCCTGTATACAGGATAAAGCGGTATAGATGATGAGTTATTGAGTGATTTATAGTGGGTCATAATTTATTTAACAAAAATGGACATGAAGAAAAAAAAAGTACTCAATACTTAAGTAGCCATCTGATTCAATACCTTGTAGATACTCATAACTTAAAGTATTCCTTTTTTGTATGACTGCATTTGTCTCACACATCATTTAGACCCATTCTACTTTACAACATTGCTATAGTTCATTGAGCTTTTTTTTCTTTTGGAATTTGCATATGCACAGCTCTCTTAAAATCCTGCCACAGCATTTCCACTGGTTTGAGGTCTGGACTTTGACTAGGCCATTCTAAATGTTTGTTTAATATTTCAGCCATTCTGATTTAGATTTACTGGCGTGCTTCAGATCGTCATCATGTCGCATGACCCAATCTCAACTACGTTTCAGACTGATGGTCTCTCAATTCCGTGCCAATAGTTTGGGGAAGAACCATGCATATATGGGTGTTCACATACTTTTGGCCACACAGTGTATTTGGTATCAAAAGTACAATATGTGACTAATGTGCCCTACATGGACTCGTGTGCATGCACTATATGAACAAATCTTATTGAAATATCTTATTGAGTTGTATAAAATTGTTAGTATCAAAAATATCAGTGGATTAAAGGTGACTTTCAGTTCACAGCTGTTACATATGAGCTTTATTAACTTACAGAAGTAATGCATAGAGTAAATAAAATTATTCTGATTAAGAAAAATGTTTTGTTAAGTAGTGATGAAGGGTTTTTATTTTTTTCTATTCGTTGCAGCGAACACACACACTCACTTTACCTCAATACTGCACCAGCGATCACATACTGTACATACCTCTTGCAGCACGCGCACTGAGGTCCGAGTCGGGATTTAGATCCTAAACTCCGGAGCGCGAGTAAACACACTGACAGGCGCCACTTCTGAAGGGAACGCGATTTTATAGTGCATCTGCTTGGGCGAAGAAAGCTTCACAAATTCCTCATTTTTAAAAATGTAATTACATTTTTGAAAATTATTTCAGGTCTTTTACAAACACCCGATAATTATATTAGATGTTTATCGAGCTGAAATGTTTTACAATGCAGAAAAGTATTTACGCACTATCTTAAAGTGTGCATTAAGAAAAATCGACGGCGGGATTTTCCGGAGCATGAGGCCTTTGACGTCACTTCCTGTTCCGGTACGTCAAGATAAGAGCCATGTTTTACGTAGCCCTTCCCTTACAGCATTACATACCTGTACAGTGGTGTGAACAAAATATTTTCCCCTTCCCTGTTTTTTTTTTTGTTGTTTGTTTTTTGGCATATTTGTCACACCTAAATTATTCAAATCATCAAACTAATTATTACTAATATTACAGAAAGAATTTATTAAGAGTAAAGCTGTCCAAACTTACCTGGCCTTATGTGAAAACGCAATTTCTCCGTAAACCTTGTGTGCCACCTTTGCCAGGAACACCTGCAATCAAGCATTTTTAGCCTTCCCTTCTTTTTAGAATAGTTTTAATTCCACCACATTGGGGGGTTTTCGAGCATGAACGGCCTGTTTAAGAATCTCAGTCGGATTCAGACCTTCACTAGGCCACTCCAAAACCTTCATGCTTTTTTGTTTTGTTTTTTGAGCCATTTAGAGGTGGACTTGGTGGTATGTTTCGGATGATTGACCCAAGTGCCTGAGCTTAAGGTCACAAACTAATAACTGGATATTCTCCTTTAGGATTTTCTGGCAGAGAGCAGAATTCATGGTTCAATCAAGTCGTCCAGGTCCTGAAGGTGCAAAACAGCCCCAGACATCACACTACCACCACCATGTTTGACTGTTGATATGATGTTCTTTTTATGAAATGTCGTGTTTGTTTTACGCCAGATGTAGCGGGACTCACACCTTTCAAAAGGTTCAACTTTTGTCTCATCAGTCCACAGAATATTTGCCCAAAAGCTTGAGAGATAAGATGTTTTTTGGCAAATGTGAGATGAGCCTTTGTGTTCCTTTAGTTCAGCTGTGCCTTTTGCCTTAGAGCTCTTCCATGGATGCCATTTTTGCCCAGTCTTTTTCTTATTGTTAAATCATGAACACTGACCTTAACTGAGGTAACTGTAGTTCTTTAGATGTAGTTCTCCTGGGAAGGTCCACCACTGTTTCAAATTTTCTCCATTTGTGGATAATGGCTCTCACCGGCACCGTAAGTCTAAAATTGTTTTAACTGTTATTACTTTAGAACAAAGCCACTATTATGGTTTTTCTCTGACCAAAAAGATTAATAAAATATTCTGCAACAGCAATAAACACCAGGGCCCAGATTCGATTCTCAGCCAGGAGTTTTTATGTTCTCCCCATGCTACGTGGGTTTCCTCCAGGTACTCCGGTTTCCTCCCACAGTACAAAGACATGCAGATTGAATGTGTGAATGAGTGCGTGAGTGAGTATGTGTATGTGCCCTGCTATGGATTGGCACCCTATCCAGGGTGTACCCCGCCTTGTGCCCTAAGCCTCCTGGGATAGGCCCCAAGCCCCCCCCGCGACCCTGAATACAGGATAAAGCGGTATAGACGATGAGTGAGTGATAATATAATATAATATAATATAATATAATATAATATAATATAAAAATAAATAAATAAATATAAAGAAAGAAAGAAAGAAATAATCTGTTAATTAGCTCATTAAGGGCAGGGGGTTCTCCCTAACCAGGATTGAGAACCACATCTCTAATCCAAACCCTTAAGTAAAGTACAGCATCATACTAATATCCAAAACGCCACAGTGGCTCAGAGTTTAGTACCTCTAAAGTTTGCCGTTCGAATCTCACGTCTGGTCTGTTTGCATGGAGTTTGCATGTTCACTCCATGCTTTGTAGGTTTCTTCCAGTTCCCAAACCCCCTGTATGATTAGGTAACAGAGGGTGTGCACCTTTACCCTACAGTGGGCTGGCACTCCATTGCGGCTGTATTCTGCCTCCTGCCCCAAGCTCTCTGGAATAGGCTGCAAGCCCTATGACTCTACACAGGATAGGTGGTACGGAAAAAATAGTGAATTAATTAATTAATAATGATTAATTAAATTCATGGTAAGGATAGTTGGTATGGAAAAAATAATGAATTAATTAATGAATAATGATTAATTAAAAATTATTTCCATGAATGTTTCCGTAAATATGACAGTGACACATGTATTTGTCATGTAATATGAGAGAAGAGTTGACATTCAATTTGGAAATCTCTTGTGAAGACGTACAAGTGATTGACATTTCCGGAAAAATTCGGTGTAGTACATTGATGAGACTCTAAGCCGTAGTAAAACATCTGAATAGTCCAAAGGTTTTAAAGAGGCCTGACGATACTGGCCAAGGTATCGTCATAAACAATACTGGAGATTATAAAACTATTAAATAACACATATGGAATTAGGTACTTACAGTAAAAGTAAGAACAACAACAGTCTGTTGTTATTTTAGGGCACGAAGGTCTGTTGTTCTTCAATAGTTCTCGCAAGAACAGTATTGTCAAGTGCATTTGCAAAACCAATCAAGCACTATGATGAAACTGGCTCTCATGAAGACCACCACGAGGAAAGCAAGACCAAAACTTACCTCTGGTGCAGAGGAGGAGTTCATTTAGAGTTACCAGTCTCAAAAATCACCAATTAGCAAACAGCTCCTCAGATTAGAGCCACTATGAAGGGTTTACAAAGCATAAGTAGCGGACACTTACCAATATCAACTGTTCAAAGAAGATTATTGCATATTTTGGACACCTTCAGCATTGCTTTGCAAGGCCATGGAATTTGAAAGTGTATCTAAACTTTTGATTGGTACTGTAGCTCCGAGCCCACTGCAATCGTTCCCGTAGCATCCCGTAAGCATCTATTCTGCACAATGAAAAGTCTCAGTTTGACTTGAATGTCCCTTATTCTATGTGATCTCCTCTCTGAAGATCAGTAACAGTCTGCTGTAATGCATTGGCCTACAGACATAATTAGGGTCCAGAAGTTCCTGCATGAATGCTTTAAAATCTCACTCCTGGCTTCTCTCTAAGGAATTCTGTCTAATCATGCCCATTCCTTAAAGTAGTTACTTTAGTGGTAGTAACTAGAACATGGGCGTAAAGACTTTTTTTTTGTTGCTGGGGCTTCCGTTCTGATGCTCACCTTTAGTCCAAGGCTTGATTAGGGGCCCTGTACTGACTTTCACCTCTTCTCCTGGTGCCTGTGTGGATTTATTCCATAACGTCTGTTATACTCTATAGCAAAAATAGCAAAAATATCCTATTTAATTTACTACTGTCTTACAGACATAGACGTCCCAGTTCTAGCTTATCGTCCATCCAGAATACTGATGGATTTAAAGTAGTTATAGGAAGATTTATTATTATATAAATGACATTTTGACAACCATTCAAAAATAAAAATAAAACCTTTATTTAAAGTGGTGCTCGGAAATGATGAAGTGTACTACAGAACCATTTCTGATTATTATTTATGCTTGTGAATCAAATTTTGATGTATAATCTTTCAATCACTCTCGGTTTCAGTATACATTTACATGTAAGCATTTGGCAGACGCTCTTATTTAGAGACAGACAAAAGTGCTTTGAAGTTTCCGTCACTGGATAGATCCTTACACTGGGTTGCTAGGTTACTAACCAAGTACCATCAGTCAAAGACTTTTTTTTTTAGACTGGGGTTGGGGGGGTAACCCAAATATTAAAGAAAAAGGTCTTTAGTTGTCGTTTAAAGACTGCCAAAGACTCAGCTGTACGGACATCTAGATCAAATTAATTTCACCACCCAGGTGCCAGAACAGAAAACAGTCTAGATGCATGTCTTCCTCAATCTCTGAGAGATGATGGGACCAGCCGAGCAGTGCTGGAGGATTGGAGGGAACATGGTATATTAGCATACACTAATCCAGGTAAGGGTGGCAATGGATCCGGAGCCCTACACTGAGGGTGGGTTGGGGATACATCCAGATGGGACAGGAGTCCATAGTAGGGAATTTAATTATGCATGTATACTAACTGGGCCAGAATCACACGTACAGTAGGTCCACTACGTCCGAACATTTGTCTTACGAACTTTCAAAGATACAAACGTGTTTGCGCATGTTTAATCGAGGTTAGATCATACTTCCGGCGTGCATCGTCAAGTGCGTGTGGCATACATTCCAGGAAGTCTGAAAGCAAGCATTAGAGCAGCGGCGATGGAGCTGGTACTGCTAAGAAGAGCCAAGCAATAACATTGGACAGAAAAGTGAAAATAATTGATAGAATAGAGCGAGGTGAAAAGGTGGCAGACATTGTTATTTCTTTTAACATGAATCGGCACGATTCTAAACAACATGGACAAGATCATGGAACGTGTTAGTTTTATACTATGTATAGCCAATTGTGTTAGTATCCCAGTACCTTTACAATGTTTGTTGGACTTACGAACAAATTGGAGTTACGAACGAGCTCTCAGAACAGAACTCGTTCGTATGTTGGGGACTCATTGTACTGCCATTTTCATGTTTCAACAATTAGTCTTTATCAAGGTATAATATGAATACATGATTTTCCTCTTTCAGAATATACAGAAAGCTTTTGGTATAACAAAGATTTAGTTATTAATGTACATCAGCTTCCTGTTTTAAGAATAAACCACAGAGCTACAGAATGCTCAAGGCTCTGGTGTGCCAGTTCAATTGAATCAAATGACATGGCACAAAAAACAACAACACATGGATCAGCAGCTATAGCAAATACAAATGATTTTCTGATTTATTACTGACAAACTTTGACAAAATTTCGTCACCCTTCATTTTTGCACATTTTTGTCCTGCGGCAGCTCCTAAATTAAGTTCTCAAAACTCCATTAAATGAGTATATGGTCCATTGGTATCCAGTTTCAGAACTTGTCTGTTGCCGTAGGTCCCGTGTTTGACTTCTGTGCCAGCCTCGGCACATTTGGAGGCCGAACTCAGCTCCTTTTCACAATGAGTGACAAAACTGGCATAGAGCCCCTGTCCGTCCTCTTTACCAATGTTGTTGTGGTACTGCATGCATTTCCCCTTCGCCTTCCCTCCCAGTGTTGCTTGAGGTACGATCAGGATGCTGCCAGGCAGATCAACGACTGAAGTGTATTTTCCAGATTCATTCTCACACAGCTTTACATTTAGGAGTGCATTCACTGAAAAGAGCAGGAAAGGCTAGATTACATCAAGCATTTATTTAGTTGTTTTTATAATAGATTTATTTTACAGTATTACTATAAATTTAAGTGTTATCATTTAAATATAAGGTAACACGATACCCATTTTGGGGACCATATCTTCAGTAGCACCTTTGAAGAAGCAAATGTAGATGACCATTCCACGATTAATCTGCGCAAAGAACAGAAGACAAGACTACAGCATGTCATGTTTTTTTTTCTTTTCAGAAATTGCATCAATAACATGTCTAACTTTATACATTAATAATAAAAATGTTAAAACACATAAAAAAATATTAAAAGCTTAAGCTCTATCCATTTGATATAATCATGCCATAAATCCCTGAGCTTGTTTCTTGATACACACTATACAGCTTAAAGTTTGTGCACACCTGACCATCACACCCATGTGTGCATTCTGAACATCCCATTCCAAATTCAGTCCTGTTATAATAACCTCCACTCTTTTGGGAAGACTTTGTACTAGAACTTGGGGTGTGACTGTGGGGATTCGTGATCACTCAGCCACAAAAGCATCAATGAAGTCATGCAATGATGCCAACAAAAATGGCCCAGGGCAAAAGCTGTGTTCTAATCATATGTATGTTTTATGTGTTCCAAAAGATTTAATTGAGTTTCAGGCAACGGTACTCCTACAGAATATGAACACATCCTGAGGATGTGAGGGCAAATTGAATGGAAAGATGTGTCCACAATGGCCATCATTCAGGCGTCCATGGTCGAGTGTTTGATTCCCGCCTTGGGGTCTGTGTGCATGGAGTTTACATGTTCTCCCTGTGCTTGGTGGGTTTCTCTGGGTACTCCGGTTTCCTCACCAAAGACATACAGATTAGGCTAACTGGCATTCCCAAAATGCCCATAGTGTGTGTGTGTTTTTTTGTGTGTGCCCTGCGTTTGGCACCCTGCCCAAAGTCTACCCCAACTTGTGCCCAAAGTCCCCTAGATGACGATGAATGAATGGATAAAACATTCAAAACATTTAAAACAAAGGTGTCAGTCAAATATTTCTTGTGAAAGCCTCACTATAAAGCATAAAATATATCATCATCTAAATGATGCATTTATACCGTATAATAATGCAATTATTTTGTAGTTTGCAAATATATGCATATTTAATAGAGATGGAGGGGAAAAAAAGATTCAAATATATTCTTTTGTGTGACGATTCATATATCGCCACACTGGCTCCAAAATAGATTTTTTAAACGATTTTTACATTAAGATTATTACGATTTATGAAAATATTATATATATATTATATTTTATTACGAAAATACAATTACGATTTTTATAAGAGATGAATCGGTCGATCAGCCCATGACCAGAATTGGCTGGTTTTCCAATAATAATTAAGGCAGAGGACAGAGATACGTGCTGCTCATTTAGACATTAAACTCTGGTATTTGAAATTGGTAAGTGTTATTTTATTGTTTAAACGCTGCCATTTTTTTAAAGTGAGAAAACTAATGTTATAAGGACGGGCTACATATAATAAATCAAAATCAGGGGATAAATGTAATATCAAATCTGGACATTTATAAAATTGTGATACTTTGAATCAAATCGGCACGGAGGTATTGTGATAGTATCATATTGGGAAGTGACTGGTGATTCCCACCCACTCACTCATCGTCTAAACCGCTTTATCCTGTATCCAGGTCTGTGGGGGGCCTGGAGCCTATCCCAGGAGACTTAGGGCTTGAAGTAGGTTACACCCTGGACTGGCTGACAATCCACTGCAGGGCAAACACACATACTGTGCACACACACACACGTATTCACACATTATGGGCAATATGGGAACACCAGTTATCCTAATCTGCATGTCTTTGGACTGTGGCAAGCAGGGGGAGATCATGCAAACCCCATGCACACAGGTTCGTAAACTGGTTTGGAAAATTTCTCCCCTGGTGATTCCCATCCCTACTACAGTATTTAATGACATAAAAGTTTAAAAGTAATTATATCAGCAATCAACTGGTGAAGACTTATTGTGTCTTTTTTTTTTTTTTTTACACTTCTCAATTGTACGGTTGTGTTATGTGTTACATTTTCAGAGATTTTGAGAAAGAGAGATAGATGGAAAGAGAGAGACAGGCAGAGAAAGAGAAAGACAGAGAGAAAGACCAATAGAGAGAGAAAAACAGAGAGACAGAAAGAGAAACATAGATGGACAGAAAGGGAGATAGACAGAGAGAAACAGAGAGAGAAAGAGAAACAGACAGAGACAGAGAAAGACAGACAGATGGTGAAAGACAAATAGACAGAGACAGACAGTAAGAGACAGAAACAAACAGACAGAGAGAGAGAGATAGACAGACAGAGAGAGACAGACATACACAGAGGGACAGAGAGAGAGATAGACAGATAGAGAGAGAGAGGGACAGACAGACAGTGAAAGAGACAGAGGGGCAAACAGGAAGAGAGAGAGAGAGAAACAGACAGAGAGAGAGAAACAGACAGAGAGAGAGAGAGAGACAGATGTTGAGAGACAAATAGACAGAGAGACAGTAAGAGACAGAAACAAACAGACAGAGAGAGACGGAGAGAGAGATAGACAGACAGAGAGAGACAGACATACAGACAGAGGGACAGAGAGAGATAGACAGAGAAAGAGAGAGACAGAGAGGGACAGAGACAGTGAACGAGACAGAGGGACAAACAGGAAGAGAGAGACAGAGAGAAACAGAAAGAGAGAGAGAGAGGGACAGACAGACTGACAGGGGGGCAAACAGGAAAAGAGAGAGAGAGAAAGAGACAGAGAGATAGATGGTGAGAGACAGACAGATGGTGAGAGACAAATAGACAGAGATAGACAGTAAGAGACAGAAACAAACAGACGGAGAGAGAGAGAGAGAGAGACAGACAGAGAGAGAGAGAGAGAGAGAGAGACAGACAGTGACAGGGGGACAAACAGGAAGAGAGAGAGAGAGGGACATAGGGAGAGACAGACAGAGAGAGAGGGAGGGAGGGAGGGAGCTGAAATATAAGGACAGATCACCTCTACCCATTCTGCCCCAGACTCCGCGTCTGCAGGTTTCACTTGTAGTTTTGCGTATAAACACTGCTGAAGAATCACTCGGGCTTTCACTGAATCTCCGTTTGCCATCGCCCTGATATATATTTTTTTAAAAACTGCAAAAATGCGACCGGTAAACAACGAACGTTTTAAAGAAAATGTTAAATCTATCTGGATGAGGACACGATAATATCTAACACCATAAAACTGGAGTGACTTCCGCATTACGTCATCAAGACGCGCCTTCCCTTCTCAGCGTTGTGTTTAGTTATTTCGTGCATGCTCCCCCTCTAAAACTATCCGTAATAATTTTTTTTCATTAAAAATAAACACTCGTGTTCTTGTAAAAAAAAAAAGACGTTAAGCTAAGCACTAAAATAAATATGACGTAGTCGCTTATTGTTTAGCTACTGAGCTAATATTTTGTGTAAATAAAATGGTGTTGTATCAAAGCTGCAGAAAGCTTGCACAGGTGCTGAAGAGTAACTCAGTTTGCCCTGGCTCTGGGCTGTGGTCATGTAGGAATGTTAGACCTCTTCAGGCTCTCTGTAAACCTGATGTGCGTTTCAAGGTAAGTCATGTGTCTGAATGCTGATGTCCTTGTGTGTGTCACATGAGGTCAGTGTAGTGTTTACATGCTAACAGTCTGTAACTTACATGTCAAAAGCCATGCATTAAGTGGTGTTAATGATCATTTGAACTTGTGTGAGTTTGCACTGCTGCAGCTTGTTTCGATTCCTGCATTAGTATTTACAACTATATACTCACATTTCCTCCCAGACAGGAATTATTCATCATATCCAGCACTGCACAGCTCTTCTCATTTTCCCTAAAAGACATTCCCTATAAACAGCCAAAACATGATATTGGTAAAAAAAAGAAGAAGAGAATTTTCAGATAGGGTCATACAGTATAACACCATTTTTCATAATACTTAATGCTTCTTATCTCCCAATCCATGCATCATTTTGTTGTAAATATGCATACACATTTATATTTTTATCTGATAAAAAGAAACACATTTGCTAAATACAATTTCATGCCCTTTTATGTAGTGTCTGTAACTAAAAAAAAAATCTTTTTCATGATTTTAATTGTCATTCACATGAAACTTGGCCAATTTATATTTCACATAAAAAGGCATAAAACTGAAAAAGTGTATTATTCTAAAATGCAAAATTGTTAAGATATTGCAATATGAATTTGACACTACAGATTTTTTTTCCTTTGTGAAGCTTTTACCAAAAACCAAACGTTTTACAGTTCATATTCTTCTAGAAGCTTACACCAATTTTAGTATCAATACTCATAAATACATATGAATAACTATTTTTTATTCCAACTCGGCTAAAGTTAGGAACTTGAAATTTTTAGGGTAACAAAATTGGTCACTTTTATGTTGCGTAAACTTCAGAAGTAGCGTCTCTGGCACACATTTTCTGTATTATGTGTATAACTTCATAAAAATATAATCAGCACCGATACTGTTTAGCCAAAAGTATTTATAAGTGCACAGGTAGTCAAGTCAAGTCTGGTAGAAAGTTCTTTTTTTCTATTCTGGGCAAAAAATAAAAAGTCGCACACCCTAAGATTTTATGCAGTCACCTTTAGCTTTGATTACAGCACACAATGTGGTGGCCAGGTCATGTGTAAAAATTATTCCTCATGGTCCCAGAACCACTTTTTTACTTTTCTGTTCCATAGATGGGATACGTAGTACAGGTCGTCAACGGACTTAATTTTATTGTACATCACGTAATGTTGCTGAGTCTAGACCTGACCACTTAAAGCAACCCCAGATCATAACACTGCTTCCAGAGGCTTGTACAGTGCCCACTATGCATGACAGGTGCATCATTTTATGAACTTCCTGTCTTACCCTGATGCGCTCATCCCTCTGGAATAAAGTCAGTATAGCTCAATAGTTTTCTTACGGCTATGCAGGTGTTTAGTCCCAATCTTGTGAGTTCTCATCACACTGTGTGTATATGGAAATACTCTTACTTTTATTTATAAACATAGTTTTTACTGTAGATTTTTTACCATACAACTTTACCAAGTGTTTAAGTGATCTCTGTTCATGATAATAGCGCTTCTGAAATAGTACCTTTTTTTTTTTTTTTTTTTGGCCAGGCTGTGTACACTGGAACTGATACAAATTAAAATAAATTGGAAATATATTCTCCAGGACCATGGTGCAACACACAACAATATGCAAGACTACATAAGGTGCAAATACAGAAAAGTGTAAGACAGGTGCCGGATTAAAAAACTACACAGATCATAATGCGCAGAAAAAAAAAATGGACATGGACATGTGAGCATTTGTTTAAAAAATGATTGATTATTGAGCAAGCATGTCTGATTTGGTGTTTCTCCTCTAATGCATTTTTTTTTATTTAAATCCCTTCCATGTTTCTTCAAAAGAAGGAACTAAAATGAGGAAATGTAAAGCACGAAAGTACAATTAGTGTGCATGGATGACTTTTGTTCCTCACAAGCTCACAGAATAATCTGAAGGCAGAAATTTGATTTAAAAAAATAAATAAATTTTTGGGCGGGTATCATCAAACATTGTAAAAGCTGCCATAAATATTTTGTTTAGTCTGAGCAGCTGACAGAACACATGCCAGTCAAGCTGGTATCCTCACTTTGACAACTTTATATTATTTATTACTAAATGTATTGAGATTTTGATGGAGAAATAAAAGAATCGATGGATGGGTAGCTAGATAATTAATTACTTAATCTAGATCCGTCCATCCATCCATTCATCGGCCAAAACAAGGTATTGGTGCAAACAATGTCTCATCTCAGTGAAAAAGTGAATTTTCAGGTAAACAGACAGAGAGAGAGAGACAGAGACAGACAGATTCATTGATTCCTGTCAAAATTATATTCACATTTTTCCCCAGACAGGAATTGCTCATCATATGCAGCACTGCACACCTCTTCCCTAAAAGACAACTTATAAACCAAAGCATGTTTTTGGTGCTAAAAAAGTGTCGCACCTCTGTGAAAAAGTGAATTTTCAGATAGGATCATATAACGGCATTCTTCATTATGCTTAATGCTTCTCAACTCTCAATCCATGCTTCTTGTTTTGTAAATATGCATACACATTTATATTTTAATCAGTGAAAAAGAAACATTTGCTAAATACAGTTTCATGCCCCTTATGTAGTGTCCGTAACTTTTTTAAATTAAAATTTGGCCAAGTTAGATTTCACATGAATAGACATAAAACTAAAAAGGTGTATTATTCTAAAATGCAAAATTGTTAAGATATTGCAACATGAATCAACATGGTTAAAGACATTTTGCACGGAATGCTTTAATTTACGCAACAGTTTTCACAGGTCATATGCTTCTCCAAATTTAATATCAATACTCGTGAAGAAATATGAATAATTTGCAGTTTAAATGGCCATTTTTGTAGCACATATAAAATCATCTCTCCAAGAGCCACTTAAAGTTAGCAACATGAAAATTTTTAGGGAAGCAGGATTGATCAGTTCCATGTTGTATAAACTTCAGAAAGTAGTGTTTTTGGCACATACATTTTCTGTATGACTGTATTTGTATAACATAAAAAAAAAAAAATCAGCACCAAAAGTGTGTTTTTGTCATATCTATCCCCTAAAACTTAGTTTTTTGAATTAATTAAGGGATTTTTATATGTAAATTCAGGGCTATTATTAACATACCTGAGACAAACATCTCCTGTAAATGAACTATTTTGAGTTGAGCATTCACATTTTGAACTTGTGTGTATGTGTAGTTTTAAGCCCTGCTAACAACCGTGTTCATGAAAGCAGCATAAACAAATCTATGATATGATGTGTAACCTTTCTCATATAGTTATGAATCTACTATTTGGAAGGCAGTCAACTGCTGTAGCAAAAGCTGGGGCTGAACAGTCTTGCTTTTTGTCCATTAAAGACGGAGTTGCCGGTCTGTTTCTCTTTCTGCGTTAACATTTTTCCACTGGTATTTTAACAACTACTACTACTATAAAATCAGCACTACTACTGCTACACTTCAGGCTATCAGAAAGGTGTATATTATAATATCCTATGTAATGTGTTTCCTCTTCATTTTAGTCAGAATTTATTCAATCGAAATGTTTTTGCGAATTTGGTTCATTTTATGGTTAAAAACAGGTGTTTTAATCTTCAGGATGTGTTATTAGACGTCTCAAAGTACTCACGAAATTTACTCCAGCAAGTAACCATGGTCTTGACTTATTTGCTTTTACATGATCTTCAAAACTGATTTACACCCATCAGCCATTACATTAACACCACCTACCAACTATACAGCCGTAAACTGGTGGCACGATCATGGGCACCCAAGGTTCACCCATTCCCATGAGGATCACATGAGCCTGTCTGATTCCATCCCACAGAAAAGCCAATGCAGCACAAAACTTTTTCTAAAAAAAGACTGCCGACCTGGAATCCAAACTCCCCAGATCCGAATCAGATTGAGCACCCATGGGACGCCTGAATAAACAAACCTGGTCCTCAGAGTCCCCACCCTGCAACCCTTAGCACACAAAGGACCTACTGCCAGCGTGCCAACACAATCCTGCAGAACCATGCCCTGAAGGGCCAGTGTTACCCCGGTGGCACAAGGCAAACTCAAAACCTAGGCGAACTCAAAACCTAGGTGGCTTTAACGTTTATGGTTTTAATGTTATGGCTGATCTGTGTATTTTTAAAACCCCAGTTTATTGTGTTGTGTTTGGTAATTTTCTCATAAGAACTGTACAGTATGTATTTTATTGCATTTGTGTCTGTATTCATTTTAGGGCTGTAGTATATCCCCAGCCAAGTACAAGATGTCCGTGTAAATGTAGTCGTGTTTCCTAGAGACACTATTTCTTTCTTTTTTATGCCTTGTGGCTTATCATTTAGGAAAAAGGGGCAGAACTAAGCAGCTGAGTTGCAGCTGGTGGGAGTGATATGTTCCTGGCTGAGAAAATGACAAAACAAGCTGGAAAAAAAAGAAAAAAAAGATATACATTTCAGGCATTGTCCTTCACTAATTTGTAAAATTAGAGGATTATTTGCCATTAATCTGCACCTTCAGCATCCAAGCTTTTACTTATTAAAATACTGAACTCATTTACATCTGGGCACTTTTAGCATATATTCTACAGACTGCTAGCACGTACACACTCAACACACTGAGTCTTCGATCAATCTTATGTCGACCGCCTCAGATGCACTTTAAAACATTGTTAAGTCTAGATGTACTGTTGCTGCTACTACTGGTATTTCTTTACTTATTAGAGTTCAGCTGCTGGTGAGAAACAGCAGGAGAGGCAAAGGGCTCACATGGCGCGTGGCCTTCCTAAGCAAAAGCCTGTAGCTGGTGTTAAACAGGTCATTGTTGTTGCTTCCGGAAAAGGAGGCGTTGGCAAATCTACCACAGCAGGTACGCATGACACCAGCTTTCACTGGCGATTTATTTTTATGATTTAATAATGCTTTAGTAAAATTATTTGTAAATATAATGCACTTTTTGTTTGGTGGCATGTACTCAGTCAAAATGTCTAAGCAAACATAGCATTGTCCCTGCAGCAAGTATTCTCTTCTTAGTAAAAGACAACAATTCACAAGGCTACAGCGTCACCTCTGCCACGACCTAATCCAACATTTCTCTCTCTCTCTCACTTTTTCTTGTTTTAATTTCCTTTCTCCTCTTCAGTGTTGTTACTGGTCGAGCCAAAGTGGTTGTGAAAATCATTTATTACTACAGCTCTAGGAGTGCCTTTATATAAAAACCTACAAAGATTACTGTCATTGCCACTGTTTTTGTCTCGATCATTTCATGTGGCTGTGGATGTTTACCGGAGAGGTGCTCCCGAGGAGTGCTCAAACTTTGATGTGGTGTAAAAGAAAAGTGTGCTGCATAATAATAGATCTGAACTTCAGCATGAAAGTGCAAGAGACAAATAGGACACTTAAACACAGCACAATATATATAGAGGAGCTTTATTTATTTATGAATGAGCACAGAGTCCAAAATGGGCACATTGTTGAGTATATTATGCTTGATGTTTTGAAAATGAATTTTTTCACTTTTTCATTGATATCACTTATAGTGATCACATTAAATGATAAATATAAAGGCTCATCATTTACCGAGTGTAATCAGGGACCCCAGCAGGACTAACTATGACATCATAACTAAAAGGGAAACAGGAAGGAAACAGGATTTTATTCACTTTTTTGACTATTTTGAACAAATTTAACTGAAGCAAACAAGAATTAGAGTCTTTATTTTATTTCGTAATCATTGCAAATGAAATGTGCATTTTTGTCTCTGTAAAACTACACTACCTGCCAAATTGTGGACACACCTAATTCCATACTCTTTTATGATTTCTTTTTCTTTCTACACTGTAAAACAATGCTGAAGGCATCCAAAATATGCGACAATCTCCTTTGAACAGTTGATGGCATATATTAGCATGTATCTGCTACTTATGCTCTGTAAAGCCTTCAAACGGCTCTAATCTCAGGTGCTGTTAATTGGTGATTTTCAAAGCTGGTAACTTTAAATGAAACTCTGCAGCAGAGGTAAGTTTTGGTCTTGCTTTCCTGAGATGGTTTTCGTAAGAGCAAGGTGCTTGATGTGTTTTGCAAATGCACTTGACAATACTGTTCTTGCAGGAACTATTCCAGAACAGCTGACCTTCATGTCATAAAATGCAACTTACTGTTGTTGTTGTTGATATTTAATTACCTTATGCCATATGTGATATTTCCTAGTGTTAAAAAAATCCAGTATTGTTCTGGAATTTAGAAAATAAATCCCAACTTCTGTTCAAACTTTTGCCTGGTACTGTATGTAAATAAGAATTTGCTACAAAGAAAGATTTAATATTGTAAACAAAATGTACTAGAGATTGTTAAAAATAGCTAAATCAAATTTCTATTAAATATACATTCAACATAGCCTGTGTCCTAAGGAAAATAACCAAAGGAAACATCATGAGCTCCACAGCAGAGCCTAAAGCTCCAGAGTCAGCTTCTCAGCCTGTTTTTAGAACTTCAGAAATCGCAGCTTCACCAAACAGGTGTTGCTTAAAAAGTGACTTAAGAGCTCTTTTTAAGTGTCTTAACAAGCTTGGGTGACCATGCAACGGATATTGCCTGTATGTTTGTTGTGATCCAGAGAGCTGTCAGACACGAGTGCGCTCCATGCTGCATTTTCATCAGCTCTGTGGGTTGAGCATATTGAGACCCCCTGCATTTGATGCATAATTAATAAATTGCTGAGTCCCACAATGTTAATTGCACGTTCCCACAATGCACATTGTCAATTTTTCTCTGTCATGATGCATGCTGTCACCCTGTTAGATATGATTACAGAAAACACAAGGGCCAAGAATTTAAATACCTGATCTAATAAAATGCCTCCGTAATCTGTGATGATGATGTCAAAACACACTGGTGTCTGCCAGATTGAGATTGTGTTGTGTTTTGATTTGCCTTTACTCTTCTCTTTACAGTAAATCTTGCTCTTGGACTTATGGCTAATGATGAGGTACTACACACCTCCCAGAACCATCCATATTCAGATATTTAAATATTACTGAAATATTACGTGTATAGACCTGGCTTGACATTTGTATTTTTGTTCTTTTAGAGTAAGACGGTGGGTCTTTTAGATGCTGATGTCTACGGACCCTCAGTCCCCAAGCTGATGAATCTCAGAGGAAACCCAGAATTAACAGACAGTAGGTGATATCAGGTGGTAACACATGCCCTTTAAAATATCCACTTACTGTACCAGCCGCTTCATTAGGAACACTTGTACACAAAGATTGGAAAAAGATCTGGTTTATGGTCCAGGAGCCTGAGATTTGAGTTCTTGGTTGACCTTATAATCCTACTGTATGTGTATGCATTTTGAGATGCTTCTCTGCTCACCATGACTGTAAAGAGTTACTGTAGCCTTTCTATTAGCCTGAACCTGGCTGCCCATTCATTTCTGCGTTTCTCACCAAAGAGTCATTTCTACCTAACAAATTGCTGCGGATTTGAGTTTTTAAGTCAGCATATAGCTTTCTCAGTAATACTCAAATCAGCTCATCTGGCACCAACAACTAAGCTCGGATTTTCTCTGCATCCTGATGTTCTGAAAAATTTAAAGCTCTTGTTTTTAATCTGCATGATTGTATGCATGTACTCCTGTCACTTGGTTGGACGATTACATGGTTGTACAGTGCACAGGTGTTCTGATAAAGTGTTCAGTGAGTTTATATAAAGCCATAAAGACTGTAAAGACACTGAAAGAGAAAGGTACCACAGGGACACATTTGTTTGAGCATCACAACACTGTGTTAAGCAGGTGTTTGTATATATTTACATATAAATCTCTCTTCATTTCATTTTCAGACAACTTAATGAGACCTCTTATGAACTTTGGAATCCCTTGGTAAGTGTATAAATAAATTAGACTAATTACTGTGGAATGTGAGCCAGTCTAATTGCTTGTCTGCTCTGCCTTCTTCAGTATGTCCATGGGATTTCTGGTTGAAGATACAGCACCTATTGTGTGGAGGGGTCCGATGGTCATGTCCGCCATTGAAAAGCTCCTTAGACAGGTGTGGGCAAAATCTGTGATTTGTCTGCTTCGTGTTTATCCCATAGACAAAGCTTAGATAAGTAGTAAAATGATTTTTATTCAGCACACAGTTATATCAGCCGAGTGCAGAGGTGCTAACATCTCCTTTTTAGATGGCCAACATCTGCCTTTAAGAAGCAGGTAAATGATTTTTGAAGCTGTATTATTACAAAAGAGCAAAACCCTGGAAGCTATGAATTTCTGCGTTATTAGTTAACACAGCAGATGGACCAAAATTGGAATAAAATTCATCCAATAGAAAACAGTCTTTCTGTCGGTCAGGGTGTTTTTGTTCGCAGTGTGGTGACATCATGTCTTTTAAAATTTTACACTTCCTCAGACCGCTTTGTTTTGTTCGATTTTGTTCTATTACACCTTTAGGTAGACTGGGGCTCTTTGGATTACTTAGTGATTGACATGCCACCTGGAACGGGGGATGTACAACTTTCCATCACACAGAACATCCCGATCGCAGGTAAATAAAATAATATTATTCATCTGTCATGTGTCCAGTAGTTTTTACTCGTATTAGTGTTTAGTTTTATAATACCATTAATATGTTTTGTGTAGTGGTCTGGGAAATCCTGTCGAAAGTTGGTGTGGAAAGAAAAAAAAAAACATTGGTTTTTGGTTAAAATTGGGTTTATGTGCCCATAATGTACAGTGCTTTAAGAAGCAGAAATTGACATTACTATGATTTCTGACTGACTTAAAAGCCGACACAGGATCCGGGAGCGTAGTAAGGACTGGAATGCGGTAAAACTCCAAAATGTATATTCTGCTGTCACTTTATTTTATAACGTCTAAAAGATCTTCACTACCAAAGGCTCTAAGAATTTTTATCGTACGTATATATGCTTTACATTATAGGTGCTGTTATCGTGTCCACCCCACAGGACATCGCGTTGTTGGATGCACGTAGAGGTGCTGAGATGTTCCGCAAGGTCAACGTGCCGGTGAGCCTCAAAAGCATCTGTTAAACACGTGGAGTAAACCATGCGGCCGTGAATGATTTCCAGATGTTTGTGGCTCATGTAAAGTGGAAAGCTCAGTCAAAAGAAAGAACTATGGTTGAGGCTAGCAGTGTAATTCCTGATAACTAACAAACTTACTAAAGAAAACTAGCGATGTTAACAATGGAATACCAACTTCAGAATGTTCTATAGCATTCAGTGAATGAAAAAGACTGACTGGGATAGAAAGATGAGATGAAAGACGAATCTCTTTACTCTTTTTTTTTTTTTTGGTCTCTTAACAAAAATGCAGTCCTTAATTTGTAAAAACAAAGTCAGAGGTGATAGAGCCATACAGGGTGATCTCGTCATCCAGGACTAATAGAGCAGGAATCATGACCATGGAACAATGAAGGATTGCAATCATAACATTTCAGCAATGCCGTGGGAGGACTGGAGGAGCCAGCTGCTTTTTTTCCTATGTGTTAGGCTTCGAAATATGGACTTAACCTCATAGCAAATATTTTGCCCAGAACACTAGATTTAAAAAAAGTACATTATGCATTTTGACAATATAATACAAATATAAGAAGAATATTCTCCTTCCGTTGTCTTAAGTTGTTCTGCAAGTCTGTGGCAGTTTTTTTTTAACAAAAAAAAAAGTACATACTGTACGGGACTGGATATTTTTAAAGAGTTTGGCTTATTTTTCACCATATTCATGCATGAGCATGACTGGTGGCAGGTTTTTTATTATTATTATTATTATTATTATTATTTAGTAAGATTATAAGATCATTCAGAAAAAGTAAAATATTATAGCTATTATTGCTATAAAAATAAAAACATTCAGATGTGTTTGTTCCACTTAAATATGTGCTGTCTGAAGGGCTGATCATTCTCCACCACTAATCCTTCCCACATTCTGCACGGTTCATGGAAAGATGGCTGTATGACTGTGATTTATTGCTAATAATCTCTTAATAAATTTGTTGAAAGGTCGCACTGGGCATGTGCGTGCACACAAGTGAGGAATTTTGGCAATAATCCATTGTTTATTAAACCACAGTTTAAATCATTATTAGTGTTTTGTGTGTCCATTTTGGTAAAATGTCCGGATTAATGGGACATTGCTGATCAATGAAACTTTTAACGAACATAAACATTTGGTAAATTCTTCTGCTCTTAGTATGAGCCTTAATGAGGAAGTTTGTTGTTATGACTGAACATTTTACTCATTGAATTCTAGTTTAAAGATTTCAAAAGTTTTTTTTTTTTTTATCTTTCTTTCTTTTCTTTTTTTTTGTAGGTCCTGGGATTGGTTCAAAACATGAGTGTTTTCCAGTGTCCTCAGTGCAACCACCAGACACACATCTTTGGGTCAGATGGAGCAAGAAAATTGGCATGTTCGCTTGGAGTAGAGGTTCTTGGTAAGATCTGTTTAGCAAATAAAACCTTTACATACAAGTGAAACTGTTAACAAAGAGAGACAAATGATAAAAACAGAACTTGAATTACTGTCAGCATCACATCAAACACCATAGGTGTTTGGATTGAATTCCTACCCAGGGTTCACTCTGAGTTAGTTTGGGGAAGGACATCATCGTCGGCATCATCACCACAGGTTTAATTTCGTACAGTGTAATACACTGGTGCATCCAGTTTTGTCCATCCATATTCTTTACTCCTTATTATTCTTTCCATTTATTTAAATATTATTTGAATGATACTAGCAATTCTGAGTTGTATTCATGCCTTCTCAATTGATATTTATGTAAGGCATTCCATCTGGCATTCCTGGTGTTGTGAAATTAAAAATAAAATAGAACTTAGTTTATCTGAGAGAATACTTAACCTTGGGAGTAGATTAAATTTGTCATTGTAGAAGATTATTGTCCACCTTCACTGTCTTTCCCACATCCGGGAGAGTTACGGTGTGGAGAAGCCCCAAAGGAGCGTACCACCCAGACTGTTGCATACCCAGAGTGAAGCATGGGGGTGGATGAGTGATGGTTTGGGCTGCAATATCATGGCATTCCCTAGGCCCAATACTTTGCTAGATGGGCGCGTCACTGCCAAGGACTACCGAACCATTCTGGAGGACCATGTGCACCCAATGGTTCAAACATTG
>JAOVVA010000002.1:8970967-8994725 GCA_028565275.1 Leiocassis micropogon | reverse complement strand
AAAATACCAGCAACAGTGTGTGAAAACCTTGTGAAGACTTACAGAAAACGTTTGACCTCTGTCATTGCCAACAAAGGTTGCCAACATAGAACAAAGTATTGAGATGAAATTTTGTTATTGACCAAATAATTATTTTCCACCATAATTTGCAAATAAATTCCTACAATGTGATTTTCTGGATTTTTTTTCTGAGGCCTAAGTGGGAGAACTTGCACAATTGGTGGCTGACTAAATACTTTTTTGCCTCACTGTGTATATCACTATATAACATACTGCAATAAATTTCATTTATATTTAATATAATATACATCATACTATTTTACTATTTTTTTCCTGAAGTGTATATATATTTTTAACAACTGGTTGACGATATCTGTCTTTTGGTTCTCCAACACATTTTAAACAAGTTAAAGACTCGTTAATTTAAAAAGAAATAGCATAGTCCTGCTTTAAGTACAGTATTTTAAATCCTACATCATTGTTTCATACAACACCCTTTTCCTTTTCAGAATCATAGAATTCTTTTTTTTACTTTGACTGTAGTACAATATAACATTTACAGTAATGTACAGTAGGCATTGAGCTGTATATCTAGCCTGTTGAATTGATCTCTCTCAGGATGCTTCTGCTTCTGCATGTGATGTGCTGTGTCACTACTCTTGTCTGGACATGTCGAGGCATAAATCATATGCAGTTCAGGAAATCTTTGGTTTTCAGGTTAGTGATGTAGGTGTAAGTGCATGATATGATATGATGTGTTTCATTTTGTTCATGCGTACAATAAAATGTAAGTTTCTCAGGATGAACCTGCAGATAGAACATGAAGGGTTTACCTAGTACTGTATATGTGTTCTAGTCCCTATTTAAAATGTTCACTTCCGAGTAATTATGTTCCTTCATGGTTGAGGGTTTTGAAACGTGACGTGACTCAGCTTTTGAGTAAAGATTTTGCCCAGGAAAAAGTAAGTAAAGTATATAATAGATAGAGAGTTCCTGCTTCCGGAGGCTATGGGGAGAAAATCAATAATTACATCAGGGGTTTAGGTTGCACAAGACAGACCAGAGGGTGATTATGTTAAATGAATTTGAAGCAAAGTGATGAAGAGCTATAGCACATTTTCTGTTTCTCAATACATAAAAAAAAGCATCACAAAGTGTATGCCGAGACAGATACACGCCACAAATGAGTCATTCTGTTTTATGGCGGAGTCAATAGTGCAATCTGTGTGTGATACATCTAAGCTCCACACACAGCATGCTGTCAGAAAGGTCATCAAGGAAGTAATTATAAAACTACATTTTCGTAGTATATTTCGTACTTATTAAGTGAACAGGAATTCAATTTGCACCGGAACTCTCGAATAAATCTAAAATGGTTTCCACATGTATCATGTTGCAGATAATATGCATTATTGATTGGATTTGGTGCAAGTGTCACTACCGGAGCTGTGGTGTTTAGGATCTGCTACAGTATAAGCATGCTTAAAATAAATCCTTATGAATATTTGATACTGTAGCTAAAGCACTAAGCCATATGTGCTGCAAATCTCTGAATCACACAGTTTTTATTTGTCTTTCCAAAGTCATTTCAAATTGACTTAGGCTTTGTTTCGTTTCAGCTGCTCTCTGCTCACATGAACTGCAGACAAAAAAGAAAAAATTGCCATTGTTTTGAAAGCCACTTCCTGCATTCCTAAAGGCAAAATAGATCCATCAGGAGAATTGTAAGGAGTTGTAAATTTCAGCAGGACTTTCCTTTTTCGAAACAGCTGGAGATCCACACCCTCTTGCAAAAAAAAAAACAAAAAAAAAAACTGAAAATGATTTAGCAGAACTTTGGACTCTTAAACCCAGAAGTGAATCTTCATGCTCGACACCAAAGAGTTGAAAAGCGCATTTGATTTGATTCAGTTGAACATCTGCCAGATGGGATGAGTGCTGTCACAGGCTATGTCTGAAATGGCACTTTAGTGCAAGTGTGCTAGTAGTAGTTTACATTTTGCATATTATTCGCTATAAGAGTGTGCGGTTCAGGACGAAGCTCACGTCTCCCCATCCCTGGCCCCATGGCAGTGCAGCTGTGGTGCTGCCTAGGATAAATAGCAGCAGCTGGTTCCAATTGCCCTGCATGATCAGGCGACTGGAGGGAGAGATGTAAGCATGCATGGGGGTAGGTGGGTTAGAAGGCCAGTCTAACACAACCACCCCTCCTCCCCACCCCGTTCCTTTCTAACCATAATATACGTACACTGAACTCTGATTATGGCTTTCCATTAGATCAGCTAAAGCAGTCGCCAATACTTGATTGCTAGTGAACAGGCAGGGTTAAGCGTTCAGGGGAACTTCATTTAGAGCACATATCTTCCTGACACTCAATGTCCAGAAAGATGACCTCAATTAAATAATTGGCAATTTGAAAGGTCAGAAAATTGCTCAGCTATGTGCGCTATGTGGGATAATTATACCGGTCTAGCAAAAAGGGTTTATACACCAGGGGTTGCTCAGGATGGCATTTCAGTACACCTGACCATGAATCAACATCAGAAAAAAAAAGGTGGGCCAGGAAATTTGGTCTAATAGGGGGATAAATAAGTCATGGTAATGGAGAGTGGAGCGTAAAGGGGGATATCAAAGAAGCACAAACTGATATAAAGCTTACCAGCTTTTAAAAGGAGGACAAGCAAGTAAATGT
The DNA here is from genome assembly GCA_028565275.1 of Leiocassis micropogon. Classification (NCBI taxonomy): domain Eukaryota; kingdom Metazoa; phylum Chordata; class Actinopteri; order Siluriformes; family Bagridae; genus Leiocassis; species Leiocassis micropogon. Next base: position 8,992,033 of record JAOVVA010000002.1, on the reverse strand, counting down.
TTGTGAGACCACATGATTTATTAATTAATGAATATGTTAATTAATGTTGCATGCTTCAGTTAGCAAAATGAGTCAAGAGCTATTTATTGGTCAAGTTTATTGATTTTTTTGGGGAATGAGACAGTACGAGTTTTTATGTCATGACCAAATCCTGGGTCAGCGGGGGCCTGGAGCCTATCCCAGGAGGCTTAGGGCATGAGGAGGGGTACACCCTGGACAGGGTGCCAATCCATTTCAGTGCACACAAACATACACTCACTCACACAAAAGCAAAGGTCTTTGGACTGGGCGAGGAAAGCGGAGTACCTGGAGGAAACCCACCAAGCATGGGGAGAACATACAAACTCCATGCACACAGAGACAGGAATCGAGCCTGACCCTGGAGGTGCAAGACGACAGTGCTAACCACTACACCATCGTGCCGCCAACTATGATTACTATATTAGTCAAATGTTATCGTTAAATGTTTCTTATTATTATTTTTTTAGAGCAATAAAAAATGTAAATTCCATTCCACTCTTCTGGAAAAGCTTTCCCCCACATTCAGCAATGGGGATTTTTTTTTTCCTTTGGGGATTTTTGCTCATTCAGCTGCAGACAATGATGTTAAAATGAGTGGGTGTTCCAATTTGTCCTGAAGGTGTTCAGTGCGGTTGAGGTCAGCACTCTGTGCAGGCCACCTAAGGTCTTTTACTCTAACCTTGGCGAACCAAGTCTGCTGCAGCATACAGACGTGTGTGACTCCAACTTTGTGGCAACAGTTTGGGGACGTTCCAAAATCTGGTGTATACAAACTTTTGGCTACATAATATACCATGTATTTCTAGATTACATTGACTTTATATTCAAATTCCAATCTATTCAGGGATTCTTTCTCATTTCTTTCCAAATTACAAAAAAATAAAAGTCTTTGTTCCGATATAATAAATAAGACTGTTGTACTGTACTTAGAATAAAAAGCATGTTTTTATGCTAACAGCAGAGCACTTTTATTGCTGTTTAGTGGCAATGGGAAACTCCATATTTTGCATATTGTTGTAAAGGCGATGATAAGAGGTTGAATGAGGCTGTGAATGTTTGATAACCTACACATTATGCAACACAGAATTTTACCCACTGGAGCCTGTTTATATTCTTTGTTTGCTATGATGTTCACGGTCCAGTGCCACAATATATTCCATATTTTGCAGAGGAATAATTTTGTGCAACTTAAATTAGCTGTAGAGTAAAGAAGAAAGTAAAGTTAATGTTGAAAGTGTTCGGAAAGATGCATGGAAAGTTACACTGACAGAAAGGGCGGTTGTCAAGACAGGGAAAATGCCACCATAGTGTACTTGCAGGAACCAGATAAAAGGTTGTATAGTTGTAAATGAGATACTGAAGAGCAAAAACTATTTTTGTCCTCAGATGTTTTTTTTTAGGACACATTACTGAACTGTTACGACATCAGTAATAACCATGTTATAGTGCAACTCCGATGGCTGTACAGTAAATATTGTGAATGAATTGTATATATAGTATAAATTCATAGTTTTGGTTTCGGATGTCAAACGTACCATAGCTTTAGCTAGTTAATAGGGTTAAAATGTTGGTGAGTTAGCTAGCATTTCTTACAGTATACACAAGGTAAGGGCAGAATGATGCAGGAAATAAGACTAAACTGCTGGAAAAATAATGTGCCATGTCCACATAACTAAAGTGACAATGAAATACTTTTTACTCACATTAGCCAGTTAATGAGTTTGCATACTACAATTAAACCCATAAATCAATAAATTACATTAAAGATTACCCGGAGGTCCCTTGTAGTACAAAGAACTGGCATCGTTTCAGTATATTAAAACCTTTGAGCTCAAACTCCAGCTGCTTGTTCCTGTTCATAATGGGTGATGGCAAAATGCCAAAAGACACCACAAGAACCACCTCTTAATCTTTAACTAAATGGTTATGTCTCATTGCCAGAAAGCTGTGATATCAAACATTTATTCATATATTTTACGACAATGAAATTACAAAAAGAAGTCTTAAGACGTAAGGGGAATGGCACAGTTGAACCTTGCATACAGACCTGGACGGTGTAGCAGGACAGGGTGTCGTGTTCTGCTCAGGCCGTTGTGTAATGAATTTGAATGGCAGAGAGACAGCTGAGCCCACACCCAAATAAGCTTAAGGGACAATAGGACTGTGGCTTCCACCGATAAATTTAGTAACACATGCTTTAACAAGAAACACAGAGAAAAGACTAGTGCATCCAGAAAATGTATTACACAAACAGGTAACGTTTCACAAAATGAACAGGATTTTTGAATGTGAAAATAAATTATTTTGGTGAACAGCTGATGATGTGAATATGTGTCTTCCTGTGCTCATGAGCTATTTCCTGTGTTTGAACACCTGGATGAAAAGTAGGCAACTATGAAATATAATATAAATTAGTTTTATTATTAAAATTAATTATAATAACAATAATACCTCATTCTGTATTGTATAATACAGAATATTATTTATTTATTAATGTGTTATTAATTTATTATCAATCATTTTTTTATTTAAATATTTTCTCTCTAATTACAGTTTATCGTCATTGTTGATAATTAATGTATAAACAAACAAACAAATGTAATACAATATTATTATTATTATTATACCAACAAAAACGATAATACTAATACATTCGAAAATTTTACAAATGCATTATTGTGAACATTATTATTATTATTATTATGATTAATAATACAGAATATTATTTATTGATTTTTTTATTAATTGTTATATCTTATTACTGTTTATTGTGATGTTCGATAATCAATGTGTACAAACAACAACCTAATTCAATATATTATTATTATTATTATTATTATTATTATTATTATTATACAAACACAACAATAACTATCATACTTACAGTTAAACATTTAACAAATAATATTTTTTTATGATAATAATAATAAAAATAGGTTTAGATAATAATATCATTATTAGTCTGTTAGTAATTAATTGTTGTTTAAGGTAACTATGAGCACGCGCCACTGCCGAGCAAAAATGGGAAAGTTGCTCTGTGCGGGTGTGTGTGCGTGTGAGAGAGAGAGTGTGTGTGTGTGTGTGTGTGTGTGAGAGAGAGAGAGAGAGAGAGAGAGATCCATCGGTCGCCATTACCGACTGGAATGAGAGGGGAGGGAGTCAGGCTCGGATTACACGCATACCAAAAATTCTGTGTTAATAAACCCAAACCGATCGTGGATGAGATTTAGTGCGGATTAATCGCGCCTCTGTACCGCCTGGACTGTCCTGAGTCTGACCGGGAGAGGGATTTACTGGGAATAATAAAGGGAGATCTTCGGGAATGCCACCTCCTTCCTCTCCGCGGTGTCGGGAGATGGGAGCGACCATGTTAGGTAGGAGCAAGCTTTCGGAGGAGTATCTCCTCCACACTCTCTCTCGCTGTACTCTCTCTCTCTCTCTCTCCTTGTAGTGTGTGTGTGTGTGTTGTTTTGTTTAAGTGGGGAATGAAGCTAATGGTGTTGTATATGAACAGGGATTTATACAGATGGTCTGCGCTGTGTGGGTTAAAACAGCGCAGTGTAACACCAACACTTAGCCGGAGCGAGCTAGCAGGAGTGCTCTCTCTCTCTCTATTTCTACCTGTCGTGTTGTTCGGCCAAGGCCTGGGTTCATAATAAACCTCATTAACCTGGTCAGGGCTAATAAAACGACGTGAAGCGTTTTTATTTCGCGTATTTCTCCTTTAACATATCGAGAACACCCCGAGCTGAGCCCGTATTCCTGGCGGCTATGCTAGCTCATGAATGCTACGACTCAGTCTTGACTGTTCGATCAAAAAAAAAAAAAAAAAAAGCTTGGTCATTTCTCTACGAACTACTTAAAGTGTTCCGGTTTTTGAGCGGGAATATATCCCGGTGTGTGTCGCGACGAAATATTAAAGAGTTGTTCGGTTTTTCAGTGCGTTGTTAACGAATCAAAGTTAGCAGGCGTGGAGCTCTTAACAATACAATACACCTCCCATGGCTCTCGGGTTAGTTTTCTCAACGCCGATCAGAGAAACAGAGAGAGAGAGAGAGAGAGAGAGAGGGAGAGTCTCTAATTATCCCTCATGAGACTCTGCAACCAAGGTGTATGAAGTGCCAGATTAGAGGCAGACCTCAAACAGCAGCGTTTGGGCACAGCAGCGGTTTCACGCCTCATATGTGTGTGTGAACAAGAGATAGAGATGTACTAAACACTGTGTCATAAACACTGCGACTCTCCTCTCACACCTGAGCCTTTTCTACACAGGCCTGTTTTTAAGTTTCCAAACTAAACACAAAACAACGCCTGACTGGTTCGCCTGCTTTACAAAGCACACTGCTCAAGTCATTATATTAATAATAATCACCATGAGAATGCTTTCAATTTCTTGACTGGTTGATAGAACAATGTCAACCCCGAGTGCCCGATGTTCGTCAGTGGAGGTCACACTCTTTAAAGAAACACTCCGCGCTAAAAGGGATTAAGGACGCACTGGAGAGACGGGGCATGAAGATCAGGATCAGTAGGAGGACGATATATGTGTGTGTGTGTGTTACATTTGTAACACTGTAACAACTGTCCAAAGCAGTCGCCTCGCACCTCCAGGATCCGGGTTCGATTCCCGCCTTGGGTCTGTGTGCGTGTTGTTCTCCCCGTGTTCCGGTTTTCTCCCACAGTCAAAAGACGTGCAGATTAAGCTAATTGGCGTTCCCAAATTGCCTGTAGTGTGTGAATGTGTTAGTGCTCTCTGATGGATTGGTACCTCGTCCAGAGTGTGCCCTAAGTCTACTGGGATAGGCTTCAGTATACGAAATAAAGCAATATAGACAATGATTGAGTATCCAAAGCAGGTGGCACGGTGGCTTAGTGTTTAGCACTGTCCCCTCACACCTCCAGGATCCGCGTTCGAGTCCCACCTGCATGATGTTCTCCCCGTGTTTGGTGGGTTTCCTCAGGGTGCTGTGCTTCCTCCCACAGTCCAAAGACATGCAGGCTAATTGGCGTTTCCAAATTTTCCGTAGTGTACAGTATGAATGTGTATGTGTATATGACCTGCGATGGATTGGGACCCTATTCAGTGCGTCTCATGCCCTAAGACTCCTGGCATAGGATGCATAGAATAGAATGTTAGAGATGGGGCTGCCAGGCAGGAGGAAAAGAAGAAAGGCCAAAGAGTAGGTTTATGGATGTGGTGAGGGAGGACATGCAGGAGATTGGAGTGACAAAGGAAGATGTGGTAGACAGAGTTAGATAAAGACAAATGGTCCTTTGTGGTGACCCCTAACGGGAGCAGCCGACAGAAGATGAAATATCGAAATCCATCCATCCATCCATCAAACCGACCGATAAGTGCCGACGTATGATTTCACGCCAGCTGTCATTGCTCTAGGGCAAATTACATCACTGAGGACCCCAGCCCATGTCAACCCGCAAGCATCCACACGCACACATAATTTGGAAATGCCAGTCAACCCACAATGCTTGTTTATGGACACAAAGGAAACCCACCAAGTACAGGGAGAATGTTCAAACCCAGACAGTCAAACCCCCACACTTGTGAGGATCGAGGAGACAGTGCTGACATATTGTTGATGCGTCACCAGGCGGGTCACCAAGACTGACCATTCGATCAGCACACAACTTGGCATGGATTTTACGCCGAACGCCCTTCCTGACGCAACACCTCCCATTTTATCCGGGGTTTGTTCCACTACGCCATCGCGTATATTAAATATTGAAATAGTTGTGATCTGTTTAGTCAACCTGGTGCAAATTTTTCTGGTATTTCTGGGAAAAGTTAGCAGTTGTGTTCCTGATCTGATGTCACAGTCGGATGGTGTTGAAAGAAAAAACAAATGCCAACAAGCTCAGATAAGAGATAACGGTCTAGTCTTGCTTTTAAAAGACATCTGTGAAAGCTTCTTATCTCGATCACTATTTCCAGCAACCTTCAATGCCTATTAATAATAAATCTAGTTTAGAAGTAGGTTGTGACAGCAAACATTGGGCTCTGAAGGCAGCGAGGCTATACAAAAGCAATTACGCCGAGTTATGGTGAGGTGAAGAAAAAAAAAACTTGACACAGCTAATTAGTGGCAGGGCTAAAAGCACAGTGGTATTGACACAGTGAATGTTGAAGCTTTAGATCCTTATCGGTTTGAGCAGAGGTTACAGGTGAGGAGGAGCGCCATCTGGACGGACACAAGGACCAAGTGCTGTTACATCGGTCACCTTAGGTGCAAAAGCTCATTCCCCCGGGAACGAGTAGGAACCCATGAATCAAAGTGATAATGGATCAACTACAGTGGTGGGCCAAAAGTATTAAGACAACAGATGCCATGTACTACCATTTCCCCATGTGCACAAAACAGGTGATTTCACTGCTTAGTGCTAGCCTATCTAGCTGAAGAGTTGTGCTAATTAACTGAAAAACTAGCTATAAACAATGATGTGACAATATTATTCAGCTTCAGAGGTCATTGCCCAGGACTTAGCAGACTTAGGCAGTAGCAGTCAAGAAATCAACTTCTGTACATGATATTCAGGAAGCGTTTAAGGATTGAGTGACACCAGTGTACTGCAGACGTTTTTTTGGCTTCAAGCCCAGCCGGATCCAGCAGGATTTTGAAGAATAAAGGAGTTCATACTAAATATCGATTGTTGTATAGCACTTCATTGCATTACGTGATTGTCATTATTTTAAAAACTTTATATTGTTGGTATTCAACGTTTGTCCCACCACTGTATGTAAGATGAAAGAAGATTAAATGAAAAGAAATCTTAATCTTGTTACCTATGAAGATTGTTAGTCTCTAAACGAGCTAATTTTGTTTAAATGCTCAGTGTTTTCCATCATGAAGCTGTTCAAAAACAAATAAGCCTTAATAGAGCAAATAAAACCCATTTTGCTTTCCCACCCCATTGCAATTTTCCCATCAGAGATGCTAGCTTCATATTAATGGCTTCCTATTCACACTTTGATCACTACATAGAGTATGCGATGCTGCTGTTGTAGAACATCTCACATGCCCTCAGTTTCTGACAGAACACCATGCTAGAATAGATTCAGCCATAAGAGATGTGTAAAATGTCTTTAAGTGCCACTATACTAATTGCCCTCATTACACATAGATCATCGCACAACCTCCAGAAAATATTTCCTGCTTTTTACTTTTATAGTGATCTCCCTGATGAGCAAGCCAAGGGCGACAGCGAATTTGGCAAGAAAAAAACTCCCTGGGATGGCAATAGGGAGAAACCTTGAGAGGAACCAAACTCAACAGGGAACCCATCCCCATTTGGGTCATAACAGAATAGCAGGGGTTGATCTGCGGTTATACTGTGTGTTAGACAACTGGAAGTTCAATATAACAGAAGATGTCCAAGTTAGCATGGAGTCCAGTTTAGTTCGGCACCAGGATGAGTCAGACAGGTGCAGAGGGCAGAGGGGGTCTGGATTGCTGGGAGCTCGGGAGCAGAGTGTTTAGCTCCAAGCCATCATGAAGCAGAATCCAGCTGCTGTATATTGTAAAACGCTCTGAATTGTATGGAACTATTTGGTGTAAGAGCGCCGTTATTCATCCATGAATTGAAGTATATGTTCATTTTAGATGTGTTTTTTTATTACAAGACATCCTATGTCTCCACTTTAACTTAGGCAAACCGAAACCAGTAGTATCTAGCATTCTGCCTTATCTTATCTCATCATTGCTTATCTTATCTTAATCTTATCTGTAGTATGTTATGATTGTGGGCACACTGTTGTACTGCAAAGTCAGTGCGCTGATGGTCAATTGCATCTTACTGAGCTCAGTTAGATCATGTTTCCAGGGGCCTCTTTCCATGAATGAGTGCATGTGTTGTCTGGGTATTTTGTATAATATATACATATTACGGACACATTCGGACTGTTTTGTAACACAAAAAAACCAAAAACATTAAAATGCTTCTAAATGCTGAGTTGCCCAAACCCCCACCTTTAGGAATAACCTTGTTTGTATAAAATAATGCCCAATAAAAGTCTGTATAAACTATGTTACCATATTCATTTAACATCCAGTTAACACCTGTCCTTCTGTGTTAAAGCAGGTTAGTGAGTAAAGAGGACCAAAAAAGACTGATGTGTGTTACACAACTCCAGTACCTTCAATACAGTACAACCGTGGTGCTTTTATAAAAAAACAAAAACAAAAAAAAAACATCTTTCACTACTGACTGTATAAAGAATGCAGAATTATTAGGTAGTATATCTAACATGCTGAGTGTATAAGCATATGTTGCTGTAATAGTGTTTTGATTATGCAACTCATACAGGCTATACTTATATACTCTCTCGCTCTGTCTCTCTCTCTCTCTCTCTCTCTCTCTCTGTGAAATGTTCTGTATGTTTTGAAATTTGATTTGTAGACAAATTCCTATCTTCACTTACAATAGCTCAATTGTTATATTTTGGTAATATGTGTATGTTGATGGGTTTTTCTTTATATTTATATATTGCAGGTAGGTGATGCCTGAGGAGAAGCGCAGCTGCTCCAGAACCGCCGATCCCAAGCAAAGGAATATACATAACTGTTCAGCGTGAGAAATGAAAATGCATCACAAGTAACCAATGGAACTTTATCCTTGCCTCGCTGGCATACTTCGCTGAGAGTAACAAGGCAATGAGAGGGTCTATATAATGGCCAAGAACAAAGAGCCCCGTCCACCGACCTACACTATCAGTGTAGTTGGGCTCTCAGGCACTGAAAAAGAAAAGGGCAACTGCGGTGTGGGCAAGTCCTGCCTATGCAACAGATATGTGCGTCCCAGCGCAGACAGCTACTACTCGGAGCACACTTCTGTGTTGAGCACAATCGACTTTGGAGGTCGCGTGGTGAACAATGATCACTTCCTGTACTGGGGGGAAGTGTTACATAGAGGAGACGATGGCCTTGACTGTCGGATTCAAGTCATCGAACAGACTGAATTTATCGACGACCAGACCTTCCTGCCTCATCGGAGCACAAACTTGCAACCCTATTCGAAGCGGGCTGCGACGACAAAGCTGCAGTCTGCTGAGAAACTGATGTATATTTGCACAGATCAGCTTGGCTTGGAGCAGGATTTCGATCAGAAGCAGATGCCTGACGGAAAGCTAAATATCGACGGTTTTGTCCTGTGCATAGATGTAAGCAAAGGATGCAACAGGAAATTTGATGACCAGATGAAATTCGTCAATAGCCTTTACTCGCAAATTGCCAAGTCAAAAAAGCCCATCATTATCGCTGCAACGAAATGCGATTCGTGTGTAGAGCAGTACTTACGGGACATCCAGACTTTTGCTGCAAGCAAAAAGAACGTTCTGGTGGTCGAGACTTCAGCTGTATCATCTGTCAACGTGGACCTCTGTTTTAACGCGCTAACCCAGCAAATGGACAAAACACGAGGTAAACCCAAAATTATCCCTTACTTAGAGGCTTACAAAGCTCAGAGACAATTAGTAGCCGCAGTCACGGGCAAGTTTGAAAAGCTTATAGTGCAGTCAGTCAGAGATTATCACATGAGCTGGAAAGGAGTAAGCAACTTGTTGAAAAACCAGCCCGACTACGAGGAATACATTACTTTGGAAGGTACTCGAAAGGCCAGAAACACCTTTTCAAAGCATATTGAACAGCTGAGGCAAGAGCATATAAGGAAGAGAAGAGACGATTATCTTTCCAGTTTGCCCAAAATTCTCAACAAGATGCTGAACAATTTGGAAGAGATCGAGAACCTGAGCTGGACAGATGCTCAGAACCTGTTGAAAAGCAAGAACGAGTTTCAGTACTACTTTATTGTTTTGGACCAAACCCCATGGGACGAGACAGACCACATTAACAAAACGGATGACCGAAGAGTCCCCTTTGACATCCTTAAAACTGCAGAAGGTGATAGGATTTACCAAAACCATGTGCAGCATTTGAAATCCGAAAAAAGGCGACTGGAAATGAAGGAAAAGTTCAAGAAAACACTGGAGAGAGTGCATTTCATAAGTCCCGGTCAACCGTGGGAGGAAATTATGTGTTTTGTCATGGAGGATGAGGCATACAAGTATATCACAGAAACTGATCGCAGAGATGTGTATGCGCTCCATCAGCAGGAAATAGTGGAAGGAGCCAAAGAGGAGTTTCAGGAAATGCTTTTTGAGCACGCCGAGCTGTTTTATGACTTGGATTTAAATGCCACCCCAAGCTACGATAAAATGAGTGAAATCCACACTGTCCTAAACGAGGAACCCAGATACAGAGCTCTACAGAAACTTGCCCCAGATAGAGAGTCCCTTTTACTGAAACACATTGGATTTGTTTATCATCCCACCAAAGAGACATGTCTGAGCGGTGTGAGCTGTGTGGATCTGAAAGTTGAGCAGGTGCTTGCAAATAGGTTGGTTCAGCTGGACCACGGTCGGCCTAACCTCTACTACAACAGCTCCAATCTCGATAAAGTGAACTTGTGTCTTCTTGGCCGTGAAGGACTGGCTCAAGAACTTGCTAATGAAATAAAAGCTCAGTCCACAGATGATGAATATACCCTTGATGGTAAGATCTATGAATTGGATCTCTTACCTGTTGATGTAAATTCTCCCATGCTGTTGAACCATTCCTGGCTATCAAATTTCAAACCTCATGGGTTCTTCTGCGTCTTCAGTTCAATAGAGTCGCTTAATTACATTGGCGATCGCATAAACCGAATCCGAGCCGAGATGTCTCAGGGCAGACGGGACAGATTTGCCCAGCTATCGCCATTCATTCTAATCTTAGCTAGTCAACGAGACAGTGTTTGCAAAAACATGCCTATTTTAAGGCATCAGGGTCAACAGCTTGCCAATAAGCTACAGTGCACGTTCATAGACATGCCCTCTGGGACCTTTCCCCGAAAGTTTAACGAGTCTCAAATAAAACAAGCGCTGAGAGCAGTCCTAGAAGGCCTAAAGCACAATTTTGACTTAATGAGTCCTGTGCCCTCTATCAAAGATTTGTCTGAAACGGACTTGCGAATAGTCATGTGCGCCATGTGCGGCGATCCGTTCAGTGTGGATCTTATTCTCTCACCTTTTTTGGATTCACATTCCTGTAGCGCTGGTCAGCCTGGGCAGAACAACACCCTGTATCTCGATAAAATCATCGGTGACAGTCGCAGGCGCATTCAGGTCACCGTCTTGTCATACCACTCTTCGATTGGAATTAGAAAGGATGAACTGGTGCATGGATACATACTCGTCTACTCGGCAAAACGAAAGGCTTCCATGGCTATGTTGCGGGCATTCTTGGCTGAGGTCCAAGATGTCATTCCGGTCCAAATGGTAGCCATCACGGACAGCCAGGCTGATTTCTTCGAGAACGAGGCAATCAAGGAGCTGATGACTGAGGGGGAACACATTGCTACAGAAATCACAGCTAAATTTACTGCACTCTACTCGCTGTCGCAGTACCACAGGCAAACGGAAGTCTTTACACCATTTTTCAACGAAGTGCTCGAGAAGAAGAACAGTATAGAGAGCTCTTTCATGTTTGATAACACACGGGATCATGGCACCTTGGAAGATGTCTTCCCTCAGTCACCACACAACCATTCACCAGCCTACCCAGTTTACCCCGACTCTGAGGATGACGCAGAGGGACCGCCACCTTATAGCCCTATAGGGGATGATGTGCAGCTGCTGCCCACACCTAGTGAAAGAAAGTATAAAATTGACTTGGAAGGGAACGAGTACCCAATTCATAGCACGCCTTTAGGTGATCATGAACGCAACCACAAAGTGCCTCCCCCAGTTAGACCTAAACCTGTGCTAAACAAGCCTAATGTTAAGAAACTGGACCCTAACCTTTTGAAGACCATTGAGGCTGGAATGAGGCCTAGCAGGAGAACACGAGGGCCAGCTATGGTCCATGATGACCTTGAGGTGGCTGATAATTACTCAGATCCAGCAGACACTTTGCCCAAGTCGAAAGGTTTCAACGACGATATTTACGCTGTTCCAGAGGACGCCCACGGCAGGATACTGAAGATGCGCAACTCGTTTGGCGGCCATCATGTTTTTTACGGCGATGAGGAGAACGGATTTGATCGTACTTTAAAGTCGCAGGCTAGCAGACGACCGTCCAAATACAAACATCGGTCAAAGATCCTTTTCAGTAAGACAAAAGCGTACCACAGACGTGTCCACTCTGATGTCAGCGATGACGAATCGGGGCCGGCAGTGCAAAAGAAGAAAAAAGGCAGGGGGAACCGTGGAAGTGAAGAGGACCCTTTACTGTCACCTGTGGATGCGTGGAAAGGAGGCATAGACAATCCAGCCATCACTTCAGACCCAGAGCAGGATGATAAGAAGCTGAAGAAAAAGAAAGCAGCGAAAAATAAAGAACCTAAAAAGGTAAGCTGGAAGATTTGTTTTTATGTCTTAATTAAAGAGTCGTGCAGTGACTCAGCAGGTGTTGTCACAGTCTCACTACATCCTCGGTTTGAGCTCAGGTTACTGACTGTGTCGTGTTTCACATGCTTGGTTTGTTTGGATTTCCTCCGAGTTCTCCACTGTCCTACTGCTGTCCAAAAAAACCAGACAGATATGGAGATAACACCAAATTGCCCCTAGTTGTGTGCATGACGCAGTCGACTGCCATCACATCCGGAGTGCGTCTGAGTTCTCCCACTGTGCACTCAGTATTCCAGGAACAGGCGCAGGATTCAGCCCAACCCTGACCTGGATAAAGCTGTTACAAATGAGGAATTTCTTATAATTAAATTAATCATTCATTTGGAATGTTTTACTGGAAGAACACCGGAGGAATGTTGATTAAATAGTGTTTTCCAATATGTGCTATGTTTTTTACGGCATGAAAAGAATACAATTTGATTTGTTTTTATAGGTTAAAACAAAAGTTCCAAAGCCATTGTATCCACCAACTCGAAGAAATTGGGAAAGCAACTATTTTGGTGTCCCTCTACAGAACTTGGTCACTCCAGACAGGCCTATTCCTCTGTTTATTGAGAAGTGTGTGGACTACATTGAACGCACAGGTAAGTCTTATGGTTTTGGTTAATATTCCTCTGAAAACAACAACAACAAAAAATGAACCTTGCTTTAAGGTTTGTCGTGCAGTTCAGTAGTAGAGCCAGCTTACTGCTGAAGGTTTCCCATTGTAAATAACCATTTGGGTATGAACTAATAGGATTATTTCACGTGTCAAGTGGTTGGCGGATAATGTCTTTACGGGGACGATGATGATAGCCTGGTTTTGAGTCTTGCTAGGATAAGTGGTAAGAGTTGATGCAAACTAACGGCGGAAATGTACTTGATGTTAAACCGTGCATTTGCATTGTCAACTGACCACATCATGAGCGTATTTGTTCACATATTTGCCTATACACTAGGCGTGTTCCCAGGGGATACCAGTAGGGGGCAAATCAGACAGTTTTGCATAATGTAAACGTACATGGCGACACTTGAGGAGCTTGGTTCCCTTATCGCCATTTAAGATAGTACTTATTTCCCGCCAGCTGTTTTGACAGGTGGTGGAGCTGTAAAGATACATCATTGTGGACCAAACTTCTTCTTGAAATTTTCTCCGTTTTTGAAGTGCTAGTGACCAGTGTTGGGTATAACGCGTTACAAAGTAACGTGTTAGAGTAATTGGATTACTTTTTTGATGTAACGAGTAATCTAATGAGTTAGGTCCGCCATTTAAGTACTTAGTTATTTAGTTATATTTTACAACTGTAATCCGTTACTGAGACAATTTATGTAAGCCGTGAGCCAGACAGCAGTCATTCCCAATCCGTTTGTGTGTGTGTGTGTGTGTGTGTGTGTGTGTGTGTGTGTGTGTGTGAGAAAGTCGTCCTACAAGCCCCGCCCCCGATAACCCGGCCCCCTTGGTTATTCCTGCTGTTATACCCCTATCTCACCTATGCGGTTTGACTATGTGAGGACCGACGCGCGGAAAGATGGAAACCTAATCACAGCGCTAACACTCGCGGTAAATAATGATGAACTGTACTTACGGCCACCGCGCGAAACCGTGTAGGTGAGATAGGGGTATTAGTAGTTAACAGATTATGGGCCAAACTTCGCTGATTGATGATGGAAGAATAATTATAAAGGTCTTGACTGAAACAACATGCATGAGGAATCACAAAGGAGTTTTCATTTTCTGCAATAGAAAAGTACTCTAACTAGTTACTTTGATCAGAAAGTAACGCTGTAATGTAACTGAATACTTTTTAATGTAATGTAATTAGTTACTTTAAAAAGTAACGTCTCCCAACAATGCTGGTGACTACGCTTCCCCCTAATGTTTAAACAAACAAGGATACGCGAGGCAGCCATCATGCATGCAGTTAAAAGCGTAGTATACTATATAAAGCCCTAAAGTTATAACTACGAGAGGAGATTTTCACTCATCTGAGGAAGGCAGTATCCAGAGCCTAGACTGCAGTAATAGTGTAATAGTGATGCTATTTAAAGGAAGTAGACTCTTTACAAAAGTGTAACTCAGCTACATTAAAAATCTTTATAACAGAGAAATCTAGCTGCTACATTACACTTCACTCAGGCCCAACAACACGGAAGCACTTAGGCGTGATGGCTAATGCGAAACCGCAGCAGATTTGTGCGCTTGCGAAGGTGAATTCGCGTAGAAGTCATTTCTGCATCGAGTATGCCGAAACCTTTGAACCTGCAGCCGATGGAGTTTGATGATGCAGCACAACAGCATCCTAGTGAGCAAAGAGCCTCCTTGCTTAGGGGGCACTTTTTTTTCTTTTTTTTTTTTACTGCATTTACCCCTGGACTTTTATGTCTGTATAATACAGGGTGTCCAAAAAGCCTTTATATATACAGGAGCCATGACCATGTCGTTCACTTCCCTTTTGCATCCAGACTTTTGAGAGACCCCCCGTAGTTTGATTTAACAAGCTGCTTGATCTAAAATTTAAGGCCGTACAGGGAAACATAGTCAGTTTAACGCCTTCACTGTTTGTGGCTACGCAACTGCACACTGCGTTCATGTGGGTGCCGCAGCGAACAGAGGATTCCGTGTCAGAAAACAGCTTTTCTGAAGGTTGTTACCACACTCTCGCGCTGCAATACCCTGAACCGCATTTCGGTACCGTTGTGTTGTTGGCTCTGCTCTTGACTTGTGTGGTTGCTGCGAAGGCTTTCTGCGCCTGTGGCTGTATCTCTGTACTCTAGGTCTTTATTTCAAAGCCTTTTCTGTGCATTTTGTGGATAAAAGGGGGTCATCAAGCTCCCACACACGCATGCATAGTTGCTCGCATTCTTTTCTGTTTTAAAAAACCCGGAGGAAATGCTTTCGCCTTTTTGTCCATCACAGCTAGCCTTTTACCAGTCCAAACATGCTGTGTGCTTTGGCTTGTCTCTTCGCCTTCCATTTTGTGATTTACAGACTAGCATTAGTGAATATTTGCCTTTTTCCTAGTAGGTTTTTAAAAGACTTGCATATCACCTCGAGGAGCAATATGCAACTTCTTCCAGTTTTCCACTGCACTGTTTTTTTTTAATTCAGTGTTAATTGCGCTTGGTATTATTGACAGCATTTAAACTTGCCCACAACGTCTATCAGGTTTAAGATCGACAAACATAATTTGTGTCTCACAGTATGCGCTTAATTCCTTTGTAAACCTTAATAGTGCAGAGCATGCATCAAAGCATCTTCTCCCGATGCATCTCAGCTTGCTTTCACCGTACTTGTTAAACAAATAAAGCTGTAAATGTCCTCGCTTATAAAACACAAACAGGGGCTGGAATTACACTGCGGTAATAATCAGCAATATTAAAGGGGCATGATGGAATGATCTAATATCGCATGCCATCTCACAAGCCTGGTATTCATGCGTTTTTTATTTTATTTTTATTTTTCCGTGTTTGCAGGCCGAACACCGTATTTTTATGTTGAAACCTGGGAAGTGACTTAAGTCGAGAGGGAAATTGTAGAGCATGACTAACTAAAGAAGCTCAGTCCTTTAATTTGATGTACGAGTGTTCTTGAGCATTTTATCCAATGTAAATTTGCTGGAGTTTTCCTTGGTCGCCGCATTTTCTGTCATTTCTAATGAATATTTATGGTAAAAGCATTTAAACCAGACCGTAGTGATCTCCAGGGCACGAAGCCGGTACGGAAAACGCATTAAAAAATTGCGTGACTGCACTATGTGTGCCATAAAGTGCCTCCTTCAGAGCTGTGAGAACTCCTTACTCATTAAATACAGTGAGTTTTACTCTCTCTCACAAGATTTCTCTTCACCTCAAATATTGAATGAGCTCTAAACGCATAAAGATGATGTTTTTAGTAAAGGAAATGTTAATGATTCAAAACATGCCGCATTTTAATGGCACTGGATATAGAGCAGCAGAAGTAATGATGATGATGATGATGTAAAGGTGTGCCAGTAGATAAATCTGACCTCGGACACGGGCATCACTTAACAGTGCTGAATTTTAACAGTTATGTAGTGCCAAATGATCCGTTTCGAGGACAGCCCTACTAGCAGACAGCGAGACATTGATCCGTAGAGTAGACTTGACTTGGCTGATCCCGCTTCGCCACCTGGCTGTTTGTCAGCTGTTCTCTGCTGCACTTATGATGACAGATGGGTTTTGTGTTGTCTGTTAGAATGGCTCGGACTACTGACTATCTGTTCAAGCTGAAAATGATAAAACGGTAATGAGCCAGCATCAGGAATTAAAGAGGACCTGTTATGCAAAGTATTTTTTTTTTTTTTTAACGTTTCTTTTTCGTAAGCCTCTAGTGAGCATCTAAAACATTACCTGCTTTCTTTCTTTCTTTTTAAAAAAAAACCTTTTCTGTTTTTGCATTGGGCCAATTCGATTTTCACCCATTGTGACCTCATATGGCAGCACGGTGGCTTAGTGGATAGCACTGTCGCCTCGCACCTCCAGAGTCTGGGTTCGATTCCTGGTCAGGTTTGATTCCCACGGCTGTGTGCATGGAGTTTGCATGTTTTCTCTCCATGCTTGGTGGGTTTCCTCCAGGTACTCCGGTTTCCTCCCACAGGCCAAAGACATGCAGATTAAGTTAATTGGTATCCCCAAATTGCCCTTACTGTGTGAATGAGTATGTGAGTGTGTGTGTGTGTGTTTGCGCTCTGCTTAGTGGTATGCACTACGACCCCTGTGATCCTGTCCCTGTATGTAGGATAAAGTGGTGTAGACGATGTGAGTGACCTCATATGAGGGGAACTCCTAGCCCGACTAATGCTCTGCTGTTCTGTGGCGTTCCTCTTTACATAAACACATTCAGACAGGTCAAACAGAGAGAGTTGAAAGAGGGGCATTTTGAGTATTAACTGACACATTTTGGTAGACCTCTGAGACCTACAGTCCTGTGCAGAAGTCTTATGCACGTGCAACTAAATGCTATAAAGTCAGCATTAGGTCTGACAACGTCTTGAGGACCCTTTTAGTCTCATGTACAATTTGGGCAAGTTTCGAAGGAAATTGGCTACTAAGATTCACTGAGCGTCCTGCAGAACCACCCACAGTTCTTATGAGGATGGTTGCACCTGCTTCTTTTTTGCATCTAAAGCTTACTTTTTGTATTTTGTCTGAGAAGTGGTCACCTTATATAATGTCTCGCTTTCTTTTCTGGCATACAAGTAATTTTTGTGTAACGTTCAATTCTGTGTTGGAGGCGTAGTGGGGAGTACCTCTAGGGTCGGAGTTCGAGTCCCGACTCGGGTCTGTGTAGGTGGAGTTTGCATCTTTCCCCTGTGCTTGGCGGGTTTTCCTTTGGGTACTCGGGTACCCACCTTGTGCCCAGAGTCTCCTGACCATAGGCAGAAGAATGAATGAATGAATGAATACTGATGCTTGGAAATCAGGAATGTTTTTACATTTAAATTCTAATTCAAATTCAAATTTTATTTGTCACATACACAGTAGATATGCAGTGAAATGCTTAAACGAAAAAAGAAATAAAATAAATTTAGCTAAGATAAGAATAATATATCTATAGACGAAAAAATATACAATATAAGAAAACCCTAGCTGTACAAATATGGAGAAGAAGTGATTTCTGTACAAATATAGAGAAAAAAAATGATTACTTTAATCATTTTATTTGATCACTTTATTACATCACATGCCGGGAAGATGATGCTCTAACGATATCTCGTTGTTATTTATACTCTGTTATTTATAAGAATGATAATAAAGTTCACTTGCTCACTTAATAATAAAAAATTGCATAGACTTTTGCACAGTATGGTGTGTTAGCTTGTTAAAGAAATAGTAAAATACGTAAACTTTAAATGCCTCCCTCTGCAGCAACAGCAGGATTTAGATTTAGATTTACTGAGGTATAAGAAAAAGATCAGAATAGTCACCTGTGTTTAGTGTCGGCTTATGAACAGTGCTTCTGTCTACTGCAACCGAAGGTCTAGTGCAGAAGAATTCAGTGTAGCTTTTAAAGATTCGTCTATACAATCCTCCTCGCTTGTTTACTAGAATGACTGAATGACTAACATTTTAATGCTTCACCGTGAGAGGCTAGTTCACGGCTATAAATAATACTCATCAGTTTGAAGTGGTTGTGTTTCATACTTCATATTACCACCTTTTTTTTTTTTTTTTTTTTTTTTTTAGCACCATGCACTCTAAGCAGATGAGACACACACACACGTCTTAGTTAAATAATTTTTACACGTTCCCGGAGAGGGTAAATGAAATCCAGATCTGATGAAATTCTGTGAAAACTCGTCTCAATGAACAACCTTCGAGATTAATAATTAACGTGAACACATGTGATTGTCTGCAACAAGCCTCGGCAGGGAATCTGCAGCAGTATGTTCGTCGATCAGGTGTGCAGAAGTCTTTAAGAACTCAGAACTGCAGTCCATGCATCTGTAATATCATGCACACTTTAAGCGGAGTTTTATTTTTCAGCAGAACTCTGAAAGAGCCAAGTTCCTGTCTAAACAACGCATGTGTTTCTCCTCCGAGTGGTTAGTTGGTGTTTCTGGCTGTGTCTTTTGTTGTCTCCTGTTCAACCAAGCTGAACTTTTTTTGACACATGTACCAGGTCCCTGGTGAATCCTTAGCAAAAAATGTTCAACAACACAAAGTTCCAGTATTCCCAGTGGCGTTCTGCTGTCTGTGGTATACAAGGGAAGGAGTTGTTGGAACAAATTGCTTCTGACAGGCTGTCGCAGCACATCAGACAGTGTACTTAGTGTAGGCAGAGTGTAGACATCAGGGTGGACATCCGTATTGGAGCTCGCGCAAACGAGCTAGCCGAGGTTTCTTGCAGCATATTAAGACCAAAAGACGACGTCACGCATCATAGTTGAAGTCTGATCTGCGCTAATTAATTGACCAAAATGAATTCATCTCCTCAATTTTGGACCAGAAATAAATTTGATGGTTGTTGGTTAGAGCCAATTTATATATTACATTGTAGGTATCAGTATATCAGAGGGAGAATATAATGATAATAGTTAACAACATCATATTTTGAGCTTGTCATGCTATTTAAAGCTTCAGCTCTGTTGTTTTGGTTTCTTGGAAACCTAATCGAGTGGACGGAAATGTGGTAACTAAGATGTCAGCAAGTGATTGTCCAACGTTTCATGGATATTCTGCTTTCTGATTTCTGTTCCCTCTTTGTTACTGTGTGTATTAAGGAGGAGAAGTACACTCTACAAGGTGAAAAGTTTGTGAATACCTGAGCATCATACCGATGTGTGCTTTTTTGTACATCCTGTTCCAGATTTTCCATTCAGCCAAAAGAGCATTAGTGAGGTCAGGGCCTGATGACGGACAAGTAGGCTTGGCGGCAGTCAGTTGTTCCGGTTCGTCCCGGAGGTGTTGATTGGGGGGGATGAGGTCATGGCTCTGTGGAGGACACTCGAGTTCTTCCATCTCGGTTTTGGCAGCAATTCCTTCATGGAGCTCTCGTGTTGCACAGGGAAACTGCCATGCCGGAGCATGTTCGGGCATCTTAATTCCATCTTAAAGCTACAGCATACATACCAAGACATCCTAGACATAGGATAGTCAGGTGTTCGCATACTTTCAGCCATGTAGTGTATCTCACGCTGATAGTGACAGCTGAAGAACCCCTGAGAGTTCATGCGAGGTTGCTGGGTGTGTTTGTTTGTTGTTAGGATGTTTACTTGATGTCTGTGAAGATTCTCAGTCATCCAGGTGAGGTTATCTGGAAGCCGAGACACATCAACTGGACTTCTTTATTGTTGGGTAGAAACGTTCCACCACTAGTTCCAGCAAGTAGCTTCAATCTGATTGAGTAGTGGAACGTTTCTATGTTTGCCTGATGTGAGGACCTATGTAATAATTATGTTTTGCAAAACTTTTGGCCATATACATGTATAAAATCATTGTATGTTCCACACCAGTCAAAAGTTTGGACACAAGTTTGGATTTTCTACATTCTAGAACAATACTTCAGATTTCCAAACTATGAAATAACACATATGGAATTATAACAACAGTCAGTTGTTATTTTAAAACACTAAGGTTATTTGTTCTGGAATAGTTCTTGCAAGAACAGTATTGTCAAGTGCATTTGCAAAACCAATCAAGCACCATGATGATAAAACTGACTCTCATGAAGATCATCTCAGGAAAAAAAGACCAAAACTTACCTTGCCACGGAGGAGAAGTTCACTTAGAGTCACCAGCCTCAGAAATCACCAATTAACAAACAGATTAGAGTCGTTATGAAGGCCTTACAGAGTATACGTAGCAGATACATCTCAATATCAACTGGTCAAAGGGATTATGGCATATTGTGGATGCCTTTAGCATTGATTTACAGTGTAGAAATAAATAGAGTCAGGAAAGACCATGGGAATTAGAAGGTGTGTCCAGATCTTTGACTGGTACTGTATATAAATAGTACAGTGAATAGTATCTTAGATAAACAGAACAAGTATCGGAGTTATTCTTCAGAGACGAGAAGTTCATTTAGAGTTATCAGCCTGAAAAATGACCAATTAACAGCACCTCAGATTAGAGGCGTTATGAAG
>JAOVVA010000002.1:8954342-8969966 GCA_028565275.1 Leiocassis micropogon | reverse complement strand
TCCTGACTCGCTCCTCCAAAACACACCAAAGTGGCTCAATAATATTTAGATCTGGTGACTGTGCAGGCCATGGGAGATGTTCAACTTCACTTTCCTGTTCATCAAACCACTCTGTCACCAGTCTTGCAGTGTGTATATTATCATCCTGATACATGGCACTGCCTTCAGGATACAATGTTTGAACAATTGGGTGCACATGGTCCTGCAGAATGGTTCGGTAGTCCTTGTGATCCACCCCCATGCTTCACTCTGGGCATGCAACAGTCTGGGTGGTGCGCTTCATTGGGGCTTCTCTACACCGTAACTCTGTCGGATGTGGGAAAGACCGTGAAGGTGGACTCATCAAACAAAAATTCCAAAAACCCTCTTGATGTGTTCTATTTCTCATCTTGCGTCCACCAAATAATTTTTTTTACAAATAATTGCAATGTACAGACGCCAATTTTACAGTTCCATTAGATGTGATAATAGACTACAAATCTTTTTGTACATGTTTGCGCTGTAATGTAGAAAGACATATGCCAACCCTGCAAAACCTCAGCCATGGCCTTCGATTATTGCATTATTTATGTTTTACACCCTCGGAGCACAACGCAGTGAAAATAACACTTTTGCGGCCATTTTTTTCCCCCAAAGCCATGTCTCCTCCCAAGCGAGACATTTCATCCACTCCAGTTTATGCAGTCGTTAACAAAAAAAGTCTTAAAAAAAAGACAAAAAACTAAAACAAATGTAACCCATCTGCTCACTATGAATTAGAGATGAGCTGGAGTGATGTGCAGATGTCTTGGGCCATCTTACCGCCCCTGTGCGCGCCGAGCACCGTGGGACCGTGGCATTCAGAGCCGCGCTCGTGTTTGTCCAAAGCTCTTCTACATAAGGATGTGTGTTTCACCCACACAAGCAGTCTACAGAATTGGTGCTTTTACTGCATTAAGTGTCACCTGTGTCAACATAGCAGGGGTCCATGCGAGTGTGTGTGTGTGTGTGTGTGTGGAGCAGCAAATCTTTATGTTAATGATTAGCCCTGTGCCACTATTTGTAAGAGAGGAGTCTAGCTGCAGGCAGCAGATAAGACGCTTCGCATCTGCTAAACCCTCTGCTAGCAATTTCGTAGAGGCTGTACTTACTACACACACATACACACGCACATATACACACAAAAATATCCCTTTGGATAAAACCCAAGTCGGTCTATTCACACTAACAGACAGAATTGCTTATGTAAAAGCACTCGGAGCTGTCTTTTATCTGTCTCCTCCTCATGACTAAACCTGCTGTCAAGGCCCGAGTGTTAAAACACATTTGGAGCTGTTTGTGATTGTCAAGACAATAAAAGGCCGCATTATGAGACCCGTTCTACCGAATCGCTTCATTACATCAAGCAAGTTCATACATTTGTCGTGGACATCAGTCACAAGCCTTAACCCACATTTGAGTCCGTGCGCTTGATGGAACCATCCAGCTTTTATCCTCCTATAGATGTTGTTGTGAAAGCAAAGAGGGAGCTTGCACTCTCTGACCTTTGTTTTTTTTTTTTCTCCCCTCTCTTCCTCTATCCTTTGTGGCATCTGCTTTGATTTATAGTGACTGCAATACAAATATTAATGTCCTCTTCTTAAAATTGATGCTTTTGGTTATATTCTGACCTGCTTAAATTTCTCAGATAAACATTTTCATAAGGGAACTCGTTTTTATTGCGTCCAGTCGATGCTCAGGTAGCATGCTATTACGTTAGAATAAATCTGTTTAGGTGTATTGATGTCGTGTGATGTGTGATGTGCAATAAAGCGTCTATTTTTGTATTTTATTTGAAAGTGCATATGAATTTGCTTTCCTTTGATTTTCTTTTGATGCAGTAGAAACATCACCTTTGACTCTTCCTAACACAATTATGCAGCATCTCGTCTTCCAGGGTACATTTCATCACTATCTGGTTATGCTGATCTGTCGATATCTGCATTTACTTTATGCGTTTTTGTGTAGCAAGACAAACGTCTAGCGGTGTACAAACCTACTGCACACATGCTACAACCAGACTTTATTTGCCTTGCGTTTAAAAACTTTAAAAGCATATTCATCCAGAGTCTCCTTTTGATCCATATGACCTCCAGGAGACCTTAAAATCTATTTTTTTTTTATTGTTATTATTTTTTCTTATGAGTTAGTGCTGATTTGCATGAAACATGTGGCCATGTGGGTGCTATGCAAAACATTACCCATGAATGCAGAACCACCTGTGTCAACTGTCTTCTTTATCATGTCACAGCTGTGTTTTTAATCTTAATGCTGATGTGAAATGAAACTAATAGTAGTAAAGCTATTAATCTATGATGATCTACTGCACAGGTTGGTCCGACTGAGGAAAAATGCAATTTTATTAATTTCCCCAAATTTGATCGCAGAGTAACTTATCCTTCCACGAAAAAGAAAACAAAAAACAGAGTTATCAAGAAGGCTAAGACATGCATTCAAACTGATGGTCATGCTGCATCTCTGAATGGTGTAATATATAAAAAAACAACAACATGCTATCCCGCTACTTCTGCATGCATGACACGCCCAATCACAAGATTCCTGATCCCTCCAACCCAGAGAGATGAAGAATATCTTTCGATATTGGAACTCTAACATGTACTTCAGGTAAAAAAAAAATTAAAAAATCACAATTAAAGGATACTGATGGGTAAAGACTAATATACCAGATCTTACACTATTCAACACTTGTAGTATAAAATACATACAAACAGGATGTGCTCTGATAGAAAAATAATCCACGACAGGCTATTGTGGAAGGCCGTTACTATATGGTACAATAAGTGCATGTCCCATGTGCTCTAAAAACTGCAGCTTACATCAGTTCTTGCGTTGTTTATCTGTCTATGGTTAAGGTACTGCTCGTGAAACAAGTTTGTTCTTGTTACTAACTTTATAACAGCGCTAAACACTTGGAAAATTCCTTTTTTTTTGCTTTTGCTTTCTGTGTCAAAAATGGCCGCAGCACTGTAAATCCTGTTCTGCAACAAACCTGATCTGTGAACGAAAAAAGAGGAGAATGTTTTTCTTGTGTATAATTTGGGTGGCACAGTGGCTTAGGGTTTAAGATTCACACTGTCGCCTTGCACCTTCAGGGTCGGGGTTCGATTGCTGTGAGTTTGAGTGTATGTGTGTGACCCCCGATAGATTGGCACCCTGTCTAGGGTGTATCCCGCCTTGTGCCCTAAGTCTCCTGGGATAGGCTCCAGGTCCCCCATGACCCTGTACACAGGATAAAGCGCTATAGACGATGAGTGAGGGTATATCATTTTGCGTTTGAGGTCAGTTGTTTGTTTTGAACTTATTCTTGTAAAAAAAAAAAAAGTTTAATCTTTTTTGCCACACATCTGATTATATGGCAAGACAACATTAATACAAAACACAACATAGTCAAGGTTTAAAGATGTTACGTTATAAAAAAAACCATTGTCGTAGAAATCTTCACAATGTCATCCGATACACTCAATTTTAATTGGTTTTTGTTGGACCATCTGCAAATGTGCCTGTTAAAATAGTTTTTATACAAATGATGAAATGTATATTAAAAACAACTACACGAGCCATGATGTACGAGAAAATTCATCACCACCACAGAGTCAGGAATCTTAACAGCGGTCTGGTGTAAAACTAGTCTAAAAGGAATTCAGACAAATGATGAACAATATTAAAAATTCAGTTCAATTCAATTTTATTTGTATAGCGCTTTTAACAATTGACATTGTCGCAATGGTGTGGAAACTGACAAAGTTCTCCCCTAAGCAGACGATAACGGTGTAACAAGAGACCTCCTTTGAATTCAGCCTCTCTAAGATGATAAGTATGCCAGCATTATCTCTGATATGCAACAATAGCGGTTTGCAGATGAAGGCACTCTCTCACTTGTAAAGCACGATAACACTCAACCAGCATTGAAAGATGCAAGTACAAACTGTCTTTTTATCTCCACCATACCTGGGGAATTCAGTGAATTACTTTCAGTCAGTAACTTTCTCGAGTCTATAGTAGGGTTGGGTACCTATATAACCGGTATGTACCGGACCGAAACAGAACGCGAATTTCGGTGCCTCATTTCGTTGCCACTTAAATGCCTGAACTATCAATTGAATGACGCAGTTGTAATAAGCATCAGATTGATCAACACATATGATCGCTAGTAAAATTTAAATACTGCATTCATGGGGTGTCAGAAATGATCAGAAAAATAAATTATTTCCTTAATTAGAAAAATCTTGAGAACTTCGGAAAGCTTTGATAATACAAATCCAAAACATTGTTGCAGTAATGTTACTCTACATTTTATTTTTGTAGATTAAAAGTTTATTAGATTAGATTAAAAAAAAAGCACAAATCATCAGGAACTGAGACCATTCGAGATGCGCGTGAATGCAGCAACTAATGTTACACTTGCTCTGACGGCAGCAGGAGGTCTACCGCTATCTTGGCTTGATAAATTAAACAACTTTCGTTAAAATACCTAAAACTAAACGGTCGAAAGTGTGGCTATATTTCACAAGAAAGAATTCCGACACCGCGACGTGCAGCAAATGTTTTACAGCAGTTGCGTGTAAAGGGGGAAACACGTCAAATCTAATGAAACATTTGAGGCATTCATCGATTATGATGACGACAGCAGTCTTTCCGCAGGTTAGTAGTAGGCTAATGTAATGTTAATTGTAATGCAAATCTTGCATTCATGCTAACAAATGGTCAAACGATTTGTAAATTACAGAATCAATGTAACATGGATTCTGTTTATAATTATGGCTTTCCATATAGTACTAGTAGTACTACAACAGTGACCCCATTTACCACTGCAAAGAAGGCTAATTTGACTAAGGAGAATTAAAAAAAAAAATTTTGTTCAATAAAAATGTATTCTTGAGTCATCCACCACCATTTTGTGGCTTTTGTAAAGTATCGGTTCAGGCACCGTTTTGGCACCGGTACCGTTTTAAAAGTATCGATTTTGCATCGTATCGAAAAAAACCCAAACGATACCCAACCCTAGTCTATAGAGCAACCTCATGCTTGTTCTTTGTTTGTTTTTTTTTTCTTTTTCTGAACTGCCTGCTAAACTGGTCCGTTTTTTCACTGAAGTCATCTCCAAACTTTTAGGTGGGAGGAGATGTTCTGCTTGTAGAAGCAGTTTCTGAATCATCACAGGCATGGTTTCATTGCGAGTAGGTGCTCGATTTGAAAAATAAGGCACAACATAGACGCATTAAATAATAAATAATGCATGCACATAAATTGGTGGTACGTCCGGTTTGTGCATTCATTATTATTTTTCTTTTGGTGTTGTGTATTCAATTTTTAGCTGAGTTGAAGCTTTTTGTAATATATTTCCCAAGCAAAAAATGATGAATGCCTCATTTTAAGAGGCTGGACCAGACATTTGAATTCTGGATTCAATTACTTCATTAGTTATTGCTGAAGGATTGGCTATGGTGTGTGTGTGTGTGGTGTTTGGTGCACCCGCACATTTTACCCTCCCTAAAGCTTGTGCATCTGCGGCAGCCTCCTCCATCGGTGTTAAATTGCCGTGTTAGGGATGAAGAAACGCTCGGTCAGTGGGTTCCTGCTCTCGTCAGTACACGGGTGTGAGTTTCCAGATGCTTGAGCACCTGCAATCCCATCCTCCAGTGCTCTCAGGTCTCGATCAGACAGTGTGAACAGGTCTGAATGCGAGTGCCATTTGCAGCTCTTGGCACTGCAGGATCATCTCACAAACAAGCAGTTTCAATGATGGCTAAGGCAGTGGTAGATCATTCAGCCCACGTTATGATTAGGATTGGGGATCGAAACCCGGGACCAATATGACACCAGTAATGCCACTTAAATGCCAGAGTGATCGATTGAAATATTTGACCTCTGGTTCTCTGAAACAGACGTGAGAAGCATAATCACCCTCACCGCACGTGAAAAATTATTTGCAGACTCAAATAACAATAATATAAATCCAACTAATGTTTGTAGTAACACAAGTGTGCATATTGTTTTCACATTTCGATTTAAAAGCACTCTGGAAATGAGACCATCCGCGTGAATGCAGTTACACTTGCTCTGGCGGTAGCAGGTAGCGGTAGCTCGCTACAATTAAAACGCCTAAAGCTAAACGCTCTAAAGTGTGGCTGTATTTCACAACAATGATTCCGATGCCACGACATGCAACAAATATCCTTTGACAATTGCGTATAAAGGAGGAAAGACGTCGAACCTAATGAAACATTTGAGGACACACGAGAAAGTTAAAAGCAGAGGGAAAAAAACTCGCAGCGTGTGCGTCCCCGGCCCCAGTCAGACCAACACTAGAAAAGTTTTGCCAGATAAGGCAAATATGATCATATTTCTGCAAAATAATTGCTGAAATTTGAAGCTGGTTTGCACCGTACCAAGAATACCAACTATTTCACTGTTATTGGTGTTAAATTAATGTAGTTGTGTTAGGTTGGATTCAAATTGGTTTTACATTCTACTAAAAATGTTTTGTATTTACATTTAGGCATTTGGCAGACGCCCTTATCAATACCTTACATTTGTATTTCATTATACATGTAAACACTTAAGGGTTAAGGCCCTTGCAAAGTCATGGGATTTGAACCGGGGACCTTCGAACCACTGAGCTATCCCAGACCCATTTTTTTGGATTGTATCGATTTGGTAACGTTATCGTAATAATAATAATAATAAAAAAAAAAAGATACCCAACTCTAATAATGATCCATGCTGTGTAATATGTATGCTCCATGTGGGAAACGATCCAACCTTGTTGTATGCATTGCCAGTGTTCCTGGCATTGTTATTGTTTCAGGAACTGTTTAAAATGTGACATACAACGTGCATGTGCAAGCAAAGTCCAGGAAGTAGTGGTTGGTGTAGTGTGATAGTTAATCCAGTCTACCGATTGTATTTCCTCCTAAGGTGTGGATTTTATAAATAAGCCATGCTACTTATTTTTAGAAATGCATCATTTGCAGTTTTTTTTTTGCTGATTTTTTTTTTTTTTTTTTAAATGCATGAATTCTTTAATCGCAAGTTCTCCCGTGATTGTTTTGTGTGATGATTCACATATCGCCACACTAACGTCAAAATTTATTTCATTTAAGAACATTTTTACATTTATAATGGCAAGGAACCTGTCGAATTGGCTGGTTTCAGTTTGATTGACCGGTGATCAGCCTCGGATATAAAGGATTCTGGACTGAGCGCTGAAGCTTCTAAGTGGCGCAACAGAAACACAATTTTATGATGTTACATTATCAAAAATTGTACACGTTAACATCCATTTTCTCCAAACTCTCTGAGCGAATTAGTCTCGAAACCGCTCATTTATGGATTACGGATCCACGGATTTGTGCCTCCTAAAGGAACATGTCTCAAAACAGCACAAATTACTCAAAAATCAAGTGCATTAGAAGCCCCGCGTGCCCACGCACCCGTGTACTCGCTTGTCAGGGTGAGTACTTAGAATTCGGAGGCATTTGAGGAGGTAAAACGTCGCAGTGTCTTTATAATCCTACAGGTGTTACACTCTGACCTTTTTACACATTTTCATCCCCTGTGTCAGGAGCGAGTTATTTTCTCAGTTTGTTTAGAAATAATAATTATGATGGATGCTCAGTAAAAATATAAAATTTTAAGTTAAATGTTAAACTCTTGTATTTGATGCTATTTTGTATTGTTTAAATGATGAATGTAATATCGAATCGGGCTATTTATAAAATCATGATACTTACAGAATCGCAATTTTAATCACCTAGGTATCGTGATGATATCGTATCGAGTGGTAACTGGTGTTTCCCATCCTTAACTTTCAGTTCAATTCAGTTCAATTCTTTTTATATATTGCTTTTAACAATGGTCTCAAAGCAGCTTCACAAAATCAAAAGAAAATTATGGAAATGTGTATGAGATGTGATAAAATGTGTATAAATCATAATGCTCAGATTGTCCCTGATGAGCCAGCCGAGGGCGACAGCGGCGAGAAAAAACTCCCTGAGATGGCAATAGGAAGAAACCATAAGAGAAACCAGACTCAACAGGGAACCCATCCTCATTTAGGATATCGGATAGCAGGGATTGAGCTGCAGTCATACTGTGTGTTAGGTTGCAGGACTTTCACTCACTCAAACACACATCTCAAAATGGAAAAAAAAAAAAAAAAAAAAAGAGTCAAACTTAATCTTATATACCAATGAAATGAAAATGAGTTAACAGCTACCAACCTGGGCGAACGGAAGCCATCATGTGGCAGTGTCTCCGCCGAGACGCGTTTAGACGATCGTTAGGGAGCGGGAAGTAAGCGCTATCCGTGTGCGCAGATTCAATAAGTGTCTGTTGTCTTGTATTTGTAAATAAAATTAGGTTTGACTTTGCCCAGTAACCTTGAACTTGACCTTGTGTAGTGTAGAAAATGTCAAAGTTATATTTAATAGTCCATATTTTGTTATGAACATCCACGCTTGTGGGTAGATTCTGCAAGAGATTAAGTATGCCTCCCCTCTCCCTAAGAAGACATGCTCCGTAGACTCCCGGGTACAGATGGCCGCAGCTGGATTTAAACTCGTACATAGACGCATTTTTTTTTTTGCGCTGCTCTGGAGCATGTGCGCGATCTGAACACTAAATCAGCCATACGGTGCGGATTTTATTTTCTCATAAAGTGTGGATTTTCAAAATGAAATCCAAACGCTACTTCTATTTCTATGGCCATTCATGCTGAAAACTGGATGATTCCGGTCGTTGGCCGATTGATCGGCGCATCTTATTTATTGTATAACCACTAACAATGGATAAGAGTTTGGGTATTGATTTCAGCATGGTTGCACTCTCATTCATAAGCACAAGCAGCATTTTTTTGAGGTGTAAGTGGAGTGTTTAGTACAGGCTACCTTTTTTTGTTGTTGTTATTGTTTTATGCATGCATCCTCTACATCATGGAGTCATGGCCACATGGGAAGCAGACCTAGTTGCAAAAGGTTACACTCTCCATGTGACCTTTATCTCAGCACAGTGTGATCCTGCACAAACAAGCAGGGCACCATTTATAGAATGCACTATTATTTTGGTGTTGTAATGATTACAATTAAAAAGCTTCTAGTGCATTCCAGTAGTACTGACGCAGTCCGGGAAGAGTGTGTGATGAGAGTCACGCCTGGTGTGATATTTAGGGATATAATGATGCATAAGAATGCAGTCCAATATTACGATGTGGCAGTGTCTGCATTCAGCATTGCCTGAATGAATACCTGCCTCAGGCTTCTGTTTTTAATTGATTGTTAGTATTGTTAGTAATCGTTCTGCGCTCGGGAACTATGCCACGGGTCCACTGGAAAAGGTGGTTTTGAGAACGATAGAGCGTTTTCAGAAATGGATCGAATCAGATATGGTACCTAAGATTGGAAGTAGATCGCTGTTTAGATGCGACGTCATCAGTATGGTCAGTCTCCTCCGAAATATCCGTATGCATGTAGCACTTGTCAACTGACTGATAAAGCAGGAAGGCATGCGAGAGCGTCGCTCTTGACATTTTTTCCAATATATCAATAATATTAAGCATAGCTCGTAGGGTAAATTCCTTATTCTTTTCTTCTTGTGTTTAATGGCGCTTTACAATCGGAGTAGGTGCATACTGCCACCTGCTGTATCAGAGACCATAGACGCGCAAGCGGACCCGAGAGCAAAAAATAATGTGAACTCTGGCCTGCAGGGGGAGTGGAAAGAGGGGAGCAGTCGTTCCAAATCATTCGTGCCTAATGTGAAAACATCCTAAGTGAACCGAAGGCATGATGGTGCGGAATAGGACAGTAGGGGGCTGTGGAAGACATTCAAACTGCAGTTGTTGAGTTGCTTCAAGGTCGTGGTCGCTGCAAAGGAACGTGCATCGCCATGGAGCCCCAAGACTGTTTTTGACAGCATTTCTCTTCTTTTGCTGTGAATTGCAGGTTTCTGATTTTCTCAAAATGTAATGCAATATGTCGCACTGATCGTTGATCGTCCATGTTCCTGAAAACGCATGAGAACAGGAGGTCCTTGATGTCTTAAAAGATGCTCCTTGTGGATTACTTGGCAGATTGCCGTCGTTTAAATTGCTTCTTTACTGGTTCGGACAGTATCTCCCCTGCTGCTGTGGCCCTTCCAGCTCAGGCACTATGTACATTTTAAATTACCTCTACATTTTTATTCTCCCTTGTATTTGGGTATTCAGCACACTGTAACGTTTCAGTCCACTACTCCTTGGTTGTCGGCTTTGCAACTTACAGTGAGGTCAAAGTGCTCCCACACACCAGATCTCAGTTTAACCGTTTTTTTTGTGCGTCTCTTAAGCTAGTACAGAAGCATTCTTGCGTATTGGCTCAAGAAAACAGCATGCCTAGGAGAAGAGGCTCTTCTGAATCAATGTAAAGACGAAGCTCTTTTTTTCTGAAGTGGATGTGTGGGTTTGATGAAATGAAAACACAAGCAGTGTGTATGGCGAATATCCTCCGTTATTATGCAGTCTGTTGAATGTGGAATCTTGTATCAATTGATACGGTCCAATGCTATACACTGCATTGTTACACGTCTAGTAATAACGTACATGAGGTAGCTCTAATATAACAATTGGGAGCTGCTCTATGCTGAACCTGTTTAGGGCACTTCACACACCCCATCGCTGCGTTTAATCAGGTGACCTCTTCCAGGTTGCTCTGCATTTCAGCCTGATGGACCTCCCAGGGAAAAAGAGTGTTTGTGAAGTTAACCGAAGCTGACCTTTTTCATGTTTGCAATAACAAAGCAAGCGGCCCACGGAGCGAGGGTGTGGCGGCCTCATTTTGGGCGATTTATTTATTCATCTTTATTTGGCTGCAACCGATCTCATCTTAAATTTCAATAGTGATACTATAGATTAGGTTAATAATGAGTCACAACTGTGAGGTTTAAAGGGGTCATTGTGGTAGTGAGCGCTGTTTAGGAACTCATTTAGGACTACTCCCTAATGTAGTAAATACACTATTACAGTGTAAAGAAATATCTTCTCACTAGCTGGGGTTCAGAGCTAAAGCTTCACACTGGATCAAGCTTTGTCTAGGGATTTGCCCTAAATCATAAAAGCAAGCGTAATGAGCTTCCTCTACTGTTTAAGCAACTTATTGAATGAAAAGCTTTAATGGATGTTTCAGATTCAGTTTTATTACTGTCACGTCATAGTTCACACCATTACTAAGTAAAGTATAAAAGGGGTTTAATTCCTGTATGTTGAAAACCAACAGTGCAGTGAAATCTGTTTAGGTATTGAGAATTAAAAAAAATATATAAGACAACAAAAATAATTGAAGGGAGTTACTAAAGTAAATGGAGCTATAAAACGTATAAGATGTGGTAGAAAAGGTAAAGACGATACTGTGGAGTGATATTTGAACTTAATGTCCAGATATATCCTTTATCTTTCACTGGACATGCATTGAACACAGACAACTACGCAAGCTGAGCAATATTTAAGCAATATCACACGAGAGGGAGTGCTGTTGAGGGGGGCCTCCTTGATGATATCCAGCACAACAGCACCGGCAGTTAGTTTAATTAACAGCGTGAATGTTTAAAATTCCTTACCAAATGGTGAGGAGAATAAACCATGGAGGTGGTGGACCGTCCTATAAATCCCATACGTTTCTATTTATGTTTCCACCTTTTCCACTTTAAAATGTCAGCTCTGTTAACTTCCGGATTCCTGGGGTTAAATCCCAAATAGCGTTAAAATGGTAAGCTTAGTGCACTGTGTAGGCCATTGTCACACACAACAAGTAGTGCCCTTGATTAGGGGTTTAAGCTTAAGGAAAATGAAACAACACAATTTGGCTCAAATTAATGTGCTCGCCGTATCATCCGGAGATTGTTGGTTCAATTCCCGGGTGATGCTATAGCTTCCCGCAGCCTGGGACCTAGAGAGAGAGAGCAGATTGGCTGAGCTCTCTCAAGCATGGTGGGATGAGAGGCATTTAGTGCCCCCACATCAATCACGGCTCTACAGGCAATCAGGGGCGTCTGAGAGCTCACGCAAGCGGAAGGAGCGGATGGCGCTGTCCTCCAAGTGTGTTACGCCGCCCCAACGGTGCGTAAACGAGCAGTTCGAAAAGATGCAGCCGGTAGGCGTCACATGGTTCGGAGGAAACACGTGATAGTCGTCGGCCCTCCCTGGCTGACTGGTAGTAGTAGCCTTAATGTGGAAGCCCCCTAGGGCCAGGTGGGATTTGGATATGACTTAGAAGCAGTTGTTAAGTAGACTAAGTGTTGTATCAGATGACATAACGTTATCAGTACTGCAGATTGTATTGACCTTTTTTCCACCCATGCTGGTGACCGACAATTAGAGTGATTAACGATTATTAGAGTGATACATATAGTTAAACATCCCAGTGCTGTTACTTTCTATTATCAGCACTCGTGGTATGCTTCTCGTCTAATTAAATTACTCGGTTGAAACTACCAGTTGTATAATAATAAATAACATTGTAGAGCATGGCACGAACCCCTGCTTTTGCTGATTGGCCAGTGTAATGTTTTGGCGAACGGTCTGCCCAGCTTTCGAACATGAGATTTTTATTTTCTCAGCCCACACAGCGAACAGACTGTGGGGAGATATTTGCTTAAATTTAAGAAAAAACGTGTTGGATTAGAAATCGCTGATTCATCCAACCATCCCAGTGGGAATAAAAACAGACCAAATGCTTTCTTAAGCTGGTAACAGTATCTAAGGAGGGGGTGTGCAGAGGCCGCGTAAAACCGTGCATGTGCACATTGATGTGATCTTCCTTGGTCTCCGTGTGCATAGATTTGAGTAATGTCTTCTGCTTCCTGCACACTGACAGGCTCTTATTGTACACTGGGGCAAAAGCATGATGGTAATCTGTTGATGAAGAGCTGCAGATGGGTCTGATGAGAGGGCTCTAAGGGAGAGCAGAACATCCTGCTGAGCCACATGTAAATGAACATCACTTCCCTCAGCACTTCTTCCTGCCGCTCTGTTTTCATGACATGCTTGACCTCAACCTTCCTCTCAGCATTTGACTGAGTTACATCATTCTGTCATTTAATAGCTGGCGGTTCAGCGTGAACACAAAAGAGTTTGAGGTGTTCGGCACAGCTGCAGTGTTGTTGTATAGAGCGTACGAGAGTGTACAGTAACAGGTACTGTGACCACGACGACATCGATGTTATGATATTATGTGACTCTATTTTAAGACAGTTGGAGCATTCACGCTCGAATATGTTACACGTCACAGGTAGTAGAAGTGTATATATATCAGGATTATGTATTGACTTTAGATGAGCAATCATCTCTTGCAGGGCAGTTGGTGAATAGTCCTTCTTCACAAGCAGACAAACAGGTGTGACATCACTGCAAGACCTCTAGCAAAACAGTGGAACGCAAGAAGCTTCAATTTCTTTTTTTTTTATACCTGCGTTTCTACTCATAAACTGCAGCAGTTTCAGCTGTGAGAGTCAGTAACAAGATAAACTTTGTACTCTTAATGACCAGATGTTATACCTCGACATCATGGAATTCTCCATTTTAATTGGTCAGAGGGTGATTATTGTTATATTCACAGTTAAAGACTGGAAAAAGGCCAGGTGATTAAAAAAAAATCAGTTCAGGTAAATCTGGGCAGTGGTAGCTCTGTGGTTAAGGCATTAGACTACTGATAGG
The DNA here is from genome assembly GCA_028565275.1 of Leiocassis micropogon. NCBI lineage: Eukaryota > Metazoa > Chordata > Actinopteri > Siluriformes > Bagridae > Leiocassis > Leiocassis micropogon. The sequence goes on along the minus strand of JAOVVA010000002.1, from coordinate 8,956,243 downwards.
GAGGTTCAAGGTTCAAACCCCAGCACCAACAGGTTGCCACTGCTGGGCTCTTGAGCATGACCTTTAACCCTCTACTGCTCAGATGTATAATGAGATAAAAGTGTAAGTCACGCTGGATAAGGGCGTCTGCCACATGCTATGAATGTAAATGTGATAGCTTCAGATTCCTGTTCTTGGCTAACAGGAGAGGAACCTCATGTGGTCATCTGCTCTTGTAGCGAATACACGTCAAGGGGTGATGTTTTTTTTTTTTTTAAACTCGTTACGTAGCATCATTGACATATCACATGGCGCACATACAGTGCTCTCACTGCATCAATCAGAGTTCAAGTTCAACAATCTAGTACCAACATTGTTCCAATATCCATAGCGTTGCCAAATCAACATTTTGACAACCAAAAAACGGCTGCTGGTGAGCTTTGCTTTGCACACAGCAAGGTGTGACGTTTGCCATTAGCTCATCCTCAAGCACCCCTCTCGTCTCTCATGTCTCTCTCTCTCTCAGGCTAAACCACACCCCTACCTGACACAAAGTCAAACAGCGATGCTTTGGAAACCAAACAATTCCTCATAACCAATGGTTTGTTGTGCTTACCACGACAGCCCTGGAGGCAACTCCAGCTGCTTCTATAAGAGCAAGGCCACTGAACACGAGTACACTTTGCTGCAGGGAGTGACTATAAAGTGTGATGAAAATAGCAAGGTCACCTGTCAGTCAAGCTCCCAGCATTTCCGCAGCCGAACAATGGCAGACAGTAGCGGTGGCCAAAAAGCTTAAACACGGCAAAATGAATGCGGCTGACAAAGCCTGCGTGAAACTAGCACTGCAGATATTTAACCATACGGCTCCACCCACCTAGTTTTAGTTAGTGCTGCAGTGCCGGGGGATTTAGACAGTGTGCCAAGTGCTGCTCCTGTGCATGTGGTTTCAGCTCTCAGATCAGTGCGCAGTGGCCTCGGTTTAACTACCAGATTTACTTCATTCATGATGTTTATTCAGCCATAAACTCTGCCTGGTCATCTGTCACATTTTGTATATGGACGTACAGGTATTATCGCTAGCCTAATGCTGTGTCCTGCGGTTTGCGGTGCGCAGACTCAGTGTGGTTCTTATCCGTCCCGGCATGTTTTTGGGCAGTGCATGAGCTTTCTTACTGCCTCTATAAACTAATTACGTCATCCAAGAGGTTGTGATCTTTAGCTCAGCTAAGCAGATATTTAATATGCATCAACAACTGAACACACTTGAACTCCAGTGACATGGTAGTCTAACCTAGGATTGTAATGTTCTCTGTAAGTAATGCTCAGTATTGATTGTACAGTATTTCAATCAACACAGCTATAAAGCAGCGTAGTGTGTGTTAGTCATTCAAGAATCCAGAGATGGTTGAAGGGATTTGTTTTAACACACACACAAATGAGTAGGCTGGTTCTCTAAGCTGGAATATAATATTGGTTTTGTGACATTATAAAACTGACACAATTCTAACACTTAAATTAATAGGATAGAAGTGATAGAAAAATGACATCACTGGCCAAAAAGGTAATTGTTCAGAAGGGGCCTGCTTTAAGCGAAGAAAAGAGCTAGGGAAATTGCTGAAGGGACTGAAATTGGATTAGGAACTTTGCAATGCAGTATTAAACCTGGAAGTTTACTGCTGAACTGTGAACTTTGTGGAAAAAACATGGTGAAGAAAAAAAAAAAACATGTATGGAGATCATTTAAATGCTTGATGTTGCATCCTAGAAAACTGACAGCAGGAATCACAGCTATGTTTAATAGTGAAAATAATAGTACAGTAAAAATCAAATAGAATTTTCCCGTAAGAAATAATGGAAACTCAAATTATTCATTCCACAGCCCAAAAAAATAAATACATAAAAATAATTAACACAAAATA
>JAOVVA010000002.1:8940853-8950928 GCA_028565275.1 Leiocassis micropogon | reverse complement strand
GTTTCCGTTTGTGCGCGCACGCGCTGTGTGTGTGTGTGTGTGTGTGTGTGTGTGTGTGTGTGTGTGAATCTAAAGTAAACGCCCCTCTCCCCCTTCTCGTCTTACACAGTTACCCTTCTTCCAGTCTTTTCACACACGCGCACACACAACGGAAACACTGTTTTATCGGAAAAATAAACAAGGAATCTCTCTAATGACACTGGATTGAGAATCTAACAGAATCATTGCTGTAAAGTAAAAATAAAACAAATTAACCTGCACTTTAACTTTGAAAAGAATCGCTAAGAGCAGTGTTTCTGTGTAGAGCGGAGAGAAATAGTGTGTGTGTGTTTGTGAAGGCCGAAAGTAGGAGGGGTCTGTGTGTGTGTGTGTGTGTGTGTGTGTGTGTGTGTGTGTGTGTGTGGCACAGGTTCCAATGGAGCGCGCGCACACAGACACATAGAGCAGGCTGAGCCTTTAGCAGAGAGCGAATATTTAACCTCTCTAATGAGACTTGCTTTTGCTTTACACGCACGCTGTACACACACAGTAAACAGTACACGCGTGCACTGATGTTGATTATACCAGTGAGAGACGCGCACTAAGACTGAGCAGGGGAGACGATTACCCACAATTCCGCAGCACAAGAGAGAGAAATTGTTGGCTCAGTTGTGATCACGTGACGCTCGGCGTCAAAACAAGAAGCGCATGCGTGATACATACTCGTAAACCAAGACTTGTTCGTTTTCCAAGTCAAAATTTATTACAAATTTTTGCTCGTCTTGCGGAGCACTCACAAACCGCGTTACTCGCAGTCCGAGGTGTCACTGTACACACAATGCAACGAGAACTCATGGGATTCAGACTAAACACCTTCAGTTTGATTGGAAGCTTAAATTGTGGGCTTAGAGCAATGATAAAAGGACATATGGACGTCTGATGGGTCCAGATATACCCTATTTAAAGGCGATGGGTGAGTCAGGGTGAGAGCATAAAACGATGCACCCATCATGCATAGTGGCCACTGTAGAACCTCTGGAGGCAGTGTTATGATCTGGGGTTGCTTCAGTCGGTCAGGTCTAGGCTCAGTGACGTTATCTGACAATAAAATGAAGTCAGCCGATGACCTGAATTTACCAAACGACCAGGTTATCATGTCAATGGAGCTTTCCTTTCCTGATGGCACAGGCATATTCCAGGACTCAGTTTCTGAAAGAATGGGTCACCACATTGTGATAATAATCAAAGCCGAGGGCAGATGAATGTATATTATTAAAAATGAATCTTTTTGGGGCCAGGCAGTGTATGTGAAATGTTTGTCGTTTTAGTTTACATATTCAGCAGTTGTAATAAATAAAAAAACTCCACTCGAACATTATGTTTCTTGTGTGACATTTTCATTTATCAAACATCATTAACACCAAGAGGCCATTTATATTAAAACAGATTACTTAAAAAATTTAAAAACCAACTTTTCAGATTAAAACTTGATCTTTTCAAGGGTAATGATTGCTTGGCTGTGATAAAATCTTAGTTCACTTGAGTCACTGCTTTGTTGGTTGTCTACTCTTTAAAACCACATGATGTTATATAGCTGCTCAAATCGTTCTGGCCCAGATGAGCAATACTTCATTCACTTAACCGAGATCAAGGAATGACAGCTATACGGCCACTCATGGAAACAGGATTGGTTCACCTTGTGTGACTCCTGAGTCAGAATGGTATGTCAGATTGCCTCAACTTCCTGCACATGTCCTCTGTGTAAACAGGCCTGTTTGTCTATGCACAACATCGTGCCTCACCTTAAACTCCTAGTTCTGCTGGCTCTGACATGTGAGAAAATCCAAGGAATGCACAGTAGCTCAATTTTAAAATTTGCTCACTCAAAAACTCCTCGCAAGCCAACAGGCCAAGTTGGTCTCTTTAATGAAATGGCTTTATAGTCTTCCGTAGATGATGTTAGATTAAACATTAACATGCAGGAAATTCGAGTAGGTGTGTATGCATCTGGAGAGACATGGTGTGATATGTGGCGGTGTAATGTTTAGCTATTTCCCCTTGTTGGGAACAAGTTCAAATGTGTTTCCTTATTGTTATGAACATATTTAGAGTCAGTGCAATCAGTGGATGTTTACATCCTAACATAGGACAGTACGGTGAAACACAATACTGTGTTTTGTTTCATGTGACATTTGTGAGTCCCACTGTGGTTTGGGAGTCACAGGTGTGGCACTAAGGATTGATGCAATGTAAATGAAACAAGTTTAAATCGAGTCACTGGAAAATGTTCGTATCCAGGAAATGGCCCACTGTTACATAAAACAAAGCAAAAGCTCAGCCTTTTAGCACGTGGACAGAAATGGAACAGGCCTGTGACATGATAAATTATGCAACTAACCATATGACCTCCTGTATACCACTGATATGGAGCTAAATTAGGACTCACTATGTAGGGCAGTTTTAAAAAGGAGGTTGGAACAGTCAACATTGTTGTACCTTCAGTAGCACATGGTGCACAAATAGAGAACGAACCTAGCCTCATTTTCAGGCAGAGCTGTACCTTTTTGCATCAACGCTATTTTAGCATTGGTATAGCAATCACAGTGCTTTAATTGTTTATTTAAATGCTACTTCCTCAACCTTGTATGAGACTTTAATTACTAACAGAAATGTTCATTTGTTTGTTGCATTCTTTTCTAGGTCTCACCGCAGAAGGCTTGTATCGTGTGTGCGGCAACAAGACTGATCAGGACAACATTCAGAAACAGTTTGACCAAGGTACTTAATCAGGAACTGTGCTGGCGGATCATAGCCTGTTTTTTTTTCACAAATTTGAAACAATTACATGTGATTGCGGAGAAACACCGTGTCGGTAAAGCCGGTTAATAATTAATCTCGTTTGGATGCCAGCTTCCATCCTCTTTAATTTCTGCGGAAAAATCTTTCCTCTCATCTCTCTTACTGCTCTACAGGCTAATGTATTCACCAGAGAGAAACAAGGCTTTTTACTTATCTAATGGCCTGTTAGTCAAGAGCAGATGAGCGAGACCTCAATAGATAACAAGATGGGAGTAATTATGTTAATGTTTGACAGGGTTAGAGCCCATAAATGTGATGTAGAGCATTTCAGTTGTTTCCCCCCTCACCCGTTTCGTTCCTCACACCTTTTTTTTCTCCCCCTATTTGGTCACTTGCCAGTTCCCTGTACCACTATTGTACAACAGTAACAAACTTGAAGGTAGGATAAAGTCTAATGGGATGTATAAGGTGCCTTATTTTGAACCGCTGTTCTTTCCATATCACAAGGCAGCGTAATACACTCGGAGGAAAACCTGATCATGGTGGAAAGTGCTATCTGCCCTCTTCCACATACCATTCCTCTTCCACATACACATAGGATTAGTTAGTGTCAGAGTGATTGACAAGGGCTTCACGGAGAGCACATCTGCTTTCGCTTTATTGATTTTCAGACATAAGAGGCTGTAGCATCATTAGATTTGAACTTGTGGACGCCTACTTAAAAGCTTGAATGCTTTTCTGTTGTGCCTCTATGGTAACCCAAGAACATTTAAATTGGGCTGCATTTTGTACAAACTTGCAGTCTTTCGATGATTAGTAGTGTAAGAAGTGCTTCTTTGGCTTTCTTTCTTATTAGTTGAGTGTTGATAAATTTTCTTTATTTGTTGTTTTTTTAAACCTTTATCTTGACGTACTTGTTAAGCTACATTTTACACTGCATGGTTGTCATGTTTAGTTGCTGTCACACATCATAACAGAACAATTCTTTGCTCACGGGTGGAGTTAGGAGGATAAAGTATAAAGTCAGCAGGTGAGATGTAAAAGAAACAGGTTCACTGACTTAAAAAAAAACTTATCCCTACCATAAGCTTGTTAAAGAAATTTTTTTTTGGTCAAGAAACAAATAGAAAGTAGTCATTTTTCTTAGTCATATTTAATCATACAATAGATCTACCATTAGAGCATCGTCATTGTACACCGCCCAGGCAAAAAAAAAAAAAAAGTTGCCATTTCAGAAGGATAAGGGCCAGATTTATTGGGCTGCATCAAGCAAAGAAAACAACTAAGGAGATTTGAAATTCCTGGAAGTGGGTTGAGAAGCCTTCAGCACATTATCAATACCTGGAAGTACAGTGCTGAACCGCTAACTTTGTGGAATAAATGTGGTCAGAAACAAACAAAAAAAATAAAATCATGGTTGGAGATCACTTCACCATCAACACTTGGTAAAGTTGCATGGTAAAAAAAAAAATCGACAGTAAAAGCCAAAGCTACAGTATGTTTAATAGTGGACGTAAAAATATAGTGATTTCTATACGCATACAGTGATGAGATCTCACAGGATTTGGGACTGAACAGCTGAGTGGACATAAGAAAATCACTTGTTAGTGAGAGACTAATCAAAAAGCTCCGGTTTTCTAGGGAGCATAAAGATTGGACTGTGGAGTGATGCAAAATGGTCATGTGATCTTGAGCATTCAGTGTGCATTGAATGAAATCTTAGTGTGCGCATCCTTTTTTTTTTGGCCAGACGTTAATATATTTTGAAAAGGTGAACAGAGTTTATTGCTTAAATGCTATACAAAAGGTTGTATATATCCATCGTTCATATTAAAGCCCAGTCATTGCAGCCTGCCGAACCGTGGACAGTAGAAAGATTACAGTGGACAGTGACCATACAGAGCTATGATCTCACCTCTGGTCCTGCTGAGTTCCTGCCTTTCTGTGTTCACTACATAAAGAGATCAACCTCGACAGCCGTCATTTTGTCTTTTCACCTTCTGCATTCTATTTTACATAATTAATCAGCACCGCGGAGGCACATCTGACAAAAGATATTACGATGCAGCTTTTACATCACTATCACTTTCCCCGTGCTAACATTTCTGTTGTTTCTCTATATAGACCACAGTGTGGATTTAATGGCCATGGATGTTGCTGTGAACGCTGTAGCCGGGGCACTCAAAGCGTTCTTCGCTGATCTACCAGACCCACTCATTCCCTACAGTCTCCATCCAGAGCTTGTAGAAGCAGCTAGTGAGTATATAATTCCTCTCTTGCTCTTTTAGATGTGTCAGAGATCTGAGATTGTTAGCACTCTCACAAACTTCTGCATTTGAAATAGTGAAGATTATCTTTTTTTTTTTTTTTAGGTGTTATGGAATGAATCATAAAGAAACTCTTCTTTGTTTGAGCATGGGTATAATTTGTCCCCTACTTTTTTTTTTATAGTGCGGTAGAGCTTGATGATTTCTAAAAATAACTATAATGATATCCTTTTGTTAAAAAAATAAATAAATGCGATAACTGATTGTATTACCCTACCTCCCACCCCATGTGTAATACTGTTTACAGCAAGGTCGCCGTGGTAACCTTTACTACTTATTTCCCCGCCCAGCTCTCGTTTCCATCCCGCACACATTTTAAAGCCTGCGCCAGAACATAAAACTATTTATAATCTTCTTCTATATAAATGGAGCTTAACTATAAAACCCAGACGCCGCACATAAAGAGCACGTCATCCTCACATATATGATTTGTGGAAATATGCAAACAAACAGGAGAAGAAAAAAAAATTTGCATTGTAGTATTTTAGGCATTAATGAGTTACAACAATTAAAGGCATTTTAGTTTGATTTTAAACAAAATGTCCTCAGTTTCTGTCTTCGGTATGCCACACCAAGCACTAGCTTCACAGTCCAAAAGTTATCTACAGCATAAGTCACTTTAGGTAAAGTGTAAATGTTTGGATCCTATCCGCCTATCGTACAAGCTGTTTAAAATAACACTTCGCTAGTACTGTATTTGCGTCCAAAATAACCAAAGTCATCTGTTGAGGATTAGCTGCGATGACGTTAGACATCGAAGGTATTTGATTACATCGTCCATGCCCCCAGTGCACTATTTGGAACCCAGCCATTTTGTAGAGCCGTCCGACTTCTGACCGGATAAATTACACGAAATGAATCGTGACTATATGATTAGTAAGCATGAGAATCGCCAGGGACCACCTGGGGGTCGATTTGATGTGAATTGCGATTCTGTCAGTAGCACTATTTTCTAAATATCCCATTATATTTTATATTTTGAGATTTTGGTGCATTTCTAAACAAGCTTATAATACAAAAATAATTCTCCCTTGTCATACAGGATGTGTGACCAGCTTAGAACGTGTGGGATTACAAAATAAAAAAAAGTGGAATCTGTTACAGGTAATGTGTGCGTAGTCGGTAATAACTCATGTGGCGTTTTGCCCGCAGTATACTGAACATGACCTATGGACTCGGAGACTCGTGTTAAAACTGCACAATCACATCTTCATTCATCAGTGAATTGTTTGTTTTAAACTAGTGGCGTGTGTGTGATTTTGGTGACCAGGAAAGGCCAATTCGGTGCTTTCTGAATATTAGTTTAAAGAATTAATACGGGGCACGAGCAGGCATCATGCCGAATGAGAAAACATCAGAGACAAGAAAATCAGAGAATACTTAGCGAAGGTACAGTAATAGTGGACAAGTTCATGGACCTTTATGCAACTACTTCCAGTGCCGTTATTCTTATTATTATATGTATGTGAGAATAATCACAATGTACATTTTTTAATCAAATGGTGCAGCCTTACTTGGTGTACACCCTGCTGTTGCAGCACAGAATTAAACCCAGTACTGCTGCCTTTGCATATAAATATATTTACAAGATGTTGTTAATCACTCTGTAAAGACGACAGGCTCACTAGTAGTGTGTCTCTTTTCTTAATTCTGTATTTTTATGGTATCTGTTTGTTATGTAACTTATTTTACATAACTTACTTGTTTTAAGTGCAGTTTTTTTTCTGAATTCAAGCTGACATTTCTTTTCTGATGCATTAAATTATGTAGTGCATTATACAATATAGTCTGTTCAGTAAATAGTAGGGGTGCAATGGGGTGCAATTCGAATTTATATCATTCAGTACAGGATGGTACTGTAGGTCTGATGTGCGTTGTGTTCCAGGCAAATGCAATCGAGCTTTAACTCGTCCTGGGAGATTTTCTCCATTAATTCTGTTAATTCAAATGAATGGAAGAGGCAGCACATCGCTGAGGACTTGTAGCCAAAGATTCAGATATCACGTGATGTATATGGAATTTGTGCAGGTTTTAAACGTCTGTTGAACAAGTTGTAAAATTTTAAATGTAATTCAGCTTTGGAGCCCAAGCACTTAATTCCAGCTCATGTAATTTCCGACTTCGGTGCATTTGTTATGGTAGCAACATGAGAATAATTAAATGTAGCGCATTCCTCATAACATTAGTTTTCTCACTTAAAAACCAAGTACAGCATTTAAACAATACAAACTAACTTCAAATACAAGAGTTTAACATTTAACTTACAATTAAAGTCGGATGAAAAAATTCAAAATGCAAAAAAAAAAAAGCAACATTTTTACTGAGGAGCACGTATCTCTGTCATCCGCCATTATTATTATTATTTCTAAAGCCAATAATTTTACTCTTATCACGTCAGATGAAAATGTGTAAATGGTTCAGAGTGTGACACCTGTGGGATTATAAAGAAATGACATCCACCTCAGATGCTAAACTCAACTTGACGGTGAGCATGCGGGTTGAGTGGCTGCGAGCACACAGCCGCGTTCGGCTGCTAATAGACAGTGCTCGTACTAAACTTTATCTGGATTTCTTATGTGTGTGAGATGTTATGATCAGTTTGGCGTTGTTTACGAGTTTGTGCAAACAGTTGTTCACAGGTTTGTACGATGTCATAAAAAGCTTTGTCCACTTCACTATTGAAAGTGTATTGGACCATGATTTCCAAACCCAGGCTGAACTGTGATTTTTTTTGTGCACCATTACACCTGTACTAATTAGTAAACTTCACCTGGTTACAGTAGACTTACTGTAAATACAACTATAAATAAAACTGTAATTCCCAAGAGCCTTACAACACACTTAGCACTCATATTATCCATCTATGATTGCGTAATGACTCATGGTCACACGGCCTGTCATGCTGATGTCATGCAGCTAGTCATGTGACCAGGATCCAACTAATAATCTAATATGAGACCAGATGCTTATTTCATCTGATTTGACATTTGATGTAATGGCAGTAATGAATAGATTGTAGTTTAATTGTAAGTGTGATGGATTTTCTTATTAAACATATAGCAGAGAGCAGTGGTGCTGATGTGTGGAAAGGCAAAGATCTGAAGGATTTTATGTAGCTTTTACTGCTGTCTGGTTACTGTGTTAGTTACGGCAGGTATTACATTTGAGAGTTTGAGTTTGAATTCTACCACCACGCCAAGCTGTCGCTGATGGCTCCTTAACCCTTTTTCTCTCCAGCGCAATGAAATCACTTTGACTAAAAGCGTCTCCCATAGGTAAACGCCTCTCTGACGGCCGGCAAGAATCCGTTTTGTACCCCCACCCCCTTAATTTAGCAGGAACTGAAGAAATCTGTGCTGAACTCAACAGGAAATAAATCCTATCATCACTCTATAATCCCATCCAAGGAGGCTGACGATTAGTAATTTAAATGCACATGTATTTTTTTTAATTTTTTTTATCCTCGCTGATGCTGTAGGGTTTTTTTTTTCTTAAGCTCGAGCTATTTCTTTTCCTCCTGATGCTTTCTTTTTTCCCCCCAAGCTGTGGTGCTGAATCTAATCTGAAGTCTGGTATGACGTGTTCTTGACAAACTCCGTAGGCACTCAGCAGTCGGCTAATGTCTCTGTTCTGCATTGCTTCTCCTTTTCTCTGCGTCTCTCTCTCTCTCTCGTCGTTCTCTTTCTCTTTCGCTCTTGCCTCTGTGCCTCGGTTTACCTTCTTATCGCTTGAGCTGCTGCCAGATTTCCACTCATCCTCTCTTACTCAGACAGCCATTGTGCAGTATTTCTCTGAGCAAACATTTTTACTCGGTGACGTCAGCATCAGACTGGCAGATGTGTTGCGACTAGTCTCACACCCCGTCTCAGCTGATCGAGACGCTGTTTAACACCAAAACCGATATCAGAGTGGATATTTTTGGACACAGTTTCTTAAGTTGCTTTACAAACATTATAAAAATGAGTGATTAACTATTTCAAGGCCGTCATGAATCTGATTTACGTTTATGTACGTTAATGTGCTTCCATGTTTGCAGAAATAATGGACCATATTGAACGACTGCAAGTGCTGAAGGACATTGTGAGGAAATTTCCGTCTGTAAATTATGAAGTTTTCAGATATGTGATCTCTCACCTCAACAGGTAAAAACTTCTGTTCTTCAGGTTGGTTGTTGTGCTCAGTTTTACTATCCTTATGAGGACCCTCCATTGACACCTTTATTAACTTTAATCTGTAAAAAAAAAGGGGGGAAAATGGTCAGAACTGTCAGATATATTTGTCCTTGTGCATGCAAGTGTCTCCACCAAGATTTAAAAACATGCACACACACATACTCTTTTCTTCTTTTTTTTGGCTTTGCTATGTAGTTATTCAGCTTATTAATCATATTAACTCTATTGTAACTTAAATAGCCTTTAATATACAATGAAATGGTCACCTGCCTAAAGATAACTGTTAATTCTTTTTTAAATTAATATTTTAAAAATTCCTCTAATAATGTACTGAGCATTTATCTTGCGACACCAGCGCCTAGCATGGCCACATGGTGAAAGCAGAGACTTGTATAATTAAAACTTATGAAAAAGGAGACTTATAATAACCGAAGGCTTTTTCTTTTTTTCTCCCCTGAAATACTTTCATGTGTACCCTGGACTTGGGCTTTTTAATTACATTTTGTATAGCGAGGAAAGCTCGGACTGGTAGACCTTTTGAACACAGCTTTTCATGCTTTTGCTTTTACCCGACAAGCTCTTTGGTAGTCATTCTTTTCTTTGTCATAGCAGTGTTAAAGGTTTACGGCTGTTTAACTCTCCCAGACCTGCTGAAAAGCCAATTTAATTTGCTCTGATCATGGATCAGGTTGATGTTTCATCATTAATTAGTTTTGAATTTCAGTACTCCAGTGTAGAGGACTACTAAATCAAATGTACTTAAGTTGCAAAGGCATTATATAAACCATATACAGTATA
>JAOVVA010000002.1:8911554-8923257 GCA_028565275.1 Leiocassis micropogon | reverse complement strand
AACTGTTCAAAGGAGATTAATGCATTTTTGGACGCCTTCAGCATTCCTTTACAATGTAGAAAGAAATAAAAATCAGGTACGATCATGGAGTTAGAAAGTGACCCCAAACTTTTGAACGGTAGTGCATGTATATATAACTTGTTTAAATTTCCAATCAAAAGGGAGACTTTGATCAAAAAGTAGCCATTATAAAAGATAAAAAACAAAGAAGTGTGGAGTGTGGCCTTACCTTCTATTGGGTCTGAAAAGAACGTACTCTAGTGCATGTGTTGAACTGTTGGCTGTGGAGATGAAGCTGAAGAGAAGGAAGACGAGATCTGGGATGCCCAGTAAGTGTGTGAGCTGCTTATGGATCACCTGTTCCCTAAATGACATCTGCTGTTGCGTGTTCCTGCGGAACCGGTACCAGCCAATAACATTCTGTAGGACAAAAATTAAAGGTCACTTTTATGCAACAACAACACAAAAACAAAAGACCTGTTACTCATTAGTAAAAGAAGCTATTATCTAGACATAGTGCAAAGTTAATCATTATAAACCTCTATACACTGGGCAAAAAACACTTATAACAACTTATAAAACATCCGATCATTCATTAGCACAGCTTACTTTTCTCCTGTCTTTGAGGATTCGGTTGAGATTTTCTTCATTGACTTTACCTGCGTAGTCATAAAAGCTGAAACATACAGAAGGGTATCTGTTTGCACCAAACTCCAACGACAGAGAACGTACAATGTGCTCTAGACTCCTAAACTCCAAACCATTATTTGACTATAATAAAGCTTGAATTTCATCTTAAAATAGCATCACAGTCGAAATTGGCCTACAGTAAGTCATATACTGTATTATGGCTTATGCAGATTTTGGACCAATGTTTTAACACACCATCATCATCAAAAAACAATTTGGAAGCGTGACATTCATCTCTCCAGTACAGACTGTTCTGGCCCGATACTTTACATCATTACTATGTTGGTATTCCTTTTCCTTCATTAAAAAAGTAAAAATTTATTTCTTTATACAGTAAATAAATACATAAATAATGAAATGGCAGGGATGATCCAAACTGTTTAAACAAATAAGGAAACCCATGTCACTTTAGTCACTGACATTTAAGCCATATTTGTAACTCTTATACTGATCCTTCATTCAATGTCATTTACACCTTTCCCTTTTGCCATCTTTATCCAAAGATTTGATTTATATATCTCGGGGCATTGAGAGACGTTAAATGTTTTTTGCGTTAATTGTCTTCTTGTCTGTCCACTCATTATCAGATTTTTTTTTCTTTTGGCACCTGTCTGTATATACATTGATTAAAAATCTATATTTAGACATAAACCCTAAAACTCAGACATAAACCTTACCTAAAGAGCTGTGCACATGGTTCATGGTTATGGACTTCTGAAAAGCAAGCAAAACATAAAAGTAGGTTTAATTTTGCACAATTAAATATAGTCAAATAAAACTAGGATCAATTTTATAAACCTACACAAATGCAACCTCTTTAGATTACATTCACACTAGATGAAGACTAGTGAAGACTTTTCACTAGATTTTGAAGTAGGTCTGTGGGGATTTATGCTCATTCGGCCACAAGCACATGAGGATCAGAGAGGGCAGTGATGAGGCCGGGGGCGTTCAAATTCATCCCAAAAAGATTTCAGTTGGAGGCATCACTGTGACGCAGTGGATGGCAATGTGGCCTCGCCCCTCCGGGGTTGAGGGTTTCCTCCAAGATTACAAAGACATGCAGAACTGTATGAACTGTAAAAACTTTGTGGAAGAAATGTGGTTGAAAAAAAATCATGATTCACTTATTTACTTAACATGTGGTGAAGCAATGTGGGGTCAGACTGACCCTAGCCCAGAGTGATAGGCACATCAGTGCAAGATGGAAAGTGCATGACGTGATCCACCCAACATGCATAGTGCTCACTGTACAAGCCTCTGGAAGCAGTTTTATGATCTGGGGTTGCTTCAGTTGGTCAGGCCTAGGATCAGTTCATGTACTGAATGACCAGGTTATCACATCAATGCAGTTTTTCTTCTCTAAAGGCACAGGCATATTTTAGGACTCGAATTGTGAAAAAGTCGTTCTCTCTGAGCATGAGGAATCATTTTCACACATGAACTGGCCACCACATTGTGTAACTGGCATTTAAAATTACCCGTTGTGTGTGTATGTGTGTGTGTGTCCTTGTGTGCCCTGCGATGGACTGGCAACCTGTCCAAGGTGTACCCTGCCTCGTGCCCCAAGTCCCCTGGGATAGGCTTCAGGCTTCCTGTGACCCTGTACGGGATAAGCACTATGAGTGCTAATGAGTGAGAATGAATGAGTTCAGTTCATCCATTCTAAATTTGTCAAACCATGTCCTCATGGAGCTTACTTTTCACACAGGGGTATTGTGTGGAACACATGCTGGAACATGTTGAGGCACCTTATTTCCAAGGAAAAACTGTAGTGCTATCGCAAACAACGGCATTCAACTGTCTGTGTCCAGTTTTATGACAACAGATGGGAAGTGTAATAATCAGGTGTTCACAAACTTTTGGTCATATAACATTGTTTCTCTAAATAGTTCTCAAAAATAATTTTGTCAGAGAAAACTGAACACAAGCTCCTCCCCCAATCAGCTCTATGTGTGACCTGGACCACTGGCTCTCTACTAGCCCGGCAGCAGGATATTTCCCCCCCCTCATATCACAAGCTCATAAGTTTTACCCTCCATTAAACTTCTCACTAACCTAAGCAGGAACATTGGAAAAAAAATCCATACAAACATGTTGATTAAATCTACACTTTCTAAAATAAAAGCATTGAATTCCATACATTATTTTGTGAAAGTGACAACAGGGTAGTTTCATATGGATTAAAGTGGAATGCATAAAGATTGAAACAAGCAATTTTATGTCCTTAAATTACAATGATCTGCCTTAACACACTGTGAAATTTGGCCACTTCTGTTCTTAAGCAAGAAGCTTCAAAGACTTTACACTGTTGTTCTGTAATATTTTAAACGAGGAGGCTGTAATTTCTTTGTTCTGGAAGAAACTAAATGTTTAAATGTAATACTTTAGTTCAAAGGCTATGCTGAGAGAAAACACTGCAACAAACTGATGGGTGTCTGTCTGAGTTTTTAAATCGGGCCTATTTAATCTCGACTGCAAGTCACTGAACAGTTGGTGTCTCTATAAAAACACACATCCAGTTCTATTAAAGATATAAAAATAAATGGTCTCTGCTTATGACCTGCTTTTGGAGCTGGTCAGAAGATACAAACAGATCCATTCCCATGCGAATGTTGTTTTATTTCAATCACTGCTCGTGCATATCTCTGTATCACTGCTGGTAGTTCTCCAAAGCTTCTCCCAGTAATGGCTACAACAACATAAGAAGCTCAGCTTCAGCCATTTTCACCTTATCACAAGCAACCACCAGAGTGAACTGTCTCATAAGAAAAACATGTGTAGGGAGTTTGTTTTATTTATTTTATTGTGACCGCTAAGATGGATTTGTGATTCTGACTTTTTGGGGTTTAGGTCATAAGCTGATAAACATAACTGATTTTTTTAAATTGTTTAGCCGAGGTCTGTTCTTGTAGTAATAGATGATTAATGCTAATGTGAAAATTCCATTTGGGCAAAAACAAACCAGAACCGTGCAAAACAAACGTAATGCAAATTCAGCCCAACAAATAAGAATGCAGTCTTTTCCTTCATTGTTCTTGCAGTCATTGTATTAATATGTGATGTTAAAAAGGACAATATTAATTACCCTGCCTGGTCAAAAAATAAATGAATAGGTCGCCATTTTAGAAGGGTAAAATTATTGGACTGCTTCAAGTTAAGAAAACATTTTAGCTCATTTGAAAATACTGGAACTGGTTTAAGAAACATTCCACACATTTTCAAAACCTGGAAGAGTAGTGCTGAACTGTCAAAACATTGTGGAAGAAATCTGGTCGGAAAAAAATATATCACTTATTTACTTAACACTTGGTGAAGAAAAGAATGGAAATCCTGATGTGGGTTCAGACTGACCCTAGCCCAGAATGATGGGCACATCAGTTTATGATGGGAAATGCATTACGCGATGCGGCATTGTGCACTCCTCTGGAGGTTTTATGATTTGGGGTTGCTTTAGTTGGTCAGGTCTAGGCTCATCACTGTTATGTGGCAATAAAAACAAAGTCAGCTGACGACCTGAATGTACTGAATGACAAGGTTATCACATCAATGCAGTTTTTTTCCCTGATGGCACAAGCATATCATAGGATTCAAATTGTGAAAGAGTGGTTCTGAGAGCATGAGGAATCATTTTCACACATGAACTGGCCACCAAATTGTGTGCTGTAATCAAAGCTAAAGGTGGCTGAATGAAATTTTTGAGTGTGTGTGACTTTTTTGGGGCCAGTCAGTGTATAATAACAACAAATGGTTGGATGCAGTGTTATTTACTTGAATGAAAAGGTAAGAGGGCACCGATTTACCTACTATGTGCAGGAACTCTGATGTACTAATCTGAGAGTCACTTATACTTAAAGTCTCCTCTTGCCTCACTTCTCCCAACAGGAATCCCTCCTGCAAATAAACAAATATGTAAAATATATAAATGCATGTTACTATTGTAGGCACATCAATAAGCATCATCTGATGTGGAGTGTGGGCGGTTCAGTTGGTTAAAGAAAGACAGAAAGTTGAAGCAAAAAAACAAAACAGAAAAAAAAAACCCACAACAAACAGAAATATACAGCAAAGAGTAGCAGCCTTTGCAATCCAATTTAGGACACCTGTAACCATTTTGGATACTTTATATATTAACTGCACTGACCAGCTTGAATTATTGAATGATATCTAATATATATATATATATTTTTTTTATTTTATTATTTTTTTTCCTTCTCTCGCTCCACCTCAGGAAGCCATTACAAGCCGGTGTTTAAGCATCATTGAAAGGAAGAAAGGCAGTTAAATGCTTGGCTGTCAGGAATCCTAGATTGCTAGAGCAAATTAGCTCACCCAAAAAGTTGTGTTGTGTCAATCTGTGCCGAGAAATGATTTATGAGTCCAGAATACTTGTGTCAAATCCCTTCTGAAGGCTCTGACGTTAAATTACTATTTTTGGCATTCCTGAACAATTTGAAGCAGCACAATCCATCAGCGTAGAGTGGTTTTATTACTACAGAGTTAGAATTATGCATGTGGGTATTTGAATGCTCAGGCATTTAAAAATAAGACTGATTTATTACAGGACGAACGAGAAGACATACGAGTCTGCTTCTCAATGAAAGTTATTTCGAAAGGATAAAAATGTAAAAAAGGTGACCTAATAAAAAAGACCGAGTGCATATCTATTAATTTCTAATTAATTAGATGTACTGTATAGTTCATTTGGATTTTCAAACTTTCTTTAAGAACGAAATTAACTTTTCTGAATATAAAGAGTTTCTGAAAGGTCAGGAAGTAATGACAACAAAAAGAAGTACTATCATCTTTGTCCTTTTATCAAATGTTTCATTTTTTACATCAAGGGAAAAAATAAAACATAGGAGTGAAAAGAAGTAAATAATCAAAATCGCATATATGTAGTTTAACTCCCATTGCTTCCTGACTTTTCAAACACCTTGACAATTCCTTCTTTTTTTTTTTTTTTACAAATCCACAAAAGTCAATCGGAGTTCAAATTGTATTTCAGCTGCATGACCAAATTTAAAATAACATTCAAATTTAGATTTCAGCATTAAAGTCATATTTTTAACCAAATGATTCTAAAGACATACAATGGAGGGTAATGATTATTCAACATTTTGGATGTGTCATGGTACGACAGGCTAATTCCTCCACATCTGATGTCACAACACATAGTCGAGGACATGACAGAAATCATTGTTATCAATGTCCCCATAAAGAGAAAATACAAATACAATGACAGCAACAGACTAAAGTATGTGTGCATGTTAAAACACAAGGGTTAACTGCAGTAAAAGATTTGACATCAAAGCTGTCATTCTGTCAGTTCAGGACGAGGGACAGAGCTATCATTACTTCAATCATGACTGAAGTCGCCAAATCAAATCTTGCTCTGCTGCATTTTTCAGAAGCATATGCTTGTTCCACTTCCTGTCACACTGCTCACTTAATTGTTTTATAAAAAGCACTATAGAGGGCAGCAGTGAGAGGAGACAGCATGAGGGAGACAGACTGCAACATTATCTTCACCCAGTGCAACATTAGCAACCTGAAACCTCTAAAACATAGTGCTAAAAGCACTTTTCTGTACTAAATACATCACTGCTGGTTTTACTGATTTTTGTTTTCACATCTTTTCAAGCAAGAAAAAATGTGGCAATTGTGTTGCTTAACATGGAAGTAGCATGCTTTGAATGTTCTCTGGATATATGACTTCGGAGGAGACCGACAGCACTGATGTCGTTGTATCTAAACAGTTGTCTACTTCTGTTCTCAGATATGATTGGCTTCCATGTCTGATTTGATCCCTGCCCGAGTACACTGTACTGTGCCTGAGACCTCCTCTTCAAGCAGACTTGGGCACGGTACCCAAGCCTGGGACGATTATACTCTCACGGAGGTCAAGTGTTCTCGGGAAAATGATCCCTGGACTAAATGTGAAAACACCCTTGAAGTGTGAAACAGAAACCATATGATCAATTTGTTTATTTGCTGTTTTTAAAATATTAATTTCAATAACATTTTATCCTATGGATCCAGACTTTTAGACCACTTTGTAGAGGTGAAATTAAATCCTGGCTTTAAAATTTATTCAATGAATCAAATTGAGCAACAAAAGATTAAAACTGCAGCATCATTTAAACCACAAATCTTTATTCATAACATACTTCCGTATTATGGTATGCCGTTCTAATATAGTCGGACCCATAGGCACTTTTCCTTATTTTTTATCTAATTCCCCCCCCCCCCCATTTTTTACTCTAAATTGATGTGAACCTAAGAAGAGAAGATCTAACAGTAGCACCACCCTTAACACCACCTGACTGTTTTTTTTTTCTTCTTCTTTGGGGCCATCTAGAGTCAGTAGTCTGTAGTCTGAATCAGCCCAGAATAATCACTGCACTAACAAGAATAACACTGCATTTAAACATGAATTCTGATGCCTTACAAAATGTTCTGGCATTCAGTATATTCACATGTACAGGGCATTAACTTGTACATTTGCTTTTTTTTTTTTTTAATATAAATTTCAATAAGATTTTAGCCTACGGATCCAGACCATTATACCACCCTATAGAGTTGAAAATAAATCCTGGCTTTAAAATTAGGTCCAATATTTGCTATTGAAATGGAAAAGAGAATGAAGAAGGTGGCATCAGGAGATCATATGATCCAAACACTAGTCATGTCGTAAAGGTGACAAATTACATTACGCAATTACGAAAAAAAAGTACAAGGAGCTTACTTCCTTGTGTATCAGTGACAGCTACCAAAACTGTATAATACAACTGTGATTAATTTTAATACATGTCATGCAACATTATCGGATGCACCGATATAAAAGTAAACTAAGCAGCTATATTTATAAAAGGAAAGCAATCTTGCTCTCAGCAAGTCTTAGTAGTTAACTGAAGCGGTATATTACACTAGAAAGTTAGCCTGCTAGTCAAGTGCAATAAATATCCATAGCTGTATCTGCTGCCAAGTTACCGTTTCACTTATTAATTTCCTTCTAAAATCATTTAGTTAACAAACATATCGGTCAAACATGAAAGGGTAAACAGTAGTTAAAAACAACATACAGAAGAAGCTGTTAGCTTAGCTATTAGCCGCTAGCCTGCTGTCATTCGCCTATCATAAGAAACAGCGGGAGAGTTAGCTCGCTAAGCTAGCTAGCGTTACCTGCCACAACACAAGGGCTGCACTCCTGCTAATAACGTCATACTTTTCATAAGCTCGTTTAGCGACCGGGTTTTGCGTTAAACGCGCTCCGTACTTACATGGTCGGAGTTGCTGTTAGCGCTGTGATAACACACAGAACTAAAAGTATAACCCGAAATCGACGCCGCCATGATGGAAACATACCCGCCTCTCCCACAATCCTTTGCGCACGCGTTCCTCACAGATGTTTTGGAATGACGTCAGTCAGTTAATGATAAAAATGCTAAATGAGAGGAAAAAACGAGCAAAGGTCCTTGTGTTGCTTTGCTTAACAAACGAATTATCTAGTTTGTAAGGTGTTAAAATTATTTATTTGTAATGTGTTATATCAGTATTAAAGAACACTGTGAATAAGGGTTGGGAATTACCAGTATACGATATTATCCCAATACGATGTTATCACGATAGCGATTTATTCGATTAATACTGCGATTCTAGTATCACGATTTTATAAATATCCTGAATCGTCAATACATTTTCCCTGAAAAACTCAACATGACCATTTGTCTTTGAAAAACTCAACATGACCATGAGCGTGCGAGTTGAGTGGCTGTAAGAACGTCTGGCTTCTAAAACATCGCGATTTTTGACTAATTATCACTCGCAGTGTTTTGAGACTAATTCACTCACAGAGTTTGGAGAAAAGGGCAGATCAGAGGCTTTTAACATGTGCGATTTTTGATGATGTAAATTCATAAAAATGTGTTTCTGTTATGCCACTGGGAAGTTTCTGCGCTTGGTACAGAAACGTTTATATCTGAGGCTGATCACCGCTCATGGCCAATAAAACTAAAAACCAGCCGAGTCCGGTCACTGTATGATCGACTGGTTCTTCTCTATTATAAATGTCTGTGAAGATGCTCAGTTATCCAGGTGAGGTTATCTGGAAGATGAGTCATGTCGACTGGACTTCTTTTTAGTTCAGTAGAAACGTTTCAGTACTTATCCAAGTAGCTTCTTCAAAAAGCTACGATTTTGGGGTTAGTTTGGTGATTCGTGAATCGCCACACAAAAGAATTGCGATTCATAACTAAACTGAATACCCACATCTCTATTGTAAAATTCTCAGAGTGTTTCAGGCACCGCACTAAAGTTGTGAACAGAACAGTAACAGAAACCTAGGAAATGGTTTCCAAAATAATTAAAGGAAATCAGATGTAGCTGACCCTCCGAAGATGTTATGTGTTTGGATCATAATTTTATTTTTCGTTCACTCTGGACATGGTGCCAATCCAGCACAAGGCACACTACAGGCAATTTCAAAATGCAAAGCACAGAACATGCAAACTCCATGCATACAGATCCTGAGGTGGGAATTGAACCCTCAAACCTAGAGGTGCGAGGCCACAGTGCTAACCACTAAGCCACAGTGTTGCCATATCCTCATTCTATTAAATGTTAAAAATATTATTAAAATGTGTCACCTCATCCAATATTTCTAGAGTAATCATTAATTCATAAGAAACCAATCATTCATTAATTAGGGAATTTTATTCCACTAGCTTTCTGTAGCTGCCCGCATCAAATTCAAAGCACTGATGCTTGCCTACAGAGCTAAAAACGTCCCAACACCCAATTACCTCAAATCACTTATCATGCCCTGCATCACGCCCAATACTCGGCTGCTCCCACCATCTCTCAGGGATCAAGGAAGACACTCATCTGAACTGTTTTCTGTTCTTGCACCTAGGTGGTACAGTAGAGTGACCTTCCTCTAGATGTCTGAACAGCCGAGTCACTGGCAGTCTTTAAGTGACAACTAAACATTTACCCTAGGTATTTGGGTAAAAAAAAAAAAAAAAAGCAGAGTTTGACTGATGGTACTTCTAGTTAGTAACCCAGTGAACCAGTGTAAGGAGATATGCAATGATGAAAACTTTAAAGCGCTTATGCAAGTCACTCTGGATATGAGCATCTGCCAAATGCCTAAATGTAAATGTACGTACTGTATGGAAAGAACAACAAAAAATAGTCACACATACAATTGGAAAGCATGGTAACCCTTACCTTAAGTTATAATCTAATTATGATGGAAATATTTTTGTCAAAAGGATTGTAGCTTGTGGTGGCATGGTGGCTTAGTGGTTAGCCCCAGTATCTTGCACCTCCAGAGTTAGGGGTTCAAGTCTCACCTTGTGTCTGTAAGTGCAGAGTTTACTGGTTCCCCCTGTACCTGGTGGGTTTCCTTCTCCTGCAGTCCAAAAACATGTGTTGTAAACTGATGTGTATTTGATGTGTCTGTAATGTAAGATTCATAGTGTGTGCTTGTGCCCTGTGATGGGTTGGCCTTGTGCCTAAGTTTCGCCGGGATGGGCTCAAGGCAACCTGTGACCCTACACAGGATAAGTGGTATGGATAATACATGCATCTATGCAAGCTATTTTAGAAAATATATTAATATAGAATAAATGTCATTATAAATCTAAGTTTAACATAGAAACCAAATTAGTGTCAAAAATGTATATTCTCAGTGCCCTCTTGTACCTGGTAAAAAAGAAATTATCACTTTATATCAGCCTAAACCACAAGCACCTAAATACAGTAACAGTTAAGCGTGATGTAACATATGGACTGTCCTATATTGTGTTCAAGATACAGTATTGGGTTTGACCAAATATTTTTTGGCTTTGAGCTCTTACTTGAGCTCTACCTTTTATAAGTTTTTGGGATCTTTTTTCATTTAAGTATCAGTACTGTAATATGCATTCGACTATACAGTACATTTGTAATTAATATACAAGACAGTAAGGCTAAGTCTCAGTTTTTTTCATACAGTTGAATTAATTTAACCTGTATTTTATTTATACTTAATACTTTGGCAGTATGGTTATAGGAATACTGCCTGTGCTAATATACAGTGGAACTTGGATTACGAGCATAATTCGTTCCGGAAGCTGGCTCGTATTCCAAAACACTCGTAAACCAATTTTTATTTTCCCATAAGAAATAATGGAAACTCAAATTATTCGTCCTACAGCCCAAAAAAATAAATACATAAAAATAATTTACACAAAATATAAAGTAAAAATAAAACAAATTAACCTGCACTTTACCTTTAAAAAAAGTAAAAATAAATCCCGACAGATAAGTTTTTTTTCCGTTTATGTCCCCCCCCCCCCCACACACACACACACATTAATGGAGAGACTGTTTTATCGGAAAAATTAGCAAGGAACATTGCTAGTCACACTCGCGTGAGCGCATACTAACGGAAACACTGCTGTAAAGTAAAAAAACAAACAAACAAAAAAAAACCCAAATGAACCTGCACTTTACCTTTGAAAAGAATCGCGACAGAGCAGAGTTTCTGTGTAAGGAAGAGAGTGTACAGAGTGTACTTTTCTGTGTAAGGCAGATGTGTGTGAGAAGCTGAGAGGAGGAGGGGGTGGGAGGAGGGTTGTAAAGGCGAGAGAGAGAGAGAGAGAGAGAGAGAGAGAGTGTGTGTGTGTTGGTGTGAGTGAAGGAGCACGGTGTCAAATTACGCGCGCGTGCGCGCACACACATACACTCTCCTTTACAGACCCCCTCTGAAAGAGAGAGGAAAACCGTTGGCGTCAAAACAAGAAGCGCATGCGTGTTAAATGATACTCGGTACTCGTAAACCACGACAATGCTCGTTTTTCAAAACAAAATGTATTAAAAATCTTTGCTCGTCTTGCGGAACACTCCTAAACCGCGTTACTCGTAATCCGAGGTTCCACTGTACCATCTTTCTCTCTCTCTCTCTCGTGTAAACACACTATAACATTAAAAATATATACGCAAAAAATTTCACAGTGACATAATAGC
>JAOVVA010000002.1:8891817-8905114 GCA_028565275.1 Leiocassis micropogon | reverse complement strand
TGGTATAGGCTCTAGCTTCCCCCACCCTGTACACAGGATAAGCAGTGTAGAAGATGAATGAATGAATGAATGAATGAATGAATGACATTTCAATGGTTGTTTTTTAGGCCTATTTTTTCCTTTTTTAAATATTAATAATATAATAAAAAAGCTGCACATGTAATTCAAGCTCCCATTTGTTTTTATGTAAAAACTACAACAGTAATAATACTTGAATACTTAATTTATACTGGCTGAAGAAAAAAAGAATCTGAACAAAAATTTATCATCAGTCTTAAATTCTCCTGTACGTGTGTATCTTCCAGGCTTTGAATTGCTACAAGAGCTGCCTACACCGTGTTTCCAGTTTGGTGGTGTGACTGGGAACAGCGTCACAGCTTTGGTCCTCAAAAGACTCAGCTGACACGGTCTTTTGTTTTAAAGTGTCCTTGGAAATCATTTGTAAACTTGTAAATGTCCCACTGCATTTTCTCATATTTCTTTCTCACATGCATAAAAATAAAAAAGGATTTGAAATACTCTTGGTCTGTTTTCTACTCATTCTGTAAGATACCTCTTCACCAGGAGAACAAAACCATTCTCCACATATTTGAATTCTCTTATTTTGTTGATATGATATTCTGATTTATTGATGTCCTTTCATTTAATAAATAAGAGAAAGAGCATTAATTTATTTTTATATGTCTTGTCTGCTTGATAAAACCCGATATTGATCCCCGGCTTGTAGTGTAGTAATACATAAGCGATACCATCTGAGGGCACTATTCACCAACTTATTGCCATAAACATGTGTAGAATAAACCACGGTTGAATTGAAACTGAAATACAACATTAAAAACATGTTTTAGCATGCATTGATATTATTTAATCATGGTTAAAGTGAAAAATCACAAACATCCAGTGTGTGGATGTTGTACAACCACAAGAATATATGTATATACCTTGACTTCTTGTTTCTGGCAGCTCAGAAGGTGTAATTTCTGTAATGGAGAAGAAAGCAGGGAAGCTGGGAGAAGAAAAATGACTATATCTATATTATTAGTGATAACTAGAGTTATTTTCAACATTACATGTAACTACAAATGGTGGCACAGTGACTTAGTGGTTAGCACTGTTGCCTCCAGGTTCCAGGTTAAATTCCCGCCACGGTTGTGTGTGCATGGAGTTTGCATGTTCTCCCTGTGCTTGGTGGGTCCAGTCCAAAGACATGCAGATTAGGATAATTGGTGTTCCCAAATTGCCCATACTGTGTGTGTGTGTGTGTGTATGTGTGCCCTGTGCTGGATTGGCACCCCGTTCTAAGATATAGGCTCCAGGTCCCCCCAACCCTCTGTACAGGAAAAAAGTGTATACCAGTAGACAATAAGTGAGATTGAGATGTAACTACAGATAAAGTGTGCATTATTTATTAACTATAATGTTAGTGCTGGCAACATGCTCTGTATAATATATCTATAAGCAGCATAGCCCTAAGCATGCGTTTGTTTTTTGCCTGTTTGTGTGTGCTTTTGTATAGGTCCATATTATGAAAATGGATCACCAAATTACTTGATATAATCTGGGTGGTGAATGACACCAGGTGCTGCCGTGACACTGGCATGGTATTCTGTGTATCTCTGTTATGAGTGTATAAAGTGCAGAAGTGTTTTTAAACACTATGCCCGCTTAGCGGCAATCAACTTGCCACTCCATCAGTGTCATTCTTGAACTGCAGAACTGCTGTTGGCTGAATATTTAGATCTTTAAAACCCTCATACTGCCACAACACACACTACCACGCTATCAGCATGTCAGCGTCACTGCTGTGCTAAGAACGGTCCACCGTTCACTTTGACATGAGGTATATTTATACATATATACCTCATATGGGTAAGCTTCGGTTTCTTTCTTGCCTGTAGAAGTCCCTACTTAGATCAGGCTGTCACTCCAGCTAGATCACTGGATCATCAGAAAGGCTTTTCCTTCTTTAATAATGCATAGAACCTCAGGAAGTAGCTGTAATGTCGCTGCAGTCACTGTTCTGGGACATTTCACTTTTTATTATCATTTTAATATTTCACCGTCGCTGTAGTGAAGCCTTAATGAAGCTGACTGAACTTTTTTTCTGTAATACTCTGTCATATGTACCTTATCTATTAGTTATCCTGTCTTCTCAGTAGATCTCTGATGTATATGTATTATGAGCAGGATGGAAGTTTCTTGCAATTTTTATAATATAGAAACCTCACCTAATTTCAGTTTCATTTAATGACTAAATAACATTGCTCTGGATAACCACATGCATAACACTGAGTAGGTTCCTCATTTTGTCACCAACAGTGATGTACTATGTGTTTCTGACATCCCTTTATGGGAGCCAGAAATTAACCCATTACTGTAACCTTTTCAGAGATTTGAGCTATTGGATCGGACTACATGGGCAGGAACATCCAGCAAGACCTGCGGTTTTGGAGTTGCTCTGACCCATTACATCACCCATCATAATTTGGCTCCTCTCACAGTAGCTACAGTTACAATATCTTGTTACAGTGGCACCTGGAAGAGGTTGGGATATAATAGGCAGCAAGTGAAGATATTGTCGAGGAAGTTGATGTGTAGAGGAAAAAAAAATAAAATAAAAAAATGAGCAAGCATAAGGATTTGAGTGACAATCGCCAAATTGTGATGGCTAGACGGCCAGGTCACAACAACTCTGGAACTGCAGGTCTTCTGGGATCTTCCTGGTCTGCAGTGGTCAGGACATACAAAAAGTAGTAGGAAAACCAGTGAACCGGTGACAGTGTCATGGGTGGCCAAGGCTTACTGATGCACATAGAGAGTAAAGACTAGCCCAAGTAGCCTGTTCCAATACAAGAACTAATGTAGCTTAAATTGCTGAAAAGTTTAATGCTGATTCCCACAGAATTGAGTCACTGCATCACTGTTTTAGTGGCAAAAGATGGAATCTACTCAATTAGGCGCATGACCATAATGTTATGCCTGTAACACTTCACGGGAAGGATATGTCGCATGGCACACACACACACACATACTGTACACACGCTCAGATGCTCATACACACACTACAGGCAATTGGGGAACGTCAGTTAGTCTAATCTGCATGTCTTTGGACTGTGTGTGAGGAAACCGGAGCACCTGGAGGAAACGCACCAAGCATGGAGAGAACATGGAAATTCCATGCACACAGACCCAATGAGGAGAGAAGGATCAAGACGACAAAAATACATAATTACATTCATCATAAAGTCCTACCTTGCTGGGAAAAAAAAAATGATGCAAAAATGTTCATTTTTAAGTAGTTATATAACTAAGTATTGGTGTATGATAGGAAAGTTACACTGTGGTGGACGAGGAGCCTATCATAGGATCACTGGGAACAAGACAAGAATACTTATAAGGATGCCAGTTGACCACAGGGCACCATGCAAACACTCATTCACACCTAGGGGCAATTTTGGCTAGCCATTCCACCTAATGGCATGTTTTAAGGAGCTGAGCTCAGTGAGCGACTGTTTCACCCTTGAGCAAGGCGAGTGCTCAGCTAGATGGGAAAAATTGTAAGAAAACACAGATATGTGTGAAAAATGCCAGCTGTCTATGTTTAAATGCATCAGTGTTTTGTAGTGTTTTTATCCAGTCATGAAAATGTTTGTGATCTCGATCAAAAGTTTGTATTAAACATATAGTAGAATTTTCATAAAAGCCTTTGGAGAAGCTCCAAAAAAACTTTTCATTTTTTTTTTATGTTTATGAAATTATATTCTTAGATAAAATATTCCAATACCCTAAACCTTTGTTAAATCTTACTCACTTGATTGATCATTTATTGGTTTGGAATTTGCTATTGGCTATTAACTTGTAATTTTTTAAAAACTTTTTTAAAGAATTACAAAATACTGCCTTACATATAAAAGCGTATTAAAGTGAATGTTTTTTTTAATCTTCAGAGTCTGAATGTTACATCCTCAACAGCTTAAATGTTATATAAGAGTCTAGTGCGAAATAGAGCAAGAGAGACAGAGGTAGAGAGAGATTGTGCATCAAAATATTTTTTGCAATCCAAACAGCGTGCACAATATGAAATTCAAGGCAGCTGAGGCTTTTCAACCTCCCTGGTTTAATCATTGTGTGATCAGTATGGCTCCCAAAGCTCTACTATAATGATATGCCTCAAGCACTGTGTCTAATCATACCAACAAATCTCATGACACTGATCACAGAGTGTATTAACCTTGTTTTTCTTTCAACACAGACCAGATCAAATACTGTACAACCACAGT
This sequence comes from Leiocassis micropogon, assembly GCA_028565275.1. NCBI lineage: Eukaryota > Metazoa > Chordata > Actinopteri > Siluriformes > Bagridae > Leiocassis > Leiocassis micropogon. The sequence goes on along the minus strand of JAOVVA010000002.1, from coordinate 8,900,834 downwards.
ATGTCTTCACAATATTGTATTAGCAATTGTAATGTAAATGTACTGTAAACATCATGTGCATATTTGCAAATATTTCTTACTTACTTTATGCTTTTTCAGTATCTCTTTCTCATTAGGTGTGCAAAATATATGCAGAGATTTGCACCAGAGATACACTATAGTACCAAAGGTACAGTATGTGGATACCTGTCCATCACACCTATTAATACTTGGTGAACATCAAGCAAAAGTGTGTGGACATATAGTGTATTTAAGACTTTGATTCTGAACTACATTAATTAAATCTCATCCTCATTGAATAGCTGATACAGAATCCTGGCACATGCTGGACTGAGTGCACTAATCCTGTCTCCTTTTTAATCCATCCATCCATTCATCCATCCAGGAACCTCTGTGGTCCAACCTCTGTGGAGGCCAATGGTGACATTGTATTTATTCCAATTTTTTTAAGATTGTGGCAGGACCTCTGGTCAACATTCACACACGCATTCACACACTATAGGCAATTTGGGGATGCCAGTTAGCATAATCTGCATGTCTTTGACCTGTAAGAGGAAACTGAAGAACGCAGTGAAAACCCACCCACTTCATCCACTTCATCGACCCTAGGCGGTAATCGAACCCAAAACCTAGAGGTGCAAGGCGACAATGCTAACCACTAAGCCACCCCTATTTACTGACTGTATTAAAAGAAATTAGTGATGATTTATTTGTGACTTTTTACGATCCACATTGTTGTAGAAATGTCTCAAAGCTAAATGATTGTTTCATCGCTGACAGCTTAAATGGAGGAGGATTACCATCACCACTCTCGTTTCTCTCTTTCCCTGGGTCATTTTTTTTTTTTAAAGATGCAGTTAGACAGCAGCACCTGATAAGACAGTGACCGAGCATCAAGGGGATTGCTACCACAGCAACAGGGATAGAGCAATAATAGAGTGGCTTTGGGCCATAACGCAGCGCCGCCTTAAAGTGGGAGGAATTCCTCTACGTGTCTTATGCTATTACATTGTCCCCTGCTAGCAGGAAAATGAAATGAAAAACAAAGACCTTAAAATGCCACACATTTGATATTCCCTCTGCTCCTCACAGATGCATTACAGGAATGAATATAGCAAAAAATAAAGGTTTCATGCATTATCTGCATTATTTTCACTGGGAAAAGAATCTGTTGAGTAGGTGAAATGTGAAGAGGAAAATATTGGGCGTTTCTCTGTCATTGAACAGAAGCTTCTGAGAGACTTTCATAGATGATATCTGACTTAAAAAAGAAACACAAAGAACCAATCAACAATAAATAAATAAACAAACAATGGTAAATCATTATTAATACTATAAAATAACAAAATATTTTTATTCATCTTATCCCTTTTTTGAATACTTATTTTAAATGTAAATCCCAAAAGCCTATTAAACTGTGTCTGCATAGAAAATGTGAGTGTAATATCATCTACACTAGATTACACATGCAGTGATAAAATGCTTCATTATACAGGATGTTTGTTGGGAATACACCGCTGACTCTCTGAATTTTCACCACTAGCACACTGGCCTATTTGTGTATTTTATATATGTAATATGTATTTTATGCTACTATGAACAAAGCAGAAAAATACAAGAAAATAAACACAGTGTGTTATTAATTAACCAACTAATCTTTCTTTCATTCATTCGTACATTCTGTATATCGCTTAGCCTGTACTGGGTTATGGGATGCCAGGAGCCTATCCCAGGACACTTGGGGCATGAGGCAGGGTATACCGTGGCCAGGGTGCCAATCCATCACAGTGCACACACAGGCACACACTCATTTACACATTACAGCAATCTGGAATGCCAACTAGCCTACACTGTACATGTTTGGACTGTGGGAGGAAACAGGAGTACCTGAAGGAAACCCACTAAGCACAGGGACAACACAGACCCAAGGCGGAAATCGAACCCATGATGCTAAATATGGTAGGACACAGTGCTACCCACTCTGCAACCATGCCACACACAGCTAATGTTAGTATTCACTACAGTTGACCCCCTAAATCTGCAGGAGTTACGTTCCTAGAGTCCCTATGATTTGTAATAAAAATACGAATTTTGGATATGGTCAAAAAAATGCCTATAAATCCCTATTTTTACAGTTTAAGCCCTAAATATGCCCCAAATATGCTCCCAATAGGAAATCCAATCTGAGGTCTCTTTTGACGTTTGCTGGTGACTCATCAGTTCAGTTAAACTTCCACTGTTGAGGTTACTGTATGTCTCTGTTGAGTAATTCTTTAGAAAAGCAGGTCCTCTAATTGATCTTGCAAGCATGTAAATCATGCCAGTGTCTCTCCTTCAAATCTCACAAGCATGTACAGTAATCGCATTAGGAACAGCACCACTGAGGTACATTGCAATTTACTAGCACACATGGCACACATTACAGGAATCAGCCTCCTAGTCTACAGACTTAACTGTATCAAAAACACACCAATCTCTCAAATCTGGTATGGATTAATGAAATGTTCACATCGGGATTCATTTATACTCTAATCCCTAATTAACTGTTAAGCCAGTCTAAGAATTTCTTCATGTAGATTCTTATTGTTATTTCATGGTTGCCTTGGAATGACATGTGAAGTAATTTACATCCTGATGTCTAATGAATGAAGGAGAATAAATAGTCTTAGACCTTCTATTTCAGCAATAAAAAGAATAGTGTTAGAAAAGTTCCCTTAGTGCTCAGTTCTGACAGTTTAGCTTAGGGCCTTTGACAATATAACTTTTTTCTTTCCACTGGAAAAATGTCTGTAGTTTGGCTGCAGAGGATTTAGTGTAACCCAAAGTGGAACTATCTGTATTTGAATTTAAACTAGAGGTGAGCATAAGCTAAACAGAAAGGGTAGTTTTTGTTCTATTTTAATACAGTTTTAACCCCACACACAGTGAGGTGCTGATAGGAATCTGCTGTGGCCATTAATAAGTTATTCCAGTTTCAAATAAAGCCATCTCTCTCAAAGCTATTTGCATGTATATTTACATTATATTTACATTGTTAATTACATGGTCATCAGTGAATTCACATGATCAGTGATCACCTGACTGACCCTAAACAGTTCTCTCTTCCTCACTCATTCACTCATTGTCTACACCACTTTATCCTGTATTCAGGGTTGCGGGGGTCCTGGAGCCTATCCCAGGAGATTTAGGGCACGAGGTGGAGTACACCTTGGACAGGGTGCCAATCCATCGCAGGGCACATATACTAATAATGGGCACTTTGGGAATGCCAGTTAGCCTACTCTGCATGTCTTTAGTCATTGGGAGGAAAGCGGAGTACCCAGAGGAAACCCATCAAGCATGTGGAGAACATGCGAAGGGCATGCACACAGATCCAAGGTGAGAATGGAACCCTTGGCTCTGTAGGTACTGGGCCACAGTTCTAACCACTACACCACCGAGCTGCCCCATTATCTTTTCATTTTAACAAAATATTCAGTTACAACTCTATTAAGCATTGAAACTATCCTGCAATATCCCAATATTCAACATTTCCAATATACTGGTACCAAAAGTTCACACTGACCTTTGAGAGCAAAATCACTACTCCACTGTTCAACTTGGATAATACTAATCTTTTGCAAAAAAATTATTCAGATTCTCTAGTTATCCAGTTATTGCAGTTTCAATAAGGAGAGCTCAAATAAAGCCATCTCTCTCAAAGCATATTTGCATGTATATTCACATTGTTAATCACATGGCCATCAGTGAATTCACATGAAACTCTGACTGACTCTAAACAATTCTAAAATCTTTAATATTTCAAGCTCCAAAAAAAAAAGATGTAGCCTCTTTTGTAATGGCTGGAGAGGTTTTCATACACTGGGTAAAGAGTCTTATCTTCTGATCACAGCTGGAAATACAATATCTTGGGCACAAAGAGCTTGAGAAAATTGCAAGGCGGAATAGATATAATGTGATGCCCTCAAGAAGCTTGGGTAACACTTCGTATGTGGTGCAGCTTTTGACATTCTGATGTTAAACTGATTTTTAACGATGTCCTTTTGGAAAATATAGGATTTATGTAGATGTCAGCTTATTGGAGCACATAAGCAGGGTAAACTTGTGAGCAACTCATTCCCACCCCACTGAGAATGTACTTGGGTCATGTTTAAAAAAAAAAGAAAAAAAAAAAGGAAGATCTACTGTATTAAGGATGAAATTACATTGTTTAAGTTTATAGCATATCTATAAACACAGTTACAGCTGAGTTTGAATGTCCCTACTTCAGGATTAATCTAAAGGATTTGCCCAAATTTTGTCAAGTTAATAAGAGGTAAACAAGAGTTATGTTAATTCCCTCTGTTTTAAACAGAAATCCTAAAAACACAGTTACAGTACATAATAATAGATGGATGATCTCTAATTTTGGTGATCTTTAAGGCCCCCACAGAAAATAAACATGTCCTCATTGACCATTGTTACATTCACATTGAATATTAAACAAATAAAGATAGCAATTAATGCATGCATTGCGCATATCATTATACCTTAACTAAAAATATACCTAAAGATTTTGCTTAAAAGAGGTGGGGGCTGAATAGTAATTATTATACTCATAAGTAACACTCATGGTGGCACAGTAGTGTAGTGGTTAGCACTGTCGCCTTGCACCTCCAGGGTCCGGGTTGGATTCCTGGCCAGGCTCGATTCCCGTCTCTGTGTGCATGGAGTTTGGGCTAATTGGGCTAAGATTAAATTGCCGTTTCCAAATTGCCTGTAGTGTGTGTAATCCCAGCGATGGATTGTCACCCTGTCCAGGGTGTACCCCGCCTCGTGCCCTAAGTCTCCTGGGATAGGCTCCCGGCCCTCTGCGACCCTGGATACAGGACAAAGCGGTATAGATGATAAAAGAGTGAGTGAGTCAAGTAACACAGACTATTTAACAGATATAGTTTGTATTAAATATTGATAACATGGCATACATTACAGTATGTTTGCCAATAAGAATACCTGGTTTATATTCTACCTGGTTTATATTGCTATTTAAATTTAAAATATTTCATTAATCCAAGCTGAAACATCAAGGAAACATCAAGGAAAGGATGCATTGCGTTGTTTCTGTGAGCTGGGGCCACTTTTCTCTGAGCATATGTCTGGCCAGAAAAAAAGTAATCACTTCAGAAGGGTCGAAATATTGTCAAGAAAGAAAACATCTAAGGTGACAGGTAAAATTCTAGAAATTAGGTTAAGGACTGTTCAATGCATTCATAAAACCTGGAGGGATAGGGCTGAATAGGGATAGGGCTGGATGACATGTTGGACTGGCTCTAAACAACTGTGTGGCCATAAAAAGGCACTTTTTATTCAAAGCTTCAGTTCGCTAGGGAGCATCAAGATTTGGAACAAACTGAAAACATCATGTCCTGAGATTAAGATTAGGGAAACGCATGAAGCAATTTACCCATCATGCATTGGGCCCACTATCCAATCCTCTGGCTATAATGTAATGATCTAAGGTTGCTTTGGTTGGTCTGGTCTACACTCTGCAATGTTATGAGGCAATGAAACGAGGTCAGCTGATGACCTGAATGTACAGTACATCTATGAATGGATTTTCTTCCTTGATGTCACAGGGCACACCCTCAAATAGTGAAAGAATGGTTCTGAGAACCTGGAGGATCATTTTCACACATAAATCGGCCACCACATTGCACACCATACAGTAATTTGCAAATACAAACTCAGTTTATAAATACAAATACAAACTCAGTTTCTGGCAAAGTTGTGAATTTTAGTTCAGTGAAGCTGGAAGACTTAATTAAGTAAAGAATTGCAATGGACTGAAAAAAAGATGCAGTGATTTACCCCTCTCATAACCATTTATTTTGTTCATGGCTTCTGCCTAATTGGGCATACACAGTAAGTTATTTTCATGTCACCCAAGATACAAGTTATTAGAAACGCTGTCTTTGTAAGACCACATACTGTATTACTGTGATTGAAGATTTAATGTAGTTTTGCTTTAATGAGGAAGCAGTAGCTCATCAGTTAAGTTTTGCACTAGTGAACACAATGCTTTTCAACATGCAGTGACTGGCAGAAATCCACTATTAGGTCTTTGAGCCTTTAACCCTAAACAGCCCAGTATCAAAACAGATTAAATTTTGCCTCAGATAGACATTTTTTGGGATAAAAGTATCTGCTAAACGAGCATCTGAAAGAACAAGCCTCATCACAGCACTGATTTATTATGCATGTATTCACTCTGAGTGACAAGGACAACAAATCCCTAGAGAGTTATTGTGGCGTGTGAGGTGTACACTGTGCTGTATGTTTGCAGTCGGAATATTATTACAATGATAATTGAAATCATAAAATTTAAGGAAAAAAGGTAGAACAAATGCACACGGAAAAGCTGAAAAATGTCAAAATCAGTTAAGGTGTAGCTGAAAACATGCATTATTAGATTATTTTATATTTCATACACTTGCCACAAGGTAAAACACAATAGAAAGTCTTTATAAAAATACAGTAGAGGAAATTCTTATTTGATTTGCACCAAAAATAAAAAAAATGAATAAAAATAAGCACTTAGGCTAAAAAGGTGCATGTGGTTTGCATCTAATGATGAAAGCTACACAGTCTGAGGCACACAAGCAAGACATTCCTTAGTCCGTGCTTTTTCTTGTCTCCTCAACTGTTATTCAGCATAATATGCCGAGCAAAAATACCAGAGTAGACTGTCACATTGTGCCAAGCTAAAAAATGTTCACAAACTCTTTTGATTTTAATGGCTGTGGAGTGTGCTGTGCATGAGTCCAAATTCTTGGAATTCTTAGGATCATCTGGAACTGGTTTTATTTTACAGATACACAAAGGTATAAATCTGTTCGCCAAATCTGTTAATTATTGAATTATCCCTAGTGAAGAGCAATCTTAATGCTTCAGCGTACCAAGGCTTTCAACTTTGTGGTAAAAGTTTAGGGAAGACCTTTTTCTATTCCAACATGACTATGCTACAGTGCACAAAGCAAGGACTACAAAGATGTGGTGTTCAGTGTGGAAGAACCTGACTGGCCCACCCAGAGCCATGACCTCAACCCCACCAAGCACCTTTGGCATGAACTGGAATGGAGATTGCCTACTTCAGTGCTTAACCTCATAAATGCTCTACAGAATGAATGGACACGAATTACCACAGAAACACTCCAAAATCTTGTTTGGCTAAATATGTTTGTCCATATAGTGTATATGAAGTAAATATTTCGAGGGTGAGTCCATTTTCCATTAGAAGGTGAAATATTAAAACCCAGGGTGTTTTAAATTTTACAATTATAATTTCTTTCAGAGTGTCGAATTTGGACGCCATTAAGTTCCTATGAAAGGAAATTTTGCGGTCAATTAAATCAATACCACAAGCCTGGAGAAATCAATGCTTTGTATCACACTGGAAACAAGAGAAGCCACTGATGTTAGTATAAGAAATAAGTAACATACAGGTTTTATTTTGGATAGCAGGCATTTCTTTTTTAATTCAAACAATATACAGTACCATGCTAACACTTGGGAACAGATTAATTTTATCATTCTTTTGTCTACCTAAATATATAGCAGTGACAGTGACACTGGTCACCATCATAGGACAAGGCAAGGCCATCATAGGGCACCTTTCTCAGACACATTCATTGTACCTGCATGTTTTTTGACAGTGGGAGGAAACTGGAGAACTCGACAGAGAGTAAGTTGAATTTAAAATCAAACTGAGGTCCAGGAACTAAAAGAAATATCAAATAAGGTCAAACCCAGTATCATGTTCAAGAAGCCAGTTTGAAATATATTGAAATATATATTGAAATATATATTATATATATATATTAAAATATATAGATATTAGCTTTGTGCCATGGCGTGTTATCGTACAGATGGCAGAGATATGAAAAAAGAGAAAGAGATGGACATGCTCAGCAACAGCACTAGTAGGCTGTGGCATATCAACAATGCTCAAGGGGCACAAAGTGTGTCAAGTAAATATCCCCCACCCCTTACACCACCACCACCGATCTGAACCTTTGACGGGAAGCAGGGTGGACACATGCTGTTATGTTGTTTACGCCAAATGACCCTATCATTCTAATGTTGCATTAGAAATTGAAACATATCAGACCAGGCAACATTTATGCAATTTTTTTGTTGTCCAATTTTGGTGGGCCCATGTGAATTAAAGCCTCAGTTTCCTGTTCTTAGCTGACATTAGTGGCACCCAGTGTGGTCTTCTGCTGCAGTAGCCCATCTGTTTTAAGGTTTGACGTGTTGTGCATTCAGAGATGCTCTTCAGCATAACTCAGTTGTTATGAGATGTTATTTGAGTTAATGTTTCCTTTCTATCAATCTGGTCATTCTCCTCTGACTTCTGGCACCAACAATGCATTTTTTCCCAGAGAAAGGAGACGCACTGAATATTTTCTGTCTATTCTCTGTAAACAGTAGAGATGGGTGTATATTAGAATCCCAGTAGATCCGCAGTTTTGGACATAGACGAGCCAGTTTGGCACTAACAACAATGTCATGTTCCAATTCATTAAAATCACCCCCATTCTGATGCTTGGTTTAAATTTCAGCTGATCTTGACTATTTCTACATGTCTAACTACATTGAGTTGCTGCCATGTTATTGGCTAATTAGATATTTCCATTAACTATCAATTGAGTGTACGTAATGAAGTGGCCAGTGAGTACAAGTTTTAAATATAGGACTGCTCATACAGTATATATATTTATCTACTCAACATGTACCCTTATCTGCATTGCCTTTCACTACCACAGTCTTGCACCATTCACAGTTCAAAAGTTTGCATACCTTTAATTCTTAATATTGGATATTGCACTCTTTAGTATTGTGGCGTGGGCGGGGCGGCGGCTGACGACCAGCATGCCTTGCGGGGATACATCCTTTCCGGCTATAAAACGCTACATTGGTGTCAGAAGTGGGATGGAGAGTAACGGGTTGGAGCGCACTACGGAGGACCTTCTCAAAAT
>JAOVVA010000002.1:8863086-8883605 GCA_028565275.1 Leiocassis micropogon | reverse complement strand
TACTCCCAGCCATTGCATTGGGCAGCAAATAAGCTCACTTGTCTCTCCACCATCCTTTCCGGCGATAAAACGCTACAGTATCAATGATGGCATGCAGTCTTTTGTAATAATTGTGCATAAGGTCTTTAATGCTCTCATGTTGTATAGCTGACTACTATTTTTTTGTAATTGTCTTGCATGAACTGCATGTTTGTGATCTCCTCAAAATGGCTCAATGATACTGAGGTCAGATGACTGATGTGATGGCCACTCTAGAACCATCACCTTTTTCTGCTGTAGCCATTGGAAGGTCAGCTTGGTCGTTGTGCTTTGGATCATTGTCATGTTCGAACACCCAAAAACATCCAATGCACAGCTTTTGTGCTGTAGAATGCAAGTTGTCTGCCAGTATTTTTTGATAACATGCTGCATTCATCTTGCCTTCAATTTCGACTAACTTTCCTGTTCCACTGGAGCTCACGCAGCCCCTAAACATAAGAGATCCACCACCATGCTTTACAGTGGGGATGGGGCACTTTTCACCGTAGGCCTTGTTTACTCCTCTGTGATTATAAAGTAAAGTTTTATAATCTCATGACTCCAAATGACTCCAGAAGCTGTGAGGATTGTTCACATGCTGTCTGGCGTACTGCAAATGGCTCTTTTTGTGGCAGTAACAGCTTTCTCCTGGAAACTTGAACATGCGTGGGGGCACCTATGGGGCACCTTGCAGGTCATTTGTGTTCAAGTAACTCCCTTTTTTAACACTATTTTTTGGTATACTCTAAGTTGTTTGTGGGTTTTTCTTTGCGTCCCCAACAATTCTTCTGGCAGTAGTGGGTGAAACCTTTTTTTGGTCTACCTGACTGTGGCTTAGTATCAACAGAACTTCTTATTTCCCACCTCTTTATCAGAGATTGAACTGTACTGGCTGGCATTTTCAAGTGTTGAGATATCTTTTTATATACTTTTCCTGTTTTACAAAGTTCAACTGCCTTATCACGCAGGTCCACTGGCAGTTCTTTTGTCTTTCCCATGGTACATTACCTCATGAGCTAAAACCCCCCCTGAATATTTATGCACAGACACTAATTACAATTACAGTACAATGAGTCACAGGTGTGAAATCTTTCCTTTAATATCTATTTAAAACTGTGTGTTTCAACCTGTGTGTTTATAATGTGGCTAAACATTCAAGAATATGTAAACTTTTGATCAGGGATGTTTGGGTGATTTCAGTTATCATTAGGTTTAAAAAAGAAGTCAAACAACAGTATACGCAGTATAAATATATATAAATATATAAATATATTTTTGTGTATTGCACAGCTGTATAGTACCTGAGTCTCACAACAAGAACTTCAATGTACAATTGTCCCCCGACATTTTGTCCACATGACAAATAAACTTGAAATTAAAGATGATGTTACAAAAATCTGAATGATCTGAAAAATCTTGCAGTGAGCACTTTATTCCGGTCAGGGTTGTGGTAAACTATTGTGAGGCACAATATAAATATACACAAATTCCAATTCTCATTCACACCCAGGGATAATTTAGATTAGCCAAACCACCTATATGCATTTATTTGCACAGTGGGAGGAAAGTAAAGAAATCAGAGGAAAACCACAAGCATATTGGGAGAACATGGGAAACTCCACACAGGTAGTATCTCTGGAGCTATTAGCTGCAAAGCTACCCGCTGTGACACCTTGCTCCGAACAATGTAGTCAGCCCCAGAAAAAAAAAAAATGCAGGGATAATTTTTCAGTGCCTTGTGCAGATATAAACCCTATGAATTTCTCCACGTTTTTGAAGTAGTAAAAGGCTAACTGTGTTAGTGCTTTAATATTACTTCTGAAACTGAGATTTCTGACTGGGATCTGAGCCCCTTGCTTTTGTGGCATTCAGAGTCTTAGTTTTGAGCTTGGCATTCATCCTAAGCCTTTTATCTTTGGAGCTCAATATTATCACTTCTGTTTTGTTCTTGTTGAATCAGGTTTTAATGCTTCTTCTGACTAGCAGGCCTGTGGCAAAGCATGTCTAACATGGTTGAGTGGTCTTCCTCAATATATTGTACCACTGCTGTCCACTGGCTGCCAATGCCAGCCAGACTGATGTTCTCCCTTTTATATATACGATATTATATACCTTCAAATCTTTCCTTATATATCCCTTATCTCCATTTTTAAAGAAATTTCCCCACTGTGGGACGAATAGGTATATCTTATCTTATCGCCTCTGACCTATTTTGGTCAAAAAATGGGGGTTAGAAGAAACAATGCTTTTTCTTCTAACCCCCATTTTTTCAGCTGAACCAGTTTTTCCTTCCTCAGCATTTTTTTCAGCTTCGAAATATCTTGCTGTCCAAGTACTCGTGCATCTGGGACTTGATTCTACTAGTCTGCTTTGACATTTTTCCATCATAATGTATGCTATTTGTGATTAGCCACAACCATAGCTGATTTCTGTTAAAGACAGCCATGGTGCTAAGTGCCTAAATAGCCTCTTAATTACAAAGAAAAGAAAGTGATAAGACAGCGATTGTGGACAGTTTGGTGTCAGATATTGCTCAACTGAAATTGTTGATCCTGGAACTGAAGCTGTTCATACCAGAAATCTGTTGATCTTTATCCAAGGATTTCTTTTTTTTTTTGTACCCATTTCTAGGAGATATTTTTAGTCTGACAGATCCAGCTTTTCAAATATGGCTTCAGCAGAATTCCAAAATTAATCTGAATTAGTCTCTAGCAGATTGCACGCCCCACTAACAGGCTTGCAGTAATGCTCTGAAGTGATTTGCAAGTAATTTACACCATAATTTTCACAAAATATATTTATCTTAATTGACTGAGAGGACACTATGCATGAAGTTTTAGACCGACTGCTATCCAATGGTAAGGCTCTACATCACATGCCTTAGCTAACATGACACATTATAACCTGGTTGATCTAGAACCCAGGACTTATGCCTGCTGTTGACATTTGTTGGTTTCACTATTATGTTCTATCCTGCAAAAGCACTGAATGCATTCTGGTTCTTTTAACATGGCCTTTTATATGGTTTTTGTTAGCTAGTTTAGTATGATAATTAACGTCGTTATCCTGCAGGATTTAACATAGTAGGAGCATGTAAAGCAGGGGTGTTCACATCCAGGAGTGCCAGTGTTCAGCACAATTTGGTGATTCTTCAGCTCAAATACAGTTGATTCAATTAATCAGTTAATTTTCAGGTTCATTGGGTGTGTTTATGTGTTGGTGAACTGTAAACTTTGATGAGGCCAAAACTCAGATTGAACGTATATAAAATGGAGATCTGAAAAAAGTCTGAAGCTCTCTTTTTTCTTTCCTCTTTAAGTTTAGGGAGTCATGGTCAATGACATTTATCTTGTTAACTCCCATTTTATGTGGTGCGCACTTAAAAGCTTATATTTGGCATTTAACAAATGCAGTTAATTGGGTAGGGCTTGAACCTTTTTTTTTTAGCCAGCTCTACGTACCTGTACACTCAACCCTATTAACTCAATACATTTAGAAATATGCAGGAAATTTGCAAGAATTTAAACGGATGGTAATATGGCACTATTTACAGAAACTTAATCTGTTAAATGATTAATAACTAGAGGAGACATTTACAGTGGCATGAGCAATTGTTGAACAAAACTAGCACAGCCTTTCCCCTCTTTATCCAGACTGAGACCAGCAGTGTGCACAAACTGTAGCTGTGGTTTTCCATATGGGAATTGAACACAGCTCATCCACAAAAGAGGGAGACTTACTCCCACTCTGTAGTAACTGAACAGGGGGAATGCGACCTACTGTACCACCATATCTTCACAAGTTCCCACAAATTTCTGTATGCAGAGGTTATATATGCAAATGGTGAATTGAATTTTTAATTGAAATTATTACTGTACTGTTTTTTAATAGGTAATTTAATGAGACAAGCATGAACCTTTTATTATGCATTTTTATTTCGTTTGGGCTTTTATTCTGACTATTATTAGAATATTAGAGTTTATATATATATGTGGCATCATGGAAACATGATATGATGAAAATGTGATTTTAAAAAGTTCCCCTGAAGCCTATGTCTCTCACTGACTATCAGTCATTGTCTATACCGCTTTATCCTGTATAACGGGTCATGGGGGGCCTGGAGCCTATCCCCGGAGACTTAAGGCACAAGGCATGTACACCCTGGACAGCATGCCAATCCATCACAGGGCACACACACACACTCACACTTCAATTCACACACTACGGCCAATTTGGGAATACCATTTAACCTAATACGCATGTCTTTGGACTGTGGGAGGAAACCAGAGTACTTGGAGGAAACCCACTAAGCACAGGAAGAACATGCAAACTCCATGCACACAGAACCTGGAGATGCAAGGCGACAGTGTTAAGCGCTGTGCCGGACCGCTTGTGCCTCTCCTAAGGGCTTAATTAAACTGACCATTAACTAACGTTTGGTGGTCAGTCCTATGTTTCTAGATTTTTGTTTTTTCAGCTTTTCATGAAAATACCATAAGAATATCTTTCCATGAATCAGGATTTAATGATTTCATATATTTACACAAAAAGCCATTCTTGATTGAAGAAATATATTTAAGAAGAATTCAATTTTTCTGTGCACTGGAGTGCTGTTCCCCTGAACTATACCCGCTCCAACCCGCACACCTGTTTACCCCCTGTCACTTCTTCCTTGACCAATCTAAAGATTGCAATTGCTCAGAATAATTATACCCAAGTCAGTAAAGGGTTAATAACTTTTGTTTGATGTGATCGATTTAAATTCAAAACTACAATGTTGCTCATACTTGACTTCCTGTTAACATGATTAGCAATTTTTGACTAGCTATTTAGTTTAACCTTCTGAAATCCAGACACATTGTCTCCTCAGTATTTCTCTTATTAACACCTCACTCACTCACTTATCTTCTATACCGCTTTATCCTGTATTCAGGGTCACAGGGACCTGGAGCCTATCCCAGGAAGCTTAGGGCACAAGGCAGGGTGCCAATCCATCGCAGGGCACACACACATACACTCACACATTCATTCACACACTATGGGCGATTTGGGAATGCCAATTAGCCTAATCTACATGTCTTTGGTCTGTGGGAGGAAACACACTAAGCACGGGGAGAACATGCAAACTCCATGCACACAGAGACGGGAATCGAGCCTGGCCGGGAATCGACCCGGACCCTGGAGGTGCAAGGCGACAGTGCCAACCACTACACCACCGTGCCGCCTTATTAACACCTGATAACTATAAACTTAATCAATGTCTTCAAGCAGAAAAAAATTTGGCAACGGAATTATACCTAACTGTTCGCATATATAGGGATATACAGACAATGTAGTTGGGAGAAAATTTTAGGTCCTTATATGACATCTGAGTATCAAGAGGATAATACATATAGTACCCTCCTGAGTCTGGCTTCTCTCAAGAATTCTTTTTCTTTTTCGGTTCAGCAAGTTTCTTCGCTATCATCGCCGCTGGCTTGGTCATTAGGGATAATTTTATTCTGTAATATTTATGTAAATTTTATACCTGGATTTCTGTAAAACAGAACTGAATTTAATTCTTGCCTCTTTTCTCAGCTCAGAATACCTTATAATAGATTTTATTGTGTAACTTACTGAACTGGTGGGTTCAGACATGCTATAAGCAGTGTCATATGTTGAAATGTTAGTGGGATGTATGAAAGGAATCAAACCAGAATTTATGGTAGGATGTAAAAATGCACTTTTAGATTTGATTGCTGTTATTTAGCAGCACCTCTACCATCCTTGGCTCAGAGGCTATCAGAACATACAGTATCAGGCAGTGCTTTTTCTAAGAAAAAAGGGTTGACTATTTCATCTAAGGACTAAAAGATTTTGGCTTTTCATTGCTTCAAATAGACAGAAATGTGTCATAAATGTGATTCTCAGTGATGGCATATTGAGCTGGCATGTTCAGTAGTTCAAAAATATGTGAAAGATAGAGTTTCAATCCCAGGTTCAAACCAAACTGTGCTTATCCACTATATTATGACATTGGATTACACGCAATGAATATTACATTTTAAAATTCACATGTGAACATCTAACATAAAATGGGGGTCAGGGGTAGCTCGGTGGTTAAGGCATTGGACTGTGATTCAGAAGGTCCCGGTTCTGTTGGGCCCTTGAGCAAGGCCCTTAACCCTCCACTACTCGGATGTATAATGAGATAAAAATGTAAGTTGCTCTGGATAAGGGTGCCAAATGCTGAAATGTAAAATGGGTTAACTACACTAAAATCAATAGAGTGCTTTTTTTCTACATACATGTACTGTATACACCCAAGCAAAATGTAGTTAATCCTTCCCCAGGGAAATCACTTTAGTACAGGGGCATTAGAAGCCCAAATCTAATTGATTACCTGACATGACAGGCTCAAGGTCCTTCTTTGGTTTGTGTATGTGGACTTCTATATTCAAGTCAAACCACAGATTTCAGTTAGTTGTCTGGGAGACTGAGATGATCACTGCAATTTACTCTCTTTATTTTACTTTCATCATTTGGTGTTGAATTGTAAGCTTGTTTGGCTCATCATCCTGTTCAAAGATCTATCAACTGCTACTGTATCTATCTAACTCCCTGGCAGAGGCAAAATGGTTTTATCCTGATATTTAGAACCCCTTATGCTATCAGTCTTCCCAAGGGACCATGCACCAGCTACAAAACAGTCCCAAAAGTTCAGTGCTTCACATTCATACACTACCTGTCCAAAAAAGTCACTATTTCAGAAGGACCAAATTATTGGGCTGCATCAAGCAAAACAAAATTACAGTTAGAAATTAGAAGATTTATTACAGATTAGGCATGTGAGGCATGTGGCGTGATGAGCTCAGATTGGCCCTAACCCAGAGTGATGGGTGCATCAGGTTAAGTAGGGAAGCATCTAAATAGATACACTATCATGCATAGTGGCCATGGTACAAGCCTCTGGAGGCAGTGTTATGATCTGGGTTTGCTTCAATTGGTCAGGTCTAGGCTCAGCATCGCTAGATGGCAATAATTACAATGAGACTCAGTGTGCTTCCATGTATGAAATCCACTTATATCATTAAATACGCTGATGGTGTGCATGACCAAAACGTTGGATTTTGGTCTTATCTGACCACAAAACATGATGCCAGCTTGGTGGCGTCATAATGATGTTTGGTGAAGTTCAGGTAATACATTTTGTAAGATGCTGTCTGGATGGGGAATTTGTAGCTGCTTCCAGTTGTTGTTTGTAATTTTGGCACATATACTGTATTTTTGTGAGCAAATGCTACTATTGGAAAACACATATCTAATTAGACAATGCTTTCTTTATTGTAAAAGTAATCTTCTTCAGTTCTGATTTTTTAAAATTAGGTATGACGAATTGATGAATTAATTATGAATATTATGACGAATGACAAATGGATACGCGGAATTATTTCTTTTGGTTCTTACATTTGCACTCATGTATGTAACATATAATGGGGATAATTATATATAGAGCAAACATATTTAGGGAGGCCTATTTGGGAACTGCTTTTTAATTAATGTTCCTTATAATCTTTTGCCACTATTAACGTCCAACAGTGGTCTCAGCTAACACCAGTGTTACTGCTCTGTTGAGTGTATTAATTCAAGTTCTTAATTATATTCAGCTTCAAATTATGCCATTTTAAAATTCTTAATAAAATGATATACAGTATGTTTAAGTTATTTACGATTATTGGTTTAGTTTCTATTTTTATTAAAAGATATATTAATCAATAGGCAAGCTTTTTGGGTTTTTCATATATTTCAAAGGAAGCAGAACTTCTCATCATGATCATCAATAGAAGTAAAATATCTCAGTGCAACTGCAACAGAAACTACACATACAGTACATTTTAAACGTTAATCGAAGAAATGATTGTATGCAGCAAATTTGTGCTTATGGATAGTAATGACCTCAACAATGTTACTAATTATAAGGAGGCGGTCCATTGTCACGGACATACAGTAAGTGGACTTAGTATTTTGTGTAAAAGTGCCTGGCTGAGATTATATTAATGCTGTCTTTTTCCCAGTGAGAAAACATGTAGAATTATTTCTCATCTTATTATTTGGCCCCAAGAGAGAGATGCTTACATGAAAAAGGGTAATAAGAGGGTTGGATTACAAATAAAACCAAGAAAATCAATCATTCCCTCCAACATTTATACTTCCCAGAGAAGAACATTAAGTTCTACACAGTTTTTAATTGTTTTGAGACCTCGGTTTGATCAGGTAGAACTGAACTACACATGGTTGGCAACTTACTTTATCATGACAAAATCCAGATCGACAAAACATTTCATAACACTAAAGTTTCTTAATTACTGCTGGAGGGTACATTTCTCCTGTGGTAAGTTGTCTGAAAAATGACTAAATTAAACTGTTGAAATACCTGCATGTGTAATATCGGGATTATTAGTCAGAGATCAGTCTGACTCACCGAAGTCTTCAATCCGCTGTCTGCAACTTTTTGGCCTACAAGCAGCCTTCTACATACAAACCAACTTTGTCATAAAAGATATAAAAATGCTTTAATTGATCATGATGTGTGTGTGTGAGAGAGAGAGAGAGAGAGAGAGAAAGCTTAAAAAAAAAAATTATTTTTGGATGTTTTTGCACTACCAGATACCATTTGGAAAGAATAAAATGTTTGAAATATGCCCCATGTAGGGTGAATTTCAGTCTCATACCCAGTGTTCCTGTGATACGCTCTGAACTCTGACCTGGATAAAGCAGTTTATGGAATATTTTGTGAACCATTTCTAAATGTTGCTCACACTCTGTAAGTCATGGTTGAATCCACTGGCAACCAAAACTATGATTAGATGAACTTACGGATCAAGAAAAATCAATTAAATCGTGGCACAAGTCTTCAAAACAGTGGACAGTGCTGCCAGAACAAGATTATAAATTCCTTGATGTCACATCAAAGCTGGGAAATGTGT
Source organism: Leiocassis micropogon (assembly GCA_028565275.1). Classification (NCBI taxonomy): domain Eukaryota; kingdom Metazoa; phylum Chordata; class Actinopteri; order Siluriformes; family Bagridae; genus Leiocassis; species Leiocassis micropogon. The sequence goes on along the minus strand of JAOVVA010000002.1, from coordinate 8,874,621 downwards.
TGCTTTCCAAATTAGATAATTCTGAGCAGCCTACAAACATGGCTGCCCTTTACAGTTCCAAACCTTTCAAAACCAAGAGTGGTTGAGAGAATGACACGTTTATGGACACTGTTTTACTGATCATACGTGCCTGAACTCAATTACACATCACAGCTACATAGTATAAAATGACCCTTACTCAAATGTATGCTGTCCTGTAATTATCAATACGAAACCTTTCAATTACATGTGACAGTGTGTATGGTTATAAACAGTAGCATTTTTTCCCAGATGCCAAGGAAAACCAGGCTTTCCCAGTTTTTTGACTGTACTTGTCATTTTAATAAATTAAATACATTAAAGTATTTTACTATACTTAGTATTTTGGAATCTTATGTGATGAATGTGTGGTGAAACACTGTATCGCCCTCCTACCGTAGACTAATGTCATGTCCGAAGGAAAGACAGGCTTAATTGTCTTTTTAAATTTTTAAGAATAACCAATCACATGAAACTATGATCATATCATTATTAAACTTTAATTAGGCAGAACTATGCCAAGGGAGGCCAGGCTGACAACAAATGAAGATTTAACTAATCAAATTAGACTACTGTCATACCGTTGACAAACTGATCTCTCAGCACTATCACAAGAGAAGCCAGACACCCTTTGACTTCACACCATTCAAATCATAATAGGAATATTTTTGCGGTGATATCACTGTTAAAACATGCAGTAATGGAGGGTTTGTTTTTTTGGTTGTTTAAGTAAAAAAACCAAAAAACAACCCACATTTTTAAGCAGAAGCTTAAAATTAAATCTGACAGCAGGCCAAAGACAAAACTAGACATGCATACAGATAGGATAAAAGAAAGAATTCAGATTTTCATTGATGTCTGAATCGAGAGCCTAACCAGTAGTGCTATACTGCTCATTATGCCTAGTTATAAATGTTAAATTATGAAAAGTATTTGTGTATCTCAAGTTCATACAATGGAATTAGTTACAATGTAAGTCATAAGTCATAAGTTTGTACAATACATGCATCCTACTGATTATTTCTGATATGAACATAAATTAAACATTTTCTGATTGATTTTGTAACCAGTTATGCATTAGGGTGGGAAGTTGCATAAATTAATAATAAAATGCATCAATTTAATATTCAGGACCGCGTGTGTGTGAGACAGAGCATTTGTGTTGGTTAACGCAAGAGTCTGCTGTAGTGTGTAGCAGCCAATGTCAGAAAAAGACATCTGCATAATATAGTTTTGTGCAAAATCATACAAGGTGCTATAAAAGTTCATCTGGTTACATTTTATTGGCTGTTAAGTGGTGGCATATGCTGTACCACACACAGGACAGAGATTATCGGTTTTGTCTCAGTTGGCTTCCTGAAAAGATTTCCCACACCACAGGATATGAATAAGTTTCAGGTTTCTGGTTCATGTTTTTGTCTCTTGCACAAGTATCATTGTTTGAACATTATCTAACTTCTACCTATTTGTTGACCTTGACTGTGCTTTACATTCTGGATTTGTTTGCCTATGGCTTGATAAAGAGAATTTTAATTTCAAGAATCTTGAAACTGTCACCATCTCCACTGATTGACACTTGAACATTATATATATGGATTAAAATAAATCCCCCCACATACATTTAAGCCTATGTATTTTATATTGTAACACTTAATAACTGTTATAATTATATAAAATGGTTCTGTCTCTATATATGCAATCATATTAGTGTGACGGCGGTCCCAGAGCCAGCCCCTCTTACTATCTGCCACTCAGATGCCCTAGAGCTTGCACCCCTGGAACTCTCTTGTGAGCCAGAGAAAAGAGAGGACCCTCCAAAGCGGGAGACCTTGCAGCACACCACTCGATCTGAACCATTCAGACCTGTGGCACTCCAAAGTCTATGGGCTAGTGGTCAGCTAGAACACCGAGGAGAACTTCCTTGCCCTCACTGCAAGCGTTTGCATTGCCAGAGCCTCACTCACCACTGCCATTGACACATGTGATCGGCCCGGTCTATGGGACAACCGAAAAAAGAAGAAGAAAGCATCTTCCCATTGGAGACAGCTCTGCAAAAAGGCCACTTGCCTGGCATTCGTGGCTTAAGTCCAGGACAATGGCACGGACACGGAGGCGGAAAGTGATCAAAGCCTTACCGCTAACCTATTTCTATCTGTGCTTTAGCAGGTTTTGTGTGAGGGCAACTTTTCTCTATAGTAGAAGGAAGACATGCGCCTAAAACACTGCTGGGGACAAGTGAGAGCGATAGAGGGAGAGGCTGAGGTTGATGGGTGCCATACTTCCTCATTCTTCGGGGACTTCTATACTACCACACAATAAGAAGAGCAACCTCCACGCGACCTCCTAGTGGTTCCGCAAGGAAAGGTTGACGTCGTGATGCACCTAGCCCACTATCACCCTCTCTGCGGACACCTTGGGGTAAAAAACAAAATGGAGAAGATAAAGGATTGCTTCGCTTGGCTGGGGCTCGAGACAGAACTCAAGGGTGTCCTGAGTGACAGAGAACTGCGCCCGTGTCCCACTAATTCCTTTGCCTTTCATCAGTACACCATTTGAGTGTCAGCCCACTTTCAAAATCAGCGAGGGGTCATGAGTACATCTTGGTAGTAATGGACTATGCTATGCACCACCCTGAGGCTCTTCCATTTCACAAAGCAACTTCCAAAGCGATTGCCAACGAGCTGGCGCTGCTCTTCAGGTACGTGGCCCCACCAAAGGAACTCCTCAAAGACCAAGGTACCCCTTTCATGCCCATATTTCATGGCACATATTTGTCAGCTCTTGCAGGTAAAGCAGATCTGCACTGCCATCTATCACCCCCAGACAGGCAACAAGAGAAAAACCATTGGACCATTGCTACTCGTTTCAGCTTCTGCCTCTCTCTTTCCCGGTGCAAAGGGTCATGAGCTAGTACAGCGAGGTGAGGACCTTTCGTCTTTGCAGCAACAAGAGCTGAACAAGCTCCTAGATGTGTTCTACTTAGAACCGGAGATCATCCACCTCGTAAAACCCGACATCAAAACTCCACCCAGCAGGATTGTCCGCTTGCGACCCTAACTAGCTAAAATGCTTCATGATGTACAGCTGACACTCAAGAAATAAAAGCTTTTAGTACTGAACAGGGCCACATGGTCCTCCCCTTTGACCTGCAGGTGCCCCAGGCACTTTCCAGCATTTGATGGACATTCTGCCAGCACCGACCATATGCCGCAGCCTGGTTGATGTGATTATCCACTCAAGCAACTGGGAGGACCAACTTTACCACCTGAAAAAGGTCCTCGAAGAACTCAGAAGGGATGGACTGACGGCAAACCCAAAAATGACCCACATGGAGCTGACCTAAGCAAAGTACTTGGGATGCAGTATCGGCCACAGACTGCTAAAGTTTTGCCAAATAAAAAAAATTGAAGGTGGCTGCACCTTCCCACCACTAACAACGAAAAAACTGGGGCTAGCGGGATATTATTAATTGTGCCTGGCTAAGGATACCAACTGTATCTCAACCTTGTTGCCTCCTCCTGCCCAGCCCGTCAACTGCGCAAGATCGGCTGCTTCTATTCTCTGAGACCTTTGGGCTTCTCAACCGCTCCTCAATGAGCGATTTCCCCTAACCACTGCAAATGTTCCTGTATGTTTTATAAATAAAAGAGCACTTATTTCCTTACCCTTGTATATGTTCCCTGTGTCCGTGTTCTTGTCTGCGACTGTTAAACGCTTTACATAGGAAAGATCAAAAGTGGTGCTCAGGTAATAATAAGCAACATGCCTTCCCTTAATTATGCTATTTTTAGCCACCTACAGTACATAATTCTCATTTTTCCTTTCAAGTGAATGATTAGATGCACCTCTGGCAGAGGAAGCTCTTTATTATGAGTAATTATGGATAATTATTGATTTCATAGAAAGTAAAAGAAGCTGGAGTCCTCTTATGATCAAACAAAGCTTTTTATAATCCTAGCTGTTGGGCATGACAAGTGGAGGCTCTCACCAACACAGCTCATTTAAAGTGGTCTTTAACTGTCCTGAAAGCCCCATCAACCATTGTGCATGTTTTATCTCACACTCACTACCTGCTCATATACATACAGCAGCAAAGATCAGTCACACACAGTGTTCAACACCCATTAAATACTCGAGTGTGATATACTGTGCTAAAAGTTAGACTCACTTTGCAGACCAGTTGGTTTGTTTTGAACGGAGAAGTTTATTAAACCTGATCCTCTTTTCTGCTTCTTTGATTAGCATTTATTCAACTTCAACCATTTTTCACCTTGAATGGACAATTTATGTTTTTCATTTTTACACAAAATTTATCTGAAGCTTAATTTTAAATTTAGAATGTGAGCAATACTTTTGCCATCAGAGTGATGTGACATTTACTTTGTGTCCATTAATTAATTCTCCACAAATTAAGAAAAAAAAAATCCTTTTTCATTTCAGCTAAGATAAAAGAATCATTCACAGTTATGTTCTAATTCTGTCCCTTTGCATTACATTAATTGCACAGATTTTATTTGAAGTGAACCAAAATTGAAATAACAAAAGGGTTCAAATAATAAGTAGAGGAAATACATGTACATTAACTAACAGTTCCAAACTTAGAATATGCTACAGATTGCAGTGGTAATGGCTTTAAACTTTTAACCTAAAGTCTTTTTATCTTAACTTAAACACAAAGTTACATGACAGAACCAGGTCGAGCTTATCTTGGGCAGAACAAAGTGTATCTTGTGCAGAACCAGGGATGGATAGAGCAGAGCATGATAAATACCTGGCATGGGAGGCTGTCTCTTCGACCTCTTAGACCTCTTCAGTCTTAGACTGAAATTTGTCATGGGAGGTTTTCTTGTAAACCTCTGCAGCTCCTTTGAGATCCCCATGTTCTCATCTGCAGGCAATAAAACTGTCAGCCGTAGTCTTGGAAGCCACCAGGTGCTCCTGGTTCTTTGAGCAGAGCTGAACAGTTTTGCCTTCCATTGGATAAGGGGCAGGGACCCTTCTTGATGGTTCTGCTCTGAACACCTTGGATCTTGGTGCATTCAGCCTTATGTCTGAGTGCCATAAGGCAAGCCATTGACCTCATCCTGAACACCTTGTGAAGTCAGCCTGCCCAGTCAGCTTCCCTTGCTTGCTCTGTGATGCAGGGTTTTAAATGAATTGCATTGTGTAAGCCTGCCCAGTGCACTGCCATTAGTCGCTCTAAGTCACAAGAGTACTCACTCACTCGAAGCCCCAGACTTGAAGGTCAATGTTGGTCAAGTTTTCTGTCAGAGATTTGGAGGATGCACAATTAATTTATTCATCTTTTATACAGTACACCGCTAAGCCTGTGTACAGGGTCATGGGGGCCTGGAACCTACACACACACACACACCAGGCAATTTGGAAAATGATAATTAACCTAACCTGCATATCTTTGCATTGTGGGAGGAAACCAGAAACCGGGTAGAACATGTAAACTTCACGCACAGACCCAAGGCGAGAATCAAACCCTCGAACCTGGGGGTGCAAGATGATAGTACAGTACTAAAAACTACGTGCCTGTGTTGCCTAGAATGTAACATACAGGCATGATTTTTTTAAACATTTTTATTAACAACATAAATAAAAAAAACTGAAACTAACAATTAAAACCAGGAACCATTTCTTATATAGCACTAGCATGAAAAACTAGAGACTGGATATCTCAAACTGAGAAGAAATAACAAAAAATAAGGACAAAAAGAATAAGAAACAAAATCTGACAAATGAGCAATGGAAACACAGGCTTTAAAACCAGCTAATCAGCTTATCATTATAATAGAGGAGCCAGCACGGTGGTGTAGGGGTTAGCACTCTCGCCTTGCAACTCCAAGGGCCAAGTTCGATTCCTGTCTCTGTGTGCATGGAAGTTGGATGTTTACCCTGTACTTGGTGGGTTTCCTCCCACAGTCCAAAGACATGCAGATTAGGCTAATTGGCATTCCCAAATTGTCCGTAGTGTGTATATGGGTGTCCTGCAATGTATTGGCATCTCATCATGTCCAGGGTTTACTCCGCCTTGTGCCCCAACTCTCCTGCTATAAGCTCCAGGCCCTCTACGACCCCGTATACAGGATAAAGCGGTATAGACGATGAGTGAGTGAGTGATTATTATAGAGGATAACATAATATTAATACGACACAATACATTTTTATTTACCTTAAAAAAATTTAATTGAAAAAATAATAAAATAATTTATCTACAAATGATACACATTTCAATAGTAAAAATTTCTGCCGTGTGAAATTTTCACAGTAGCAGCAACAGGTACCCAAGTTGCTTATGTTACCATGGTAACACAGAGGAAGTGACGCCTGCGCTGTAGAATGGGGGAATTTTGTTTAATCGACATGCCTGCACAGGGAGCAGGGAGTAGGGAGCAGTTAAGTGCACTGTGGAATGGAACGCAGCATAAAAGTCTACATGAAACACAATGTCCCCTTCACTCCATATTCTTCAATCTACTTTAGACCAACTAAGTTACTCAAAAGCACAACTAAATGCATTTAATACAAATTTAAACTTAGCTAAATTACTTATTAATTAAAACTGTAATCAATTAAAAATATCATACCTTGTTCCAAAAATAATACATTTAATATTTTTAAGTATGCTAAACAAAAGCATGCACTTACATAGCTTAGGTGTATGTATGTAGGTACACTTTGCTTTTTGTAAATATAACATCAAAAACAATAGAGAAAAAAGAGACTATTTAAAGCTGCTATAAATTATAAGAAGAACACAGATGTTTAGGGGAAAAAAAGTGAAAACATGCAGATAAAAAGACTTCAAATAAAACTTAGACTTATTTTTTCCCCAAGTGATCAGATTGGAATCTTAACAATAAAATGAAAGCAACAATTTAGATTTTATCCTTTAAAGTAATAAATAATTTTAATTGCTGGTCTGCTCTGTGCGCGTGTGTTAGTGTGTTAGTGTGTGAGTGTAGGTGTATATGTGTACTGACTGGCTGGCTACCAGACTGGGAAGTGTCTCCTGGATCAATACTCTTCATTTCCTTCTGCCCAGAAGTAGGAGCTGATTTAGAGTTCCCACTACTCTGCGTCACACACACACACACACACACACACACACACATACACACACACGCACACACACACACACACACACACACACACACCTACTCCCTGCTGTTAGCAGACAGCACATGAAACAGCTTCTTTTTGGGTCAGGTTGCTGCAAGTTGGTCTCAGAGGATAAGCCAGCCCCTGTTTCCTTTCAAGAACTAAGAATTACAGATTTCTCTTGTGCAGATATCACTGAATGAGAGAATGATGAACGACTCAGTTGTCAAAAAGCCAAGATTAGCAACATTCCTCTGCAGTCTTTTAAAAGTCTGTTTGAATGTATAAAGTTCTTATTAAGCGACCTAGGTCATAAGATTTGTCCTATCATATGATTTTTTCCACATTGTCCTTGAAAGAGAGTGTAATGGGGATGGGGCCAAGGCAGTAGGAACTAAGATATACGCTTGATTTCCATGCGACAGCGTCTCCAGAGACCATTTTGAAAAGAATAAGAAGATGTGCTTCAGTGGTGCCTAAAAAATGTGACACAAACAAGGATCTTATCACACCACGGAGATGCCCGAAAAGCCTTTAACAAAGCATCTCCAGAGGCATTTCAGACTACAGAGATCTAAGTTTCCATGAAAGGAAGAGTAAATAATGGGATATTAATTGGTTATTTTAATGCAGATCTCTGTAGATAAGCATCTGCTTGTGCTATCTCGGTAGCTGCGCAACTCATTAAGTGATGAGCGACTGCTGCTTCGTCAAACCAGTTCTAGCACAGCTTGTTACAATTTAAGTGTAAGCAAAGGTGTAAACTGTAATAACTCCAAGCCTTTCTGATGCACTTTAATGTTATTTATTTGACAAGTTGAAAGGTACGCCCTACAGTGTCAATTGCACTCTCTATGAGATTCAAGCTCCAGTATAATAACATTTGCATCTCTTGCTGTGTAGGAACTGAGGCTGAATAATAAGTGACATGCTCTAATGAGGCCTCTGATTAGACCGAAACTGCATCATCAATCATCAGTGCAAGTTAAGCACATAAAAGACAGATATTGTGTAATAGTGATTGAAGCTATTCATGTTATTATACCAAGTAATGAGATTTCTTTTTTTTTTCAAAGCAAGACAATGATAATAAGCTGTAGTTTTAAACAAATTTTTTATTCAGAATAACTGGGTTAGGAACACACTGCCGCTAGATACAGTAGAGACACCCTGGTTTGATCCAGAGCTTAGGTTACAGTCTCTTTAGGTTTTTTTTTTTGTTTTTTAGATATTCTCCTCATGTCTGTGTGGGTTTCCTCCATGTTCTCCAGTTTCCTTTCACCTCCCTGAAACATGAATGTAGGTGGTAAAGGCAACACATCATTCATAAATAAGGACAGCTGGGAGATTTTGTTAAATCTCTCAAGATCCTCTTTATATGAGATATTTGATTTCTAATCCTTTGTTGCTATTAAGGGATATTTCTCAAAGAGGTAGAAAATGCTCCAGAATTGCTCAGGCAACCGTCTCCATGGCGATTGTGCACTTTAAGCAGCCATGTGCATTGTGGCAATCTTGTCTAAACATCATCTATTGTGTGACTTTAAAATGTTTCAAATGATTAAGGTCATATCAGTTCTATCACATTGTTAAAGTTGTTTTGAAGATTTTTAAAAAATATATATGTATTGAATAAGAAACTGCTTGATCAACCAGTAAAAAAATATCAGTCAACAGAAAAAAGCAATGTAGATCTTAGGAATATGCAAATTAAGAAGTTATCCAGGTATACATGCATTTTTCCACTAGTAAGCCCAGGTATATACAAATGTGTCTAATCTGTTTAGAAGAAGAATAGCTAAACAGTTAAATCAAAAATCAATACTTAAGTATTAAAGTAATAACAACATTATATACAGTATGGGCAAACTATTTATGTTCTATTTTTTCCATCTTCATTTTTTATCAAGTTTTTATTTCAAGACTTTGATTTATGATTTAGATTCATGTGTCTAAAAAAACTTTACATTTGTTGATCTTAAATGTGATTCAAATAAGCTGTACAAGATGAAAGCTGAAATCCGGCATTATTATACAATCAGTATTATATCCTACCACCAACTTCAGGTGTCATTCTTTGCTTTTAGTCACTTTATGTAAAAGATGGTTGGCACCAGAATCATATTTGATATGTAATCTTTTCTTTCCCTTAAGGAGAAAACAAAGAAATGAAATCTAAAAAAAATAAAAAAAATCTTGAATAAAGAAAACCTTATTTAATATGTTTCATTATTAGATTCTAAAACAAATATAAGAATATAAAGCCTATGAGTACATATTTGTTTTACTACGTGCCAGCTTAAAAATCTTCTATTTTATTGGAAGACAATTTGAAACCTAAATTTATTAATAAATATGTGGGTAATAATCTTAGGTTGTTTTATTCATAATAATCAGATAATAGTCATTTTATGATAATCAATGAAAATAGTATATAAAATATAAGAAGTAATATATTTTAGTAAGAAGATTTATTTTCCTTTTTCCCAGTGTGATGATGAAAGTTAAAAGTTATCCTTTAATTTTGTAAAAGCTGTAAAGGATAACAGACAGTTGGTGGTCCATAGTTAGAGAGTTAAAGCTCAGATTTCTGCCTTCCTCTTTATCTACAGCTCATTCTATGACTCAAGCCTTGGGCAGATTGACAGAGCATTAATAGTAAAGTATGGGAAGTCTCATCACTGTACATCACTGTATTGATCATTGTGGGGTTTATGGACGTTGAAGCTTTAGAGAAGCAGCTCAGTCAGCCAAGAGCAGATATATGGGTCTCATTTTGCAGCAAAACGAATGAGATGCACAAAACCTAGAGCAGAAGAGGGAGAGGAATGTCATTTTGTCTGGTTTATGTAATACAGTAGCATGGCCAAAAGTCAAAATATATTTTTTCTTAAAACACCATGCAACAAAACATATGGCATTTATAAGGGTTGCTTATAAAATGTTTAATACTTCTGCTGAACTAAGGAGTCCAATTTTAAAAAAAAATATTTTAAATCTTTTATATAACATTTTTCCCTGTGTAAGAGATCTAGCATCTAATAGCATAAATTATTATTATTTTTTATTTCTTTGTGATGGCATTTTTATAGCATACTATAGAAAAAAACAACCCTTCCTGAGACCTATCTGCTCCTCAAAATAGGGGCTTGCTGGTAGGGCTTTGAACCACCCTGGGCGATATGCAAGGCGGACAGACCTGTCAAGAACCCTGAAAATAGCTGGCCAACGCAGGAGGCAGTTTTGATGAAAGAGAGGGAAACTCTGAAAGAAAACAGGGTGATGAAAGGACACCTCAAGGTGTGTGAGGTAAATAACTCAACAGCTTCCTTACCTACCAGGAGAGCATTGGTCAATGTCTGGCATTCAAATAAATTTTAGTATGATGACCAACAACAATAATAATTGAGCAAACAACATGACCATCAAGAAACTAAATCCTCGCCTATTTAAGTGTAATAAGAATATGTTTGTACATGGAATTTAAAGTATGTGGAATTTAAGGACACTATATGCAGCATGGCAGTTGGATATCCTTTTATTTTAGCTTCAGAACCTGACATGCTCAATCATTGGGATAATTGGAGTCTGGGTGGACTGGAGCTGACAAAGAAGAATACAAAAGCATCTACTCTGGGCATTCAGCAAAGTATCAGTAAGTCATTGGACTGATCTTAAGAAGCAATCAGATCTCTTATTGGCTACTAGGCACTTAATTCAAGGTTACTGAAGGCAAGATTCAGGCAGAGATACAATCATACGAGTTTATGCAGTTTATGAACTGCTAGCTCAAAGGAACCACATACTGTACCACATTGCAGGAAGTTCTAAACAACATGCCGAACCATGACTTGGTAAAAGTGATGGTGGATTTTAAAGCAAATGTTGGACATGACTGGAAAAATTGGAAAAGGTGATAGGGAAATGTGAATATGGTGAGGAGAATAAGAGAGGAGAGAGATTGATGTATTTCTGTCTCAGTAATAACTTGATGGTAATGAATACAACATTTTATCAAAAGAAGGCAAAACACTAATGGACTTGGGAATCCACAGATAGTGATTCAACAAAGAATATGGTTGGGTACATTCTGGTTAGTAAATGGTGGAGAAGCAGTGCAACAAGGTGTAGAGCATTCTGCAAACCAGATAATCCTTCTGATCATAATCTTTATACAATGGCTTGTATAAAGATTATGTTAAAATCAGTGAAAATGGGAGTGCAAGTCACAGGTCAGATTGACACAGATCAGTTAAGCAATGAAATAAGTTTACGGAAGTATAGAATATATATATATTTTTAAATATTGTAGCGTTTTTCACCGCTAAACAGGCACTTGGAGAGACGAGTGAGCTTCTTTGCTGCCCAATGCAAATGGCTGGGAGTAATTTATTTTGTACCAGCACG
>JAOVVA010000002.1:8806186-8827038 GCA_028565275.1 Leiocassis micropogon | reverse complement strand
ATAATTTGACCATTAATTTTGTGACATTATAGGGGAAGCTGAGCTTCCCTTGCAGTCTTAAAGAAATCGCCACTGATTCTCATAGATCGCTTACAAAATCACATAGGTATTCAGGGACAGGCATTAAATTGGATTAGATCCTACCTGTCTGATCGATACCATTTTGTAGACCTGAATGGAGAACTGTCTTGTGTAATGCCAGTAAAATATGGGGTCCCACAAGGGTCAGTTTTAGGACCTCTGCTGTTCTCCATACACATGCTTCCCTTGCGTAACATCATTAGAAGACCTGGGATTAGTTTCCATTGCTAAGCTGATGAATTCCAGTTATACATCTTAGCAAAACCAGACGAAATACCCAAGTTGTCTAGATTAACTGAATGTGTGCAAGATAAAAAAGATTGGATGATCAATATTTTTCTTTTACTATATTCAGATATACAGAGATATTACTTATTGGCCCCAAAACCACGCACAATTCAGCTTGCATTTAGAAGGATGTACTATGAACACCAGCTCGACAGTGAAAGACCTGGGCGTAAAAAAATTAGACAGTAACTTATCCTTTGAAAATCATATTTCCAGTATTATAGAAACCTTTTTCCACCTTAGAAATATTGCCAAGGAACATTCTATCCATATCTGATGCAGAAAAGCTGGTTCATGCATTCATGACCTCCAGACTTGACTACTGTAATGCATTACTATGCATTTGCAGGTGGTTGTCCTGCATCCTCAATAAACAAGCTACAGTTAGTCCAAAATGCAGCCGCCAGAGTTCTAGATCAAGAAAATATGATCATATACTGTAACCCCAATATTATCATTCCTGCACTGGCTACCTGTTCAGTTTAGGATTAAATACAAACTAGCATTACTTGCGTACAAGGCTCTAAAATGGTTTAGCTCCCACATGTCTTCTGACACATTACAATCCACCATGCTCCTTAATGTCGCAAAACTCTGGACTTCTGGTAGTTCCCAAAATATCTACAATATCTACAAAATGGGGTAGAGCGTTCTCATATTCAGCTCCTAAGCTTTGGAATAGCCTTCCAGACAGTGTTCGGGGCTGATAGACACATCTCCTTAATCTTCTTAAGCCTTCTATTCCAGTATATCTAATGCACACCCCTATCTAGTGGTGCTAATATCCTAAACAGCATCTACGCTAATTCTTTTCTTTTCCACCTGTTTTTCCTTTCTCTACCCAAATTGTGCCAGCTCCAGTAGGCAGAGGCCAACCCTGCGAAGATCTTGAGGCATCCAGAGAAGAACCACCTCCAACTGGATTCTGCTTCATGATGGTTTGGATCTACACATGCTGCTCCTGAGCTTCAAGTGATCCAGACCCCCCCCCCTGTCCTCTGCACCTGCTGACTCATCCCTGTGCTGAACTGGACTCCATGATAACTAGGACAACTTTTGTGATAACGAACTTCCAGCAGCCTAACACACATGATGTTGTTATATAATTTCTGTTATCCGTTATCACCCAAATTCCTCTCAAAGTTTCTTCCTATTGCCATCTCAGGGAGTTTTTCCTTGCCACCATCGCCCTCGGCTTGCTCATCAGGGACAATCTCACAATCTCATTATTATCTAAACACATTTTTTCTCACTCATACACACTTCCATAAATTTTCTTTTCATTTTTTGAAGCTGCTTTGAGACAATGACCATTGTTTTTTTTATTACTTTTTTTAAAGGTAAAGTGCAGGTTAATTTTTTTATTTTTACTTTAGATTTTGTATAAATTTTTTTGGCTGTGGAACGAATATTTTGAGTTTCCATTATTTCTTATGGAAAAAATTCACTTTGGTTTACGAGTGTTTTTGAAATACGAGCCCGCTTCCGGAACGAATTATGTCATAATCCAAGGTTCCACTGTAGTTCATTGCTCTGTCATGGGGGCATCTGACCTGCTGATGCTCACTATGTCACATGGCTTGTTTGCACATGAATTACATTGTAGTATAATGAATATTAGTATTTAATGAGGACTTTTTCAGTGCTTGTGCATGTATATTTGGATATCTGGAGTGCCTACCAGTCCACAAACTGTAAAATTAAACAACTTAGTCATTTTCAGTAGGCGTTAAGTAGCCTATTCTACATAGGATCTGACTTAAATAACCTGGCCCCTACTCGAGTATTTCCCCACCCATGGCTGACTCAACAGAAATGCACATTTGTGAAGATTTGACATTTAGTTTTTTAGTCACTGGTCTGTAGTTGGTTGTACACACTTGCACAAAACATTACAGCATCTATTTACGTGACTCAGAGAACCTAAGAGCTGCATAGATTAACTTTAGCAAAAACTTGTTGGTTTCTTCAGACCACTTTGGATCTGACTGCTTCACCAATCTGGGGCACAACACCAAACTTTTCCTAAAAAAAAATGGACCAGTACCAATGTCCAAACTGTAAATGAGGACAATGTACAGTTAGCACTTTAAAAACAATTAACTTTATGCTGTGTGTTTGTTTGGCCACATATTGCAAGCTAACTGCAGAAGTAAATATTAATAGTAGTAAAGTTATTGTGGTCATTTGCAACAATATCCAGTCATAGTATGATTTTCAGTTAGATTGGAAGTTAGATTGGAAAGATTAGTAAGTAGTGCCATTTCTTTTGCTTTGTTAAAGTTTATTGATCACTTATATGTCATGACTCAAAATGTCATATGTCATGACTCAAAATGTCATGGTTAGGGAAGTGTGAGTAATTTTAACTTTACAAAAGAATGAAAGCAACTAAGCAACCAGTTGACCAAGTTCTTCAAATGACTATGAGCAGGGGAGAAAGTATTTTTGCCAGTACTATGTAGCCAAAAGGTGAAAAGAATAGATCATGGAGGTGGTGGAGATATCATTATTGACTACAGAGGATGAGGAAACACAGCAGATAAAGCTGATTCTGCACTCGTTAATGACTTAAATTCCTTTTACGCGCACTTCAAGGACAAGACCAGTAATAGCGGAGGTTAGTCCTCGTGAATGACAGTGAGGACCCCAGAATTCCAACCCTGCTGGTCTGACTGGTCCAACCCTACCGTCCTGTGCCTCTGACATCAGTGGTGATGAAGACCTTCAAAAGACTTGGAAAGGATCTTATCTGTGCTTTGTTACCAAAATCCCTCGATATTGCTTACTGCCAAATCAGAAGCACAGATCTCCCATGTCCTTCATACAATGATTTCACATCTGAACATTTTTTATATTACACCTCATCATTTAACACTGTAGTCTCTTCCCACCTCATCGTAAAGCTCAGTAAACTGGAACTCGGTAATTCATAACTCATTATGCTCCTGAGCTTCCTGACAAACAGAACACAAGTGGTAAAAATCTGACATTCTCAGAAAGCATAATTTTTCCACACACCAAGTAGTATCCTTTATCAGGTGTTAGACGTAGATTTGGAATTCATCCTTGTGTTAGAAGCCAGTTAGTTATGTAGCTTGCTTTAGATATATGTAAAACAACACGGGTGGTTATTTGGCAATTCGGAATGACCAAGAAGCAATTACTAATAAGACAAAGGGTTGTTTAAGATAACACTTTGTAATCAGATATGTTTTTTTTTTTTGCTGAACATGCTTCTGTGACTGTATGTGTATGCGATCATCTGGCATATTGAAGTTCAAGTTCTGCTAGTAAACAAATACACTGTAATTTGAAAGATGCAAACTTTTCTACAAACTCAACTGTAATTATTCTAAACTAATTTTTTAAATGTTTTGTACAAACTCAAGAAGTACTGATCCTTGTCAGCAACATAACCACTCCAAGCATAAAGGACAGTCCATAAAGGACGTGAAAACATGCTAAAAGTGTTAAATTAAAATAAAGCTAATAACTAAAAATTCCCAAATTTCCTTGAAATTCTTTGGGAGCCTCTTCATATTTCTGGCCAGACATGTATTTTTCGGACTGCAGCCATCAAAAGTTTCCATAGAACCATGGAGTGCGTCATTCTCACTTCAGCATTGCTCATGGGGGAGGGAGACGGGATGAGAAGTGGCTTATTTGTTTTAAAACCACAGGCACAAAATCCTGCTGTTCTGAAAGGGGCTATTTACACAGGGTGAGAAAGAGGCTGTGGTGATTGATCTATGAGGTATTTTGACCAAAGCTACTCACAGACCTCTTATCCAAGCTACATGGAATTTAATTAATTTGTGGAATAATATGCCTTCTTTAAGGCATGCATTGTATAAAAATAAATAAATAAAATAACAATAACAATATATATCTTTTATTATTGTCATCTAGTATCTGTTTATTTTGATCTCTTGGTGTATTACTTCATAGCGCTCCTTCTGCCTTTCCACACACTAATTTTATGCTCCTCCACTCTAGGGCTTCACCTTGAACATTGCACCCCCCTTTAAGTATGTGGGGAGGTCTGTCCATCTCACTGCTCAGTGGAGAACATCATGCCTCCTGCATGCTTTGGTAAGGGTCCCCGTCTCCTCATCGACCCAAGGGCTTCCATAAATGCTTCCATAAAGAAGCTTGGTTGCCCATGACCCACACTTCAGAAAAAGGGGGGTAGGGGTGGGTGTTTCTGTGAAAGTTGCAGAAGTACGCTTCCCATCAGCCCATGCCTATGACGTTACCATGCCACTCAACACATGACATTACAGTACATTTTCCCTGCTTTATCTTTGACTATTATTGTGAATCTGTAATATTATTTAGACAACTGAGTACAGAAAGTTCCTGAAACAAGTCAACCATGCCACTATTGTTAGATAAATGTACATTACAATTAAAAGGAAATAAGAATGCAAGCCCAATGGCAAAATAAATGATAGCAATGACTTGACGTCTGCAATCATTTAATGTGTATTCTAATTGTAAGCAGATATGGAAGAGTATGGATGCAAAAAATGATCTTCACTTAAGCACCTAAAATGGAAATATTGTTCAGAAATGTGTTAAGTTTATAGAAAAAGATATTTCTTTGTTGTACTTACTGAAGGAAAGGAATTCCACATTGTTAATCTTTTTTTCAATTCTCATAAAATCCACCTTTCAAATGTCTACCATGATGTTAGCATGCTCAGCCATTTCTCAATTTAGACTGAGAAAGAATGATAATTTTTCTCAATACAGTTAATGGGTTTAGTGTTTGGGGTCAGGTAATTCAGTCAGTTAGCTATAACCATACAATCTCCAAGATCCTAAACAGACTGGCTTCAAAAATCAACATATTTCACAGAAACCTTTTGATTGTCACTTAGATGCTACTGTACATGCTGCTAGATCAGCTATATTGTCTTCTGTATGATAAGTGATAAGCTGGTGATAAGCAGTATTTGACAATGGTGTACCACAAGGCTTTGTATTTGGTCCTCTTCTGCTCTATAATCAATCTCTTGGTGAGATCATATCCTCCCATCAGGTTTCGTACCATTTTTAAGGAGATAAAACCTCCCTCAGAGTTTCTGCTTAGATATCTGCATGTTTGGCAGACATCTCATCATGGATGGTAGCTCATCAGTTAAAAATGAATCCCTGCAAAACTGCTGTTCATCCCAGGTGATTCACTATCCTTTAGATTTTCCTGGACAATTCTCTGATGTCACCTGCAGTCACCGCATGCAACCTTGAGGTAACCATGGAAAAAGAAAGGGCTTTTTCTGCTAACATTGCTAACATGACACAATCACGTTGATTATTCTTTACAGCATTAAAAGCATTTGTCTATTTCTATTCACAGGCTCCTTATGTCCTTATCAGTCCCTTGTCATTTAGAAACTGAACTACTGCAGCGTACTCCTGGCAGGTCTGCCTCTGTGCACCATTTAACCTCTACATCTCATCCACAGTGCAGCTGCCAGACTTGTTTTCAATCTCTCTAAATTCTCCCACACCTCCCCATTATTTTTCTCCCTTAATTGACTTCTTGTAGCTGTTCACATCAGATTACAAAGCCCAAATAGCTCAGCAATCACTTACCTCAAGGCACTTATCACGCCTGCACTCCACCACACCCTCTATGATCCTCTAGCACTGCTTGACTGGTCACACCATCTCTCAGGACATGAGAAATTCATGCATCAAGACACTTACTGACTACTGTTTTCGCACCTAGGTGGCTGTCCAACTGGTAGTCTTTAAACAATGTCTATTAACCTAGCTTTTTAAATACTTGTGTTATCCCTCCTTACAGTGTTTTAGACTAATGCTATGTACACTTAGTCAGTAACCTACAGTAGTCACCCAATATCAAGATGTATTTGTTGATAGAGACCTCAATGCACTGATGAAAGTCACACTGAACTAGGGTGTCAGCCAAATGCCATAAATGTAAATTATGTAAATGTGTATGTAAATAGGATAAATTACCAATTTTCTAAGCATATTTGAAATGTTAAACTTATAATTTTGTTTAGGTTAAAATGTATTCACCTCAATTTGTTGCATCACTCAAAATTCCATTATGGACCAGCGCATTTATTCTAATCACAAAATGTTGCCATTTTTAAAAAAAAAGGTAACACACATAGTCAGGAATTTATGTAGGGTTTGTCAAGAATTTAAGTACTGTATTTGCAATTTTTTTTATTACTTTTGAGTTACTAAATAAATATTGGCGAACATCCTCTAAATGTAATCATTAGTGCTGTTATTTGATTTTAGTCTAGATACTGAGTAGATATTGAGTTTCATTTCACCTCACAACTGTAAGGACAGATCTTTGGGGCAGTGGTGGCTCAGTGTGTTAAGGCGCTGCGTTACGGATCGGAAGATCAGCAGTTCGAGCCCCAGCTCTGCCAGATTGCCACTGTTGGGCCCTTGAGCAAGGCCCATAACTCTGTCTGCTCCAGGGGCACTGTAAAATGGCTGACCCTGTGCTCTGACCCCTGCCTACCAACAAAAACCTGGGATATGCAAAGAATTAAGCATTTCACTGCATATTGTACTGTGTATGTGACAAATAAAATTTGAATTAATTCATTGATACTGTACATGTGATTGAATACTAAATTTTATTTAATTGTATGATCACTATATGCCAAAACAATTGCAATATTATTTTTTAAAACAAATCGTGCTTGGGAGTGAAGTTAATTCTTGCCTCAAGCATCTTTCATGCTAAAAATGCTGCTCACATAAGTAAAAAATATCCATATACCGCTAGGGTTTAATATGTAGCAATAAAGTCATGTTTGCAAACAAGTTGGGATAAACATTAACCCATTATGCAGGGTCAAGATCCTATCATTAGTACGTTAGAACAGTCCATGTTGGATTGGTTTATACAGGCTTCTGTGCTAGGTTTTCAAATGGATCAAAATTGGGTAAATGTTTTTAATACACCATTTTTTAGTATGCTACTTATTACTTAGAAAATATGCAAAAAACAAATAAAAACCATTCATTTAATAAAAATATTATTCATGCTTTGATGAAAGAAAGCATATTTAGTTCCAAAAGTCACTTAATTGGTCAGTAAAGAGGCCTCATAATACATCTTTGATTTTTTAAAACTTGTTTCACTAATCAGTGTGGAAATGCCTTTCACAAACTAAATACATAAATTACCCATTCAGAGAAAGCTTCAAAAAGCAGCCCCATTTGCATCATAATGTAAAAGAAAACTCGAATCCCTCTATGACCCAATCAACTACAGTCACAAGGATCATTAAAATGTCATGTATTCTCTTTTCATTCCTGTCAGCGGAAAGAAACAGGTAGGATTCACACCCCTTTATGATTCAAACTACTAATGACCCATAAGCAGCGAGATCTGGATGTCATTAAAACAGGCCGGACCGGTATTCGTGAACACGACTCATTCCATAACCCTGTAACATAACACTGTAAATGTAATTTAAATGAATATGATTACATTTTAGCAAATTTGTCAGCAGGATAAGAAGATTATATATGTTTTAGATTATATGTTCCTCCCATGCTGTTGAGCACATTGGGGAATAAGTTCTCTTGTACTCAGCATTGTTAGTTTATATTGCAAGCCCAACGCCCAGCCCTTCTCATTTGTTATTGTCTCATTTGGGCTTTGGGTCCAGCAACAGTAAAGTATTTTTGTCAGGTATGGTTTTGTGTGTATAGTATATGAAAGTATTACTAACTCAAAAGCAACACTGGATGGTTGTAATTACTAATTATACTTAAATACTCATTTAATTCTATTTGCCAGCTTGCTTATTGACATCTACTAGTAGATGATAAATGAGGCGATTTGAAATGTGGCTGCTGGTGTTCATCATGGTATTATTTCATCTATTTCATCTATTTCTTACAGCATAACATCTGAGCATGTTCTCTTCACATCTACATGGAAAACATGTTCAGCCAGTAACTGAACATAGAGTGTCCAAGCTCTAATAGCTATACCATTGCTCTTGTAAGTGCATTATAAACCAAATTAGATTGAAGAGTTTTCTATTGTGCCGAGCAGACAGGCACAGAAACTCCCCATGTTATACTGGAGCACTGTGTAGGACATGCAACAGGATAGAGTATGAATAGGATTGAACTGGAAATACTGCATCCACTGGATCTGGTACTCTAAACTGGGTTTGTTTGTAATATGGCCTGCGAAAATACATTCCATTTACACGTTCTATAAACAGAAGATAGTTGTTTATATCGTCAAAACTGAACAATCAGAAGGCTGATAAATCTTCTGTTACAGTAGCTTTAAGGGAAATGCTTGTCGTAAATCAAATCAGAGTGAACTCATTCTCATGCATTATAGATTCTCTTGTAAAAGCACACTCCTATGGACTTGTACAGCTGACTAGCTTTATAATCTAAGTCCAACAATTCAAATCAAATGTGTTGTCTGCAACAAAGAAAAACCTATTATCTTTGATATGGTGAACTTTTCTGGAGGGAGACATTTATTTGACATTTATGGAAGGAGTCTGGAATGACAGTGCTTTATAATGGCCTGTTTTTCAGCACTGGAGAGAGGACTGTGCACTTTCAGTTTCGTTGTAAAATTAAAGTTAGATAGTTAGGGCTTTTTAAAGTCTGATTTTTATTCTTAACTCTTTTCTTTCCTCAGTTAGCCCTACGGCTAGTTTCAAGTTAGCTATATAGCTAGTTCTGGGGAAAGAAAAGCATTCAATTTGTAGTAAACACTGGATCTTTGAAAGATACCAACTGGATTTAGCTCAGTGGAACTTGAAATTTGAAATGCATTGTTGCATGGAATAAAGGTTGTGGAACCTGGCAAGATTAATTACATTGTACTCACATTCCTGGTGATACCATTTCATGTTGGCGTGTAGGGCAGGAATATCTATAACGATCGAGACTTATGCTCATGGACTTACATTATACTGTATGAGTTTACGGCACTAATGAATCCCACAATTTTCAATCAAGTACATGTGATATGAAACACGCATACAGGACAGTTTCTCACAATGCACTATTAAACACTTTTTTGCATAGGAATATTAAAAGCACTGTGTTACAACATCTTGTCCTACAGTTCTGGAAGGCAGCACTGCTGCTCAACAAGTCAAATTATATTGGACCATATTTGTGCCTTTTTACTGAACAGAAAAAAAAGTTGTGTTTTTGCATGGCTTATTTTTAGCTTACTTAAATTCTCTCTCATTCCAATGAAAGCTAATCAATCTCACACAGCCTGAAAATTAACTACAAAACCAGATCAACCAGAGACTGCAGCAAGTCAAACTCTGAAGGAAACAGCCATCTTTAAGCATTTTCTCTGATACTGATATTAAAAAAGCAAGATGATTTGAACTTGCCAAAATATAACAACATGTACGCACCCCAGACAGCGACAGGGTTTAAGCAAGCGAAAATACTATTTTTTATTTAAAAATGACTTCAAACATTTGGTTGAAGAATGTGTTGAATTTAAATATATGTTCTTTAAATTCAAGGATTGGTGATGTTTGGTGGGGAAAGCCTGTCTGAAGGGACCAGAAGGGACCTGGCTCCTGCAGACCCTCTATTAAGCTAAACCAACTAAAGTACTTCCACCCACAGAACTGTCACTCACTCAAGGTTTTTTTTATTTTTTTTTATTTCTCACATCAATCCATTTAAACTCTAGAGACTGTTGAGTGTAAAATTCCCATTAAACCAGTTTCTGAAATACTCAATTCAGCCTACTTGGCACTAACAACTATGCCACGGTGAAAGTCACAGAGGTGACATTTTTCACCATTGTAATGTTTAATGTGAACCTAACTTAGGCTATTCACCATGTGATTTTATGGATTGTGCTGCTGCCCCATAATTTATTTGTTAATGTACAGGTTTTCTTAGCAAACTGGACGTTGAGCGTAGATTAACATGTTATTGTAGCAGTTATAAGTTATCCAGATCATAAGGCTTGAAGCTAATTTAACACAGCCCAGCCCTTCACTGGGTATATGGCAGAAAAATGACAAAATTATTGTATGCAAACCAATAAATTACAATAATACTAGAATTCGTCATGTAATATTATACCCCTTTTGTCTAAGTTATCCCATTAAAAATTTTGGGCTGTGATTGTTATATTTTCTTACAATAGAGGATTGATTTGCTCTGTCTGGACATCACACGAAAATGTCAATGCTTCTCTTGGGAAGAATTTTATTCAGTGTTGCCATAAGTAGTACAGGAGACAATTAAAGTTTTACCATTAGTGCAGCCACCATCTGTGCCTAATGATCTTTAAACCCCTGTTATCGTGAAGATAATTTTGGCTTTGTATTAGTGTACATGCCATTATGTAAATAGGTGAGACACTGCTTAATATGGGGGCAGTAAAGCTTCGGTAGCTTCTTTAAATACACAAATGTTATTGCCTCTTCTATTCTCTCTTAATGCACACACCAGGAGTTCTGCTCACACTGCAAAGATGGAGTTAGGGTTTAAACAATCAGCAGTGATGCTACTAATCACAGCCCATCTGCTTTACATAGCCAATGTGCTGCATTGAAGAGAACATTTCCTTAGGTCCTCTAACATGTACATAAACCAAATGAATACATACACACCTAATCCTTACACTTAACCCCCAAAGTTACAGTAAAAGACCCATAGAAATCAACAAAATAGATTTTCAACGTGCTTGATTTTATGTTTGCGAATAATATGATTATAATAGCTAATCTGAAATTTGCCATGCAGTGTTCTTGATCTGCTGCCAGTACATTGCTGTACTTATGTAAGTTGTCCCATGGGTGGAACAGTGGTTCAGCACTGGTGATGGAAAGAAACCTAGATTAATCCATGTGTCCACAGGTAGAACATTAGCCCAAGCTCAGGGAAAACAAACAATAGTTAAACATGTTAACAATTGATAATTGATTAATTTATTAATAATTAGTTAATAAATAATAAACAGAAGCACATTATTTTTAATGGTGCGTCAGGAAGGGTACGGAGCCCCTAAAGGGAAAAAAAAACCTTTGGAGGGAAAAAAAATCCACCATGGCAAAAAAAACCCAAAAAAACATGAGAGGCAAAAAAAAAAAAATGCTAGGCAAAAAAAATTTTTTTTAAATGCTAGGCAAAAAAAAAACATGCGAGGCAAAAAAAAAAATGCTAGGCAAAAAAAAAACAAAAAAAAAACGGGATATGAGACGCGAGGGGAAAAATACTGGAGAGAGAGAGAAAAAAAACGGGACATAGGAGGAAAAGAAATCGAGATCATGTGACTCGGAATACGGAAAGTGCAAGCTCCGAGTACATACTGAATATGTCTTTATATTTTAGGCCAAGCTGAATGTAGCTAAATCTCAGCTAATTATAATAATACTCAGTAATTTTCTCCATGCCTGTTTAACAATATCCGAGTATTATCTTTCCCCGTATGCTTCTTCTTTTTCTTTTCTTTTTTAGCGGTTGGCAGCCAGTCTTTAGGCGCATTACTGACCCCCGATCTCGCGAACTTTTCGGAATTTTTTTTTTCTTAGCTTTATTTATTTTTTTGCCTAGCATTTTTTTTTTTTGCCTACCAATTTTTTTTTTTTTGCCTTGCATTTTTTTGTTTTGGCCTTGCATTTTTTTTTACCTTGCTTGTTTTTTTTGCCTCCAAAGTTTTTTTTTTCCCACACATTTTTTTTTCCAAGGTGAAATTTTTTTTTCCTCCAAAGTTTTTTTTTTTTCCCACCCATGTCCCTTTAGGGTCTCCGTAGGAAGGGCATCTGATGTAAAAAAAACTTGTGTCAGTTTGTGTGTGCTGACCAGATGGTCTGCTGTGGCGACCCCTTGTGGGAGCAGCTGAAAGGCTGTTGAATTGTTGAATTGCTGTTGAATTGTTGATTTGCCACCAACCACGAGTGAGACCTAAGTCTCTATGAAAATTTTAGATGAGGAAGAGGATTATAAGCAGGAATCGATCGGAGAATCAATCTAGAGCTCACGAATGGAATTGCAGAAACCTAACTCTTCAAATAAATTATTCACAAACATGTTTGGAGTCTGGCTAATAATCATAGCTAAGCTAGTGTTACATAGCATATAGCTGTTGAGGTTAGTACGATGTACACAGAGGTTTGTCGATATCCACTGCTCATGCAAATGAATGATGTTAATGTTAATCTTTTAACTCAGATGCTGGTTGTTTCTTCCCCTATTCCAGAAAACAAACAAAATATTGTAAGACTAATCGATGAAGCAAAAGTACTTAAACAGAAAAAAAAAACATAAGGTTTGTCAAAAATACTGCTCTGGCCTCTCTGTCTTCATTCAAAAACGAGACTACTAAAAATACAATGTCCAATACACTGGAATGAAATGCAAGTGCACACTCTTGTGGTATACAAGTTATTAGATACGTAAGCTATTCTTAATGGAAATTGATCGATTAACGATTAATCTTTACCATTCCTTGAGCATAATGGACTTATGAAATACCACACCACTAAACAGCAAATGGAAGTATATTGACCTTCAAGGGCACAGCTGAGGCATGAGTTGAACATCCTATTCATTTGCAGAGAGAAGTAAGCTTGAGCATCTAAATAGAGGCTTTACAGTAGAAGAGAGCAGATGGAGCAAAGAATTTTTCTTTTCATCTTTACACTATTTTTAGCCCAGCAGTGCGGCTACATATCAATGTAATGCAACTGTAACGAAAAGTTTCTCTCTTTCTCATACTTGCATGTGGTATTCACCAGAGTACTATAGTGACCTCTAATAGTCACATTTGGATCACTTTCAACTTCAAGCATACATTAAGGTTCCATGCACATTGTCTCATTGTGATGTCTTTTCTTTTTGTGTAAATTCTGAGCCTTCTGAGTTTATTTTTTTTTTTATTTTTCTAAATTTGGTTTTTGGATTGTTTGGTACAACTTTGGGGTAAAATTTGGGGATGCCCATGTTCAACACTGAATATATTTATGAGGTCACACTCCACAATAGTAGTTAATGTCTCATATGAAAGTCGACACTCTGGGCATTAGGGATTTGCAGTTTTTTCTTAAGTACTTCTTAAATTTAGCTGACTTTGTTCAAGAAGTTGTGCCTATTGCATAAGGTGTTTTACTATCAAAAAGAAAAGCTTTGCTTGTGCTGTCTATTTCATCTCTGTATACCAATGTTCTCAAGGAACTTTGTTAATTGTTTGCCCTGCAGAAGCTCACCAGCAGCTAAAAGAAATAGTGGTAGTTACTGATCTTATGGCAAAGTTGCATCAATAAAATAATTTATTTATACTGATTGAGAATGTCTCATCAGTTCTGCCAGTGGAGTGCAATGATATGGTGAGAATCGCTTAAGCCTGTTGCAAATGGATACTCATTCTGCCTTATTACTTGTTGTCACATCACCACTGGATTCTGGATCAAACTCTATTTTTCATAGCTTATCACAACCTATAACATGGAAATCCTGGACAACAATACCCCATCACCACATCCATTCATGTTCACAAACAACTGAAGATCTAATGCAGCATTAGTTTTCTCACTTAATTAAAACCATTAAAACCCAAGTGGAAAAGATTTTTGTTAGCAACAGAGCATATGTTTAAATATATATACAGTATGTGTGCTTTTATGGAAACCTTTCAGGTGTTTGTTAATGGGGAGGCTTCAGACATCAAACTGTGCATTTGGGTTTTTGGATATGCCAGGTAGGACAAAAGTTATAATTACTTTTATGAAGGGTTAATGTTACCACTACCAAAATATGGAAATTATGTCAAAATGTAGAACTCTCAAAATGAGCATATTATTATTATTTTTTGGACATCAAAAACAACCGAAAACAACCATAAAAACATGTGTTCCTGTGTATCTGTACTATTTCTTTGCCTATGTGACCAATTTTTTGATTTTTTGCTCAGTTATGTTTGCATAGTTGCTTTAAATGAAATAAAATTCATATTGCGTAGGTTGTGCTGAAAAAACCCCCAAAACAAAACAAAATGCCGCTCTTTACTGCACAGTCCATATACAACCCAAATTCTGGATACAGTCAGTTGAGTCATTTTTTAAATTTGAATAAAAAGACTTTGAACTCACATAAGCCAATAATTTAATCGCAATAGAACATAGAGAACATAAGAAATGTTTAAACAGATAAATTTTACCCTGTAAGGCACTAATTGAGATTTTAAATTTGAGGTCTGCTAGTCTCAAAAAACACCAAAGGGCTGAAAAGCAAAAGATTCAGCTGGGAGAACATCACCATGCTACACCATGTTAAACATGTCCCAACATGTTCCAACTTTTTGAGACCTGTAGCAGGCATCAAATTTGAAATAAGCTCATTTTATGCATAAAATTGTAAAGATTTCTCAGTTTAACATTTATGTTCTCTAGGTTCTATTGTGAATAAAATAATGGCTCAAGTGATTTGAAAATCTTTTAATGTGTAAATAGTTTAAACTCTAAACTTCAGAGTGTACCAAGTGTAGGAGTATTAAGAAATTATCACATTTTACCATCTCAAATGCAAGTCTTGAACGCTTTTGAGCAGGTGCGACCACACAGGCAGGTGTTTGCAGCTTAACACGAGGGCTCATGGCTTTTAACTTGCGTGTTTTGAGACTAATTAGCGCTCTTGGTGTTTTGAGACTGGTGTAAGTGTGTGTAATGAGTGTGTTTCAGCCTAATTCCTTTGTAGAGTTTTGAAAAAAAGGCAGATTAACACGTGCAACTTTCAATTATGTGCACTCCTGCGTATTTCTCGGCATAGAATCGGTTATAATCGAGGTTGATCGTTCATGTTCAATTGAGAAAGCTGAAAACTAATCTAAATCAATCTAAAAACCACACACACACACAAAAAAAAAAAAAGATTTTGGAGTCAATGCGGTGATACATGAATCGGCAAAAAGAATCGCGATTCAGATTGTAACTGAATCACTTTTTCATATCTTACAGTAGTTTGTACTATATATCCACCTTTAGCTGCAATAACCCTAAAGGAATTGTTTCCTGTATGATTTTTTCAGCCTCACACATTATTGTGGGGAAATTTCGGCTCATTATCCTTTACAACATTGCTTCTGTGAGATTTATTTATTTATGATTATTATGTTGAATGTAGGGTGAATTGAGGCTTGCGCAGATGAGTTGAAAAGAGGTACTCAGTGTGTTCGCTGGAAGTGTGGAAGTTTGACTAATAAAAGTCTGAAAAGTTCTAAGCTTGGTCTATGTCTGCCTTCCTCTAAGGGACCCCATTTACAAGAGACTGGAGACTCCTCTCATAGTTCACATTACATTTCTGGTGGCAGCAGGTTTGGACGAGGTTTGGGCACGTGAGTGAAATCTCTCTTCGGCGGGTTTTAAATGCGATGCATGCGATATCACAGCAGTGCACACCTATATCGAGTTTAAGAGTTTAGCTGTCTGTCATTGATGGCATTCGCTTATGCACAGCTTCCTTAAGATCCCACCAACGCATTTTAATAGGGTTGAGGTCTGGACTTTGACTATGCCATTCCAAAACCTTCATTCTATTATTTTTCAGCCATTCTGATGTTGACACAAAGGTTGGCTGTTTAGAAATCGGTTTTGCAAGAACAGTATCGTCAAGTACATTTGCAAAACCCATCAAGGACCATGGCAAAATCATCCTAGGAAACAATAACAGGACTTCCCTCTGCTGCAGTGGAGAAGTTCTAACAGCATCTAAGATTGGAGCTGTAATAAAGGCTTTACAGAGCATAAATAGCAGACACATCTCAATCTCAATATAAACTGTTTAAAAGAGATTATTGCATCGTTTGGATGCCTTCAGCATTGTTTTACAATTGAGGAAGAAATAAAAAAACAGAAAGGACCATAGAATTAGAAGGTCTGTCCAAACCTCTCACTGGTAGTCCCTATATATACATATCCCTATTTTATTTTATTTTTTTGTTTGGATTTGCTTTTATTATTGTTTGCACATTAACTTTGCCGGTTTCTTATTTTTACCTAACATTTTGAATTCTCACTCCCTCACTTGTTCTCTATACCTTTTATCCTGTACAGGGTCACAAGCGGCCTGAGCCCTGTTCTAGGGAACTCTGGGCCTGAGACAGGGTACTCCCAGGACTTGGGCATGAGACAGGGTACACCCTTGACATTGCAGGGTACACACATTTACTCACATGCTACAGGCAATTCGGCTATGCTAATTAGTCTAATCTGCATATCTTTGGACTGCACCCAGAGGAAACCCACCAAACGGGGGAGAACATGCAACTATTAAACATACACTCACCGGCACCTTCATTTGTCTTAGCCTCTCATCTCTGACAGGTTTTTAGTGCTTTCAACAAGTAATTCTCCTCTCCCTGGAGAAAAGAGTGATTGTGAGCAAATTATGCCCCTCATAAAAGAAGGAATGCAGCCAAATATGCTCTGGAATTCCGTAGGCCAGCAGTGGGCTTTGGATGAAATGAGCCTTCACTTGAAGTGACATTCTGACAAGGATTATATCCAGAAGTACTCACTAAGCTTGCATGAAAATGCCAGGTGTCTGTATGTTCCCTCAGACACTTTGCAATTTATCTCAATCATCTGATTCTTGAATTGACAGCTGGACAGAGGTTTTGTGCTGCAGTAGTCAAATCAGATCAACCAGAATCCATTGAACTTGGGTAAGCCAAACTGACTGCAGCCGAATGTGCGAAGTGTAAAAGAGACTTCAACTATGACCAATGTATACACTTCATTGTAAACTGGCCGCTCTGGTAAAGTACTCATTGTGTATTCAAGCCATAGATGGGGGTCTCATTGGTGCTGTTACCATAACCAATAGCACTACACTAACAGTCAATATAATTCCTGGTCACAGTCACCACCATGCACAAATTCATCTACTGCTAGTTTGCATCTTTCTGATTCACTAAATCAGTTGGAAAACTACAGTATCACACAGTTTTCACAGTCCGAAGTTAACACTGGAATCCACCTTATTTAAGATTTCAGAGAAATGGCCCAATGTCTGCATCTCTCTCATATATCATGAATTTAGAAAGGTCTTCAGCAAACCGAAGGTCAGTGGTCTCCCACTCACCCTTAAAAGAACAAGAAACCATGGAAGAATACATACTGTAAGTAAAACCTTACATCTGGGAATCAGCTGCCCATCTAAATGCATCTGTTGAGTTTTTTTTTTTTTTGGGCAAAGACAAAGGCCTCTTGCCTGTATTGTTTATTAGGGTCTAAACTGAACCATAGTAAAATACCCATATCCTGTGCTTCAAGTCCCGTCTGCTCTGCCCAAATATCACAAACATCCCAGACATCTCTGAATCACAAGGCAGAACTATGATCATGGTCATAATTGATTGCTTCTTGGAATCATTACCTGGGATTCCTATGTAATTTAAAATATCCGAGCTCATTTCTAGGAGCCTTTTACTCAAAAAACCAAGGGGACGTTTCTCAACTTCTTCGTCTGAGCTGAGTACGACCAGAATTCCCTAGGCCACTCCACCACCCATCTAAACTATTTCAGTATGTACTTTCAGTATAAAACTTCTCCTGTTCCCTTGGAATTCAAGTGGCACAGCTCCTTCCATGGTTTTGCTGCAAGGAGCCTGAAAGAGGTTGCCAGAAAAACAATAATTTTGCATATAGCCTCTGAAATATGAGAAAAAAATAAACAGCACCAGCCTGGCTGTCATGTGTGGCTGTCAACTCAGGACATGCACGACATGTAAGAATCCTAATAGCTAAAGTAATCATAAGATCATCAGCACCACAGCAGATTAGCACCTTCATGTCATGTTTCTTGTCTTAAACCTGCCATCTCTAGACCACTAGCAATAGACATTCATTCCATTCAAACCCCTCCTCAAAGAAGGGATACCAGGCCAAAAGGTATGCATAACCCATGTTGAAGTGATGGTAAATTAGTACACTTCGTTCAGTGGGAGGCCTATGACAGCACTATTCCTATTATAGCAGCACATTATATATTTGGTCCTTTATTCTGTCAAGAGTTTCATGCCAGACACTGAACATTCTGGTCCTCATCCATGGGGTAGGGCATGTAGAAGTTTAATTCCTTGAGGGAGCTCTTCTGGGAAGAAAGGGAAGGTGAAAGGTTGGGGATTTTCCCTCAAACTCAATTGCCCATAACTTATCGCAGCCTACAAATATAGCCACGATGGACTACAGTACCCTGCACTGTAATTTATCGGTATGCTCATGATCACCAAGTCTCTAACACAACACACCATTCCACATTAGATACATACAATACCTACATCAAAGGAACCTCTGCACCTTGGCAGAGCATGTTTTAAGAGCTAGAAAATGTGAGAGTACAAAGAATGGTTCATGGGTCCCTGGAAGCAGATTGGAACCTTATGAGTCCCTAGAATCTGATTGAAAAACACAGGTCTAACCAAGAACTTAATATGCCAAGTAGAAATGGCAGTTAATTTGAAGTGATTTCATTGTTAGAGGACTAAAGGGACTTTGTTGCAATTTGGGATGTTACTTTATCAAGTACAAAATGTATAAATGCAGTGTAAACACCATGTTAACACCACTGAAATAATAGGAATAATACTTTGGATACTTCGGTTATTAAACAGATGACCGCACTAGATATCCAGACAGATTCATTCTAGAGGATTTTGCTGAAGAGCTGCTTCACAGCTACAACTTAATGTCCTGAGGGAAAAAAAAACAGTAAACATCTTCCTTCCTTTTATTGGAATCACTTCTGGATGTCTTTACCATGGAGTTCTCCATTTCCCTTAGCAGCCGAGACACTAACAGACAGGAAGTGAGAAGCAGCAGAACCTCGTCCTCTGCTTCTAGCACAAATTAATAGGGCTCCCAGAGACATCTGACAGATAGCATTGCTAAAACTCTCCCATAAGGACCATACAGAGTTTTTTTTTTTTTTTTTTTTGTGAACGAATAATAATCATTTTAAAATACTTTCTACATACTATGATTTGACTCACCATTAAGTTTTTCGCCTGCCACGTGGATGCAGAGCATCCTTAGTGCTGGTCAGAAACATGGATAAAAAGTGAGGGTTGAATCAGGTAAGGGCACTCTGTGTAAAACCTGTGCCAGGTTGACTATATGGATCTGATGGTCTGCTGTGGCAACTCCTTAACAGGAGCAGATGAAAGTCCAACTCCACACTATAAGGTCTTTACATTAGCTATTATTATTATTCAGTGTATCAAATAACACATTTCTGGAAAAGCCCTAATGTGAATACAGTTTCCTCAAAATAAAACACAACATGGTTCCGCAATGGTTCTTTTAAAATTTAAAAGTTTAATTGGGCCTTTTAAGATAAAGTTTCTGCGTTTTAAATCATTTATTGGAGGGGGTGTCAGAGGGGCCAGCATACATCCTAGTGAAAAATATTCTATGCTACATTTGGTTACATAGCAGATACATCACATATGTACTGTTGAAACTATAATTACTGTACCTATTTGTAGTTATGTAGTCAATTTCGGTGCTTGACTGCTGGTGTACTGTATCTACTACAAATTTAGCTTTGTGCTGCGGTGTCACAAAGGCTGGTGTCACTCAGTGCAGTAAATCATGCCGCCAACCTACCTTAAAGCGCCTATCACACCATGCTCTGCCCCACGGACCCTCAAAGCCTCCAGCTTGGTTTGATTTGGCACCACATCTCTCAGGATACAATAGACATTTATGAGTGAACTTCCCCTGACGGTCTGACTTTCTCCAACCTAAGACTAAAAACCTACATCTTTGGTGGGTTTCTCTTAGTCTTTGATTTAGTGAACTAGCATCAGGATGTATTTTTAATCGAGACAACAAACAAGCTGTATATGTCTATTTGGATAAGGGTGTAAAAATGTAAATTTATTTTTGTCATTATAATGACCTCTCTAGCCATACTTCAAAACTCCTGCCAGTTTCTTATATCCTCTTTTTTTTTTTTTTTTAAGCCATCTTTCCAACCATTCAATCTAATTATTTTTTTCGAGCTCTTTTTTCCCACACTGGTAATAGCACTTTAATAAGAGGCAGAGGCAGAAGAGCGTTTCCTTTTTCATTGAGGGCTCCAAGGAGTTAATTGACAGGCAAGTAGAGAAGGCTCCTTGGCCTGATTAGATACATGTTGGTGGTCCATACAATTTTTTTCCTGTCTACAGAGCTAGAGACAGGAGATTTTCATTTGAGCAGATATTTTACTGAAACATGAAGGGGACAATACTTTTTTTTAAAGTTAGAACCTTTTTTATATAGAGGTAAATAATGTATTGTGAATGAATATGAAAATGGTATGTAGAATGAACAAATAACATGTTCTGAATGGATACAAATACAGAAATGAATAGGGCATTTGGTTCGTGTATATATATATATATATATATATATATATATATACACACACACACACACATACACACACATACACACACACACACACAC
>JAOVVA010000002.1:8791419-8804628 GCA_028565275.1 Leiocassis micropogon | reverse complement strand
GTGTGTGTGTGTGTGTGTGTGTGTGTGTGTGTGTGTGTGTGTGTGTGTGTGTGTGTGTGTATGTGTGTGTGTGTGTTGTGAAGCATTGGTAAAGATGATGTTGATCCATTCCCAAAGGGACACTGTTAATGTCTAGTCAAATAGCAGACACACATTAATTAACAGTCAAATTACTGCTATGTTCACCTTTCATCTTTCTGTTGTCCTCTTCTCCTCTCTCTCTCTCTCTCTCTTTAAATGTATTTTTCTAATAAGCTGAAGTCAATCAAACAATGCAGAAGACAAACACACAAGCACACACACACACACACACACACACACACACACACTTATGCACATTTCTCTCCTCCCTGTTCAGTGATTATATAACTGCTCACTGATCAACGCATGCTGTCTAGTAAGAGTCTGGACTCCCCCAGAGCGCTTGCTCTCTCTCTCTCTCTCTCTCTCTCTCTCTCTCTCTCTCTCTCTCTCTCTCGCTCACATCCACACGTCTTCTCCTCCTCCTCTTTCTCACACTTCCCCCTCTCTATCTCTTCATCCCATAACCCTTTCCAACTCCATCTCCTGTTCTGCCTCCCTGTCCACCCCCTTCCTTTTTACCTCTCTTTCTTACATACACAACACTGCAGCAGTGGGAGAGAGAGAGAGAGAGAGCCTCCGTGAATCCGTGCATGAGTGTGTGTGCGTGTGTGTGTGTGTGTGTGTGTGCATGTGTATGTGTGTGCGTATGTGGCGTGTGCCGAGACCGTGTGGATGTGTGAGACACCCTCAGTGATGTGAGAACCTGAGTGAGATATCCTGGACTTTTCTGGAATTTAAACCTTTCTCCCAAGCTTCTTCAAGCAGATCCTCACTCTGACACTTTCATCTGCTGTGGATGTGCAACATCATTCGTATTTTCGCACTCTGACACGCACACGCACACACACACATATACACACACACACATACTTTCTGCAGCATGTACATGTATTTGTGTTCATAAGGCACAGTTCTGGCATCACCTCGAGCAACACTGCGAGTGCCTCTGCTCCTTGAGCTTCCCCAGAGTGATGCGTTAAGTGAACGGAGATGTCCCAACGCAACGGGAGGCTGCAGCTCTCGCTCCGCTCTCATGCTTCTCTCAGGGTGAGTGTGCCTGCGTTTCTCTCTTCTGCTTGCAATCAGACATGAGCACAGTGCAGCTGATGCGGACTAGCAGATGTCCGAGCAGTTAGTGAGTAAGTGCTCGATACAGATCTGCACAGCTGATGGTTATGTACCTTTCCTTGCCATAGTGAGTTAGTCATTCTACTAAATCATGCTTATTCTGTTTCCATAGATTTGTTTCCAGTATCTGAAACAACAACTTGAATTCTCTTACACATCAAAATATATGCAATATTAAAAATTGCTGAATTGGTGTTATTAGCAGAAACCCTGATGATTTATTTGAGAGATTTTGTAACCATTCAGTCCCAGGTAATGGATTACCTGTGCTGACATTTATTATTATCTGGTTGCTTTTTATTATTATTCATTATGAAATTAAATTTTCAAGCATTTATTTTGTTTCTAATAGCTAATATACAATATATATTTTTATATATGTACTCCAAAAGGCTGCATTCTAAAACACAAATTGTTATAATGCTACTGGTTCCACAGATTAAATCGAAAAAGAATTGTTTGGATTCAGCAATATCCTGAAGCACATAGAGGTTGCTGGAGCCAACTCTGAGTGATGGCAGCTTTACTGGAACATTTACCAATACAGAATGGCTATGTGCGTGTGTGCATGTGTGTGTGTGTGTGTGTAAGTGAGAGAGAGAAAGAGAGAATAAGAAAGAGAAAAAATTGCAGATTGTCACTGCCTGAGCATGTGATGATATCTTTTTCTCTATGAGAGAATGATATAGCTCTTCCATATGCGACAGCGGCTTATATACGTTACACAGAAAATAACTTCCCCAGCATCTTTGCTTACATACTGTACATGCCAATACCATATTACTTTTCAACCTCTTTTCCATGAGGACATAAAACTCACCTCTATTTCTCCTTATCCTAAACCATTCCATCTCTCTCTTTCTCTCTCTCTCTCTCTCTCCCCTCCCTCACTCTGGTGGTTTCTTGCTCTCCAAAAGGCTGCTGTATTTAGAGACTTCTTTTTATCCTCTTTACTGTCACATCTTTCAAATGTCCATCTTTGGTAGAGTAACAAGGTTGTGTAAAATTAGTTACGTCTTACAGTCAAAACTCATGTGAGAAGCCCCCTCCTTGGCCATTGAAACCATTAAGTTTAAATGCAGCTTTATATGTGGTGAACTAAGAACAAGAAATAATTACTGATATAATAATTAGTTATTATACAAATATGTACAGCCTTGATTATTCTCATATTACATTATAATCTTTCTTCCTTATTCATTCATTACTTCTTTTGTTATGAGTTGATCTATAGGTAGTCACTCGGAATTGCTGGGGTTCCACCTTTCTTGTCTATTAGTATTCGTTTAATTTTTTAGCAGGATTAGCGCCGAGATTCTGATTCACATCCTTCCCTGCCGAGCAGTTGTATTTGATAACAGCTATTTGATCCTACTGTGCTCCTCTTTACTTTGAAACTGTAGACTGCCAAAAAAGGTGGCTAATCCAATGTCATGAAGACCATCATGATATTAGCACCAAGGAAAAAAAACAAGGTCAGTTGATTCCTACCTAGCAGAAAGAGTCAGAAAATACTCATCCATTTGTGAGGCTCAAGGTATTTGCACAAAATCAGCTGCTGAACTAGGCACTGGGGCTATAAACCCAGTACTGCTGGATATGCATCTACAGTAGGTCTGACCAGCTCCCAGATGCCAAAACCCAGATATACCATACTGTACCTGAAAATCCAGTTATCAGTTGCCTGTTATCATCTATCTTGGAACCTCTGTAGTCCAACTAGGGACTGTGGAGGCCAATGATGACTATTGGAGGCCAACAGTGACCATTGTATTTAATTACCGCTTCTACAACCATGGTAGGACCACCGGTCGAAGTTCACACATTCATGCATTCACGCACTACGGGAGCACCAATATGGGAACACCAATTAACCTTATCTGCATGTCTTTGGACTGTGGAAACCGGAGCACTCGGAGGAAACCCACCAAGCACGAGGAGAACATACAAACTCCAGACACACAGACCCCAAGGCAGTGCTAACCAGTAATCCACCGATTGGATCCGCTGCCCAAACTTCCTTATTATTTGATTAAATTGATCCATAAATATTATTATCTATAAATATTATCTAATTGCCTTATTACAGCAATGTTGTTAACGTAGCATTAGTAGCGGTAGGTCAGAAACTGTCTTTGAAACTTTCCTGTCTACCAGCACTGTTTTGGTAGCTAGACAGACTAAGGATCAAGCAAGCTTCATATAGCCTATTTCAATCCAGCAGGATGTGAAGTGTACTTGCATTTCTCTGGATTGTTCTCTTAAATGTTTTTTTTTTTCATGCTAGCACTTATATATCACTAACACTATTAATAACAGATAACAGTATGGATCTGGATACACATCTAAACTAAGTGGAGGCTCATACAATTTAGGAAGTAAGATTGTGTTATTTCAATAGATTCATATTTAGACTGATCTTCACTTATGTGTGAGTGAAAAAAGACAAGACGGCAACAAATGCAGTGTGACATAAGGGCTCACATTTTACCAGCCTCTAAGACAGCTGGTGTGAAATGAATCCTTTAAAATGGAAGAATAACTAGTGCATGTGGCCCTCATCAGAAATGTGTCCAGTTTAAATTGGCCTAAAGGGATCCAGAGGATGGCATAACATCATCTTGGAATGAGAGTGACCCTGAAATCACACCAGATGCGTCACTTAGGGGTGGGCATATACTTAACTTTATGCATCTGCAAAGTGGCAGCTATGTGTATGTTGAATTAACACTGAGACTCAAATAAACTCTGAAAGTGTTAAATCATCGGGGATTTTACTAGGTGCTTTCCGAAAAATAGAATAAGATAATAATAATAATAATAATAATAATAATAATAATAATAATAAAAGGCTTATGTTGTGCAACATCATATGATGAAGCCAGTATAGTGTGATTAACAAAGCTAGAGCTGTGCTTCACTTTCCATTATTATTCACTATTTTTGACAATCTGAAAGTATTCCCTATAATGATAAGTGTATGAAGGTAACCTTCAACCTTAACATAATTTTGCAAATATTCAGAAACAGAAACAATTTGAACTGGAACTACCATAGCTCATGTATGTGTGTTTAGTATATTCATGCTGCTGTATAAAGAAAAAAACATGGGATGAAATCACTGAAGATTACACACTTCTAAGGATTCCACCTGCTTGGTTAGAGTGATTCACCATTTCTATCACTCCAATCTATAGTGTTTGTTGCATATGTTGCTGGTATGTGCTGTTTTAGTGGCATGTGCATAAAACAACTATACAAAAGGATACAATCTTGTTATACAAACATGATGGGTCACTACAGCTGAGTTTTGTCCAGCAGTGATTACAAAACAGCTCAATAAATCACGGCATGAGACAATACAGCAATGCATAAACAGTCTATTTATCTAGTCATTTTTCTGGTTATGTAAGAGTATCATTAATCTGCAAATATCTTTCTATGAAACTGCAGGTTGTACAGTCATGGCTTCTTCTTAAACAACTATTTTAAATAAAGTGTTTTTATTTATACTATTTTCAGTAAAAGATTTGATTGTGTGATTTCAATTTATTTCTATTGTGTTTTAGTTTTACTATCTTTTATAAACTGGTTTATGCTTGATTTGTTTATACTTGACGTGTCACTACTTTGTTTACATGAACATTTGTGTATCTACATATACAAACAATCCCTTATCATAACTAAATAATTTAATGTCATTATCTAGATCCAGGTAAAGGTTCACACTGAGCTAACTTTTCAGCTTCAACTTCTCTTTTCACTTAATGGCAGTGTTTGTGGGATTTTAGTTTGGTCGACCATGTGGAATAAGCTTAGTGCAACCCTAGCTTGAGAAATCATTACATTTTTGGCGAGACTAAGGTTTAATGCTACTGCATCATCAACACAGTCTGGTGAAGGGGTAGAGATCAGCCTGAGCCACTCTTACATCACCTGCGTTGGGGGATTTTGGATGAAAAATAAATCAGGGAGAGGATTAGATACATTATGTCTAATGGAGAGAGAGAGAGAGAGAGAGGCATCATGTTACTCTAAATTGCTATGCTTCATAGTAGGATTAAAAAAAAAAATTTAAGGGACCTTATGCACATGCAAAATGAAATGAAAGTTACAATAAAAGTAACTACATTTTGCTGAAATTTGCCAATTCCCTTATTGTAAACAGAATAATTTCTTTAGTGCAACAACTATATAGATGTACAAAATAAAGCCGGTATAAAGAGTAGCATTTCACTTTCAACAAACAGTGATAGCTTTTGATGAGGATAAGAAATTGAAAAGAGAAGTGAGTTAAATAAATAAATAAATAAATAAATATATGAAATAATTATTGTTAGTAAAGCCCATGACAGTAAAGGAGTGAAATCCCTTTAAAATCTAAAATTAAATTTAATTGAACTTTCAATATGATTGAGAAAAGGGGATGAAATATACAAGCTTGAAATCAGCAAAGTGTCTTTCAAACTAAAAAAAAAACAACAACAACAGAACAACAACAACAGCAACTACTAGGCAATGCAAGTGATAGCAATAATATATTCTGTCAGAATAGGAAATGAGAAGTAGTTATGATGAGAAAGGAAGCAAGAAAAAAAAGAAAAATCTATCCTTCTGTAAAATAAATAGGTGGGGCTGACCTGCTATGAAGAAGATGAGTGAGACCTGTTGTAAAAAATGAATGGGTGGGGCCAACCTGCTATTTATGTTCACTGTGTATATAGAAATAGATGACTGTTTGCCCTTTTAAACACAGATACAATAATAATTATATAGTTTTTAAAATTATTTTTCTATATTTACAGATTCACAGATACTCTCTCAAGAGGAGATTAGATAGCTTAAGTAAATTCCTCCAGTCTTTGCTTATAGTGACTTTACATGTAATATGTATGTACTATACAGTCATCTAATTAATTAAACTCTTTAGGATTAAGTTAAATGCAGGGTTCATGTACATACTGTAATAGCATAAAATGACAATTGTGGACCAGCTGTTGCTGCACAAATAAAAATACAAATGAATGAAACATATTGAGTAAATAATGTGTTTTATAAAGAGAATAATACAAAAAATAATAACGGTGAAATTTCTTTCCCCCGTAATCCTAATTCAAAAATAGCGCCACCTTACTGGTGTGCCACAAGCATGATGTTAATTGGATTATCAAATCAATGAATCAATCAGCCTTCACCATCTGCTTACAGTAGATAACAGATGGTTTTAGCAAATGAGAGATAGGTGAGACTGCGAAGGCTGATAGAAGCCTTAGGCAGACCTTGTACTAAAGTTAGCATCTACATGAAATTCAGTCTATTGACTCATAGTTCATACATCTCACTTTCTTCACTGGATGTATGATGCCATTTTAATAGATTTGCCAGTGGTGGCTCAATTGGTTAAGGCTGTGGGTTACTGTTTGGAAGGTGGGGGGTTCGACCAAACCAGCAAATTGCCATAATTGAGCCATTTATAAAAGGCCCTTAACCCACCAGGAGTGCTGTAACCTGACTGAACCTGTGCTCTGACCCCAGCTTCCTAACTGGGAAATTTTTTTTTTTTTACTGTGCTGCAAAGTACATATTTATTTAATATTATATATTTTTAATTCTTTTTCTATATTTACAGATTCACAGATACTCTAGAGAGTAGATTAGATAGCATAAGTAAATTCCTCCAGTCTTTGCTTATAGTGACTTTACATGTACTGCAAGATATATATTTATTTAATATTATAAATATTATATATTATGACAAACATATTATTATTGTTATTATTATTATTTTTATTATTATGATACTAATTTGCTATACCATATTTTGCAACATACAATGTTGTCTGTTTATTATTTTAAAAGACAAAACAGAATTGATGGTTCCAGCTATATAGTGAGGATATGTGTAGATGAGCTTATACAGTGAAAATCAGACACCTAAAGACACTGCAGCTGCTGAGCACATAAAAAATGGTAGTTGATGCACTAAGTGATGAAGTTGTCCAGGTCATCTAAACTGATGTTCATTGATGAATTATGTGTGGAATGCCAAAAACACTGAAAATTTTACTAGCGATTCCAGATATGCAGTAATACAGTATATTGCATGGGCTTTCAGTTAGAGAAATGACTCAATAGAATACATTTGTTTCTGCATCCCCTGCCATAAGTAACACAGCGATAAGTTATATTATTGCTCATATCATATAAAATCATATAATTTGGATGGTGAATTGACTCTTCAACTACAGTATGAGCAGGAAGGTTCTATCGTGTGTTCTTCCTTTCATTTTTCAATTGACGTCTGTGCTGTTTCATATATTGCTTGCATTATTTACTTCATAACAAACAGAACAGGATATTGAAGGGTGCTTTATTAATTCTTGATCCTTTTCAACATAAATGCAAGTACACTGAGAAAATCTTTAGCTATGAAGCAAGATAAGAAGCTTTATTGGACCGAAAAACAGAAAACATATGCTGAAACACTCTAAAGGCTTTCCAAGGTGCTTCACAGTAACACAAGGACACCATGTTATTATAATTGCAAGAGAAATATGTGCCTCCTCATCCAGGAAGCACCAGAAACATAAGTGAAATATGGTTCCTGAGAAATTGTAAAGATTTCTCATACAGAAAGCATAAAACAAATAGTGACTATACTTTCAAAGTATTTTCTAATAATTTACTTAAACTACCAGTTTCCTTGATAGTTGAATTTCTACATAATCTGTTTCATTAAATAAGCAGCTTTATTAATTTTGTATTTGACATTTCCATGACATCACAATTTAATCTTAATTTTTAAAAAATATTAAAATCAAACCCAAATGTTAATCAGTAGCATTGTTAATAGCAAGCATGTTTTTGGTTGAATAATTATTCAGAATGATCTCTGTCTGAAGCTTTTGGTAAAATGGTTTTGGTTGCAATTACAGCTGCAAGTGTTCCGGGATTATGTTTTTGTCAGTTTAACACCTCAGGATGCTGATATTTTTGTTCACAATCCTGGCAAAATCATGCAAACTGTGTCTTAGATTGATTAGAGACCATTGGTGAACAGTAATCTTCTACATTTAATCTGAAATCCAAACTTTGACTGGGTCATCCTAACCCTCATTCAGATTCTTATTATTGAATCACTCCAATGTAGAGACGTAGGAGTTATTGTTCTGTTGGAAGATGGAATAGTCTCAAGTCTACAGTATTGCAGACTGGAACAAGATAGCTTGATTACTCAGTGCAATAGATCCTGCTTGCACCTATGGCTAGTTTCTTATAATAAAAGCATCCACACAACATGAGGCAACCACCAAAGTGCTGAACAGTGTCCCTGCCAAAAATGGCATCATATTAGACAGAAGTTTTTGACCAGAGACCATTTTTACATTGGATGATAAACTATATTTAAACTGGTAAATGCTTCTCTTTATTGTTGACTTTAATGTTGTGTCTTCGATTTGGCCAGCTGTTATGAAGGAGCATTGATATAAATGGTCTTGGGTAGGATGAGAAACAAACAAACAAACAAAAATGGCGTGGCTAAGATTCAAAACTGAATCAATTGGAATGTTTTCTCCCCTCGCTGTTTCTATAGTCTATTACTTACCAGGTTATGTGATTTCAAACAGTAGATATTTCCTAATGGCAGCCCTGTCACAATTTGCAAAACTGACACGTTTTGCCTGTGACAATTTGTGCAGTAAACAAAATCTATTTATTGCAGCAACCTTCAACTGTTTGGCTGTGTTGGTAAGTGGGTTTTCAACCAACTGTTCGTTTTTGATGAAGCAAAGGACTAGTGTTATTTTATTAAGTCATTTACATTAAGTCAATCAGAAATTCAGAGATATTAATATTTTAAAGATAGTGGTCTTACTCGTGAAACAATAAAAATGTGACAATGGTTGTTTCATTTGCAACATGTAAAATACTTGTATTATTCAGCAAGATATAATCATAGGCATAGATCCATATCTCCAATTGTCCCAACTTAAATTCATCTTTTCTGTCTCTACATTCGCTTTTAAAAAATGGGACTACATACTCTACTACCACAAAAGTGCCCACTCAACATACATATTGTATATACCTCATTCAGAGCTTCTCTACACCCAGTTCTATAGAGATGAGTCTGAATTCAGCAAACTCAATGTCAGCCGTGACTTTCACCTTTAAATAAGACAGAAAGAAAAATGAGCTTTGACTGCCAGGATGTCATGAGTTAAGCAGTAAATAAAACTAGGCCATCTGTGCTGAAGCTGCATCCACTGTCATTTTATGCATTGTAGTTCCCCATCTTCCTCTCTCTCATTTTCTCTTAGGAGTGATGGTTAGTAAGAAGGCAGGCCCCTACGTCCTGTCAAATTCAGACTCGGATTCAGAGGCTGGAGGTCCATTCCTCGGAAGTGAGGGCAGTAGAAGTGGGGACGGAGTACACAAAAGGAACAAAGCCCTTCAGGTCCGCTTCAAGGACATTTGTGAGGCCCAGAATGAGGCAGCACGTCTAGCTCGGGGTGCCCAAACCCGCTCTGTTTCATGCAAGATCGTACATAAGAAGTACATGACAATGCCGGCACGCCGCTCAATACCCAATGTGACCAAGAGCACAGCAGTGCAAACCTCACCTGAATTAAAGAAGCATTATCAAACTTTCCCATTTGAGCGCAAAAAGGGGCACACTATTAAACACACAGCTCTGGTGGAGAACTATGAGAACCAGAACAATGGGTTTCTAAGTGAACTGCAAGCTACCGAGGAGGTAAAGCCTCATGGTGCAAATGTACAGAAAACTCGAGTGCTTCTACACAGTATGCCACCATGTGCTGGTGTGCAGGATTTGTGCCAAGATAGCAGCCTTGATTCCTCAGGTCAAGGTAGAGAGACTGATGAAAACTTGCTCCAATCAGACTCTAAGGAAGAAGAATGTAGTCAAGAAAGTAGGTCCAAGCACAAAGGATTACCCAGTCAGAGTGAAGTTGGAGCAGAACAAGAGCCCAACTGCACTAAAAGCTCTTCTTCATCTTCATCAACACAACCTCTGCGGGACAGAGGTGCCATTTCAAAGGTCACAGGGCCCATCGCATGGACATCTTTGACACAAGTGGAATGTTTGGATAGTCCATCATTGCAGTGCAAGCGTAAGAAAGATCCTGTGCCACTGAATGGTCTGCAGTCTCAGACATTACCACGTGCAGGCAGCTTCCCAACCCAGAGTACCAGTCAGGCTCACTTCCATGGTACCTATGGCTTTGGTAGTACGGATACCCGAAGAGTTACCAGGAGTCACGTGTGTGGGCAGATAATTCCTCTGCCTGGGGCAGATGGAGACGTGAAAGCCCGATTGCAGGCCATGGAGACTCTGGTCATGTCAAGCCAGGAAACCATTAAAGTGCTGCTGGGGGTCATTCAGGAATTAGAGAAAGGAGAGGCACAGCGAGAAGGGTGAGTCTCACTCTCTATATATAATTTATGACTTTTTCAGTCTCTCACTTCGTTGTGGACAAATTTGACCATGCATTCCAAAACCTTGATTCTTTTATTTTTCAGCCGTAATAATGTAGATTTACTGGTGTGCTTCAGATCATTGTCCTGTTGCATGACCCAATGTCAACCAAGCTTTAGT
This sequence comes from Leiocassis micropogon, assembly GCA_028565275.1. Lineage (NCBI taxonomy): Eukaryota > Metazoa > Chordata > Actinopteri > Siluriformes > Bagridae > Leiocassis > Leiocassis micropogon. The sequence continues at coordinate 8,793,794 of JAOVVA010000002.1, read as the reverse complement.
TGTTGGACAGATGGCTTCACATTTGCCTCTAGAATACTCTCATATACAGAGAAGTGCGTGGATGACTCAATGGATGCAAGGTGCTTATGTCTTTCCCTCTTGGCATTGTGTTAACACACACCTGAGTGCTCCAGACCAGCAAAATTTCTGCTTTTACAGAGGTCTGCACACCTGTTGATGATCAATTAATCAAGGGCTGATGATAAGTTGCAGCCAGGTGCTGCTAATCACCTTAAATCCTGTGGAAGCAATAATAGAATATCTATTTAACAAAACTGAAGGCAAAACAATAATAAAAAAATATGTGGGCGATACCAAGTACCCCCTTTTTATTATTTTGTCCTTCATTTTTATTAAATAGATATTTGCACAGTGAACAAGGTTTTATATTGTTCATCTGTGGTTCTATTTTACCTAATACTAAAACCCACTACGATCAGATAATTTTTTATTGTTTTATCCAAAAATACATACAATTAAAAGAGATTATACAAATTTTTTAACACAACTCTAGATGAGCTTATGTGAACTTCCACGAGCTGTTAAGATAATGCATGCCATATAGTTGTAATGACTCTGTAATGGCATTCTTCACAAATACAAGTAGTCCGCATGCGCTTTGTTCGCCGAGCATCACATAATCAACTCAACCAATGATTCTTCTTTCTGCTCGCACTATGGGATTGTGGGTAATCGCGATAATCGCCTCCCATGCAGTCCTACACTGTAGCCCCCCTCCTTCTCCTTCTTTTCTTGTTTTACACCAGCCACGATTATTTTTAAAGGTAAAGTGCAGGTTAATTATTTTTTTTAAGTTTTACTTTTTGTATAAATAATTTTTATATGAACATTTTTGGGTTGTGGAATGAATCATCGAAAAAAATCATCATAAAAACGGAAAGTTGAGAACAAATCAAGCAAGTTAAAATAAAATAAAACTTTAAATATTGCATAAATATTCACCCCCATTTGAAACTTCCAATTTAATTCTCTTGGAAAGAGACCAGGATACAGCATACAGCATATGTTCGAAAACATTTCCGCGGACCAGGGGGTTATGACGCGTCAGATAAGGCTTCCGCATAATGGTGTGCCGGCTACTACTCACAAGCTCTGCTCCTCTACAGAACATCGGTAAGCCAGTTTTGCGACCCTTTCTTCGTCACTGAAATGTGCTTTTCTGAGAGAAAGCTTGGCAGCTGCTCTCATAATGGCGCGCAAGATGTAACCGAGAGAATAATTTATTATTCTATTTTTTTCAAAATACAAGGTTTTTCAAATAAAAATATCGTTCAGACTCAGATAATACATAAAACGGAAATATTTTATTATTTATTCTGTGTCCTGGTACTATTTGCCCGGGGGTTGGGGACCACAGGGGTATTGTCATGCTGGAACATGTTTGGGCCTCTTTAGTTGTAGTGAAGGGGAAAGTTTAAAGCTACAGAATACAAGGATATTCTATACAATTATGTGCTTCTAAATTTGTGATAACAGTTTGAGGAAAAAGCCACATTTGGAAGTGATGATTAGATGTCCACAAATGTTTGGACATATAGTGTAATCTTATGCAGATTTTGTCAGAAGCTGAGTTCCCACTCCCCCCGTCACACACATACAGTACAGTACACAAACAGTTTTTTTTGTTTAAATATTAAATGCACAAAATAAAGACAAGACCTTTATTGGGCTGGTCCCAGCCCATGGGTCATATGTTTTCCCTTAAGTATTTGAAATTGGCTTCTCCCCCTGGCCAATGAACCAGGGCTAAAGCCCCTTTGTATAAGATTAAAGGGCCATCATGGCCATGCGAAGGGGAGCTAATGGCTTTAAAACCTTCTCTACATAGTCACAAAAACAGAGAGGTACTGGCTAATTCCCCACCAGGAGAAAAGCAAAAGCCCTGCTTGGACTTGGAAGCACAAAACCACTCAAACAGCCTCAATTAGTAGTGCCTCATCAGGCAGGCCTTTCATCTTCCAAAAGAGTATGGCCGTCTGTGTGTATGTGTGTGCATGTTAGAGAGCCTTCCTACCATTCTGCAGTTATTATTAGAGTGACACCCTCTGATCCCCTACTCAGGCTTGTGCTGTCTTTAAAGCAGCTGTGTTCATGGGAGAAGCAGAGCAGCAGGGACATATAAAAGCTCCTGTTTGTCTCAGTTGGCCAGGGGAGCTGACACCAAGGGATTGTCTGTGTTTCCCAGACTGTGAGCATTGAATTTAGACTTAAACCAAATGGTAGCATTGCCCAGACAGGCAAGTTGGACAGAGCTGAAAAAGCAGAGTGCCCTGCAGTTCTGGCATTAAATTGGCCTTGGCATAGGAAATTGAAGTGTCTACACTTAGAGTGTAACAAGATCTCATTTATATATA
>JAOVVA010000002.1:8765089-8782538 GCA_028565275.1 Leiocassis micropogon | reverse complement strand
GGTGTTTCCAAACTTTTGATTGGTAATGTGCATGTGTGTGTGTGTGTGTGTGTGTGTGTGTGTGTGTGTGTGTGTGTCTGTATATATACAGTAATATACAGTACAAAATAGTAAGGAAAAAGAGAGACAGAGAAAAAAAAGAATTTTAAAATAAGAATGTTTATGCTTATGTCTTGATTTTCACACAGACTGACTGAAATAGATTACATCAGACTTCTTTTTCAGTTTTGTTGTTTGTATGGGCTTATATGTTAGAAAAATGCATGCATATCTTTGGAACCTGAACAATAATCACTAGAAGCAGGAAGTCAGGAGCACTGGAGGGGTTAGGCAGAATGTTTTAATCCAAAAACCAGAACAACAGTCTGAAATAAAGTCCATACAACTTCTTATTGTGTGAATAGAAAGACTTATAAACTATACAGTGGGAATATAAATACACAGGTTAATGAGTCGTTAAATGGGGTGATAATTATAAGCCTTGAGATGTTGAATGCTGATAGGTTCAAATAGAGGTGGTGTCTTAGGGCTTGTCAGCTTCTCAGTCGACCAGACAAATGCTAAACAGTGGATTTTATACAGTGTTTGTGATTTTGCCAAAGTCTACATTTAAAATTGACTCATGACTTATAATATATGTATTATTACACATATATTACATTTTCAGATTCAGTGTTGAACTACGCAAAATAGGGCAGGGGTACCTTAGTGGTTAAGACTATTGATGGAACAATCATTGATAATAGTCAATGATCAGTCAACTTCCAGTGAATTTAAAGCCATTAGTTATGAAAACTGGCAATCGACTTAAATCATTAAAGATTTCCCATCTTGCATGCTTTTTGTGCACCTGGGCAACTGCTGTGTAACACAAACAAAGCATAAAGTCAGAGGAACATGCGTACGTATAACGATGTATCTTAAAGTGGCCTGTTACACAATTTTCCTGACAAAAAGGCTGCACCAGGATGTGAGCATCACTGGTTTTAAGAAAAAAAGTACAAGTACTGTACACCACAACAAAGAGAAATCGTGACATGAAGAGTGTGATATATTAAATCTTGCACAAGGAGTCTGTACAATGGTAAATACTAGTTGGGTCCAATGAAAATTTTCTTCTCCTATGACAACAGTGTCGTGTTAGTATATTAATACATTTGTTAATAGATGTTTATGCTAGTAATCCTAGTTGATGCACGTATATGTAATTTGTTGTGGATGTAGTAGTAGTAGTAGTAGTGAAGATTGATTTTCAGGAAACACAAAGGTAAAAGAACCATTTTACTGTGTGGTTAAACTAATTATAAATCGATCATTAATTGTTTTACGCAAACCAATGATCGATTATGGTATAGTTACCAATCGTAAATTAAGACGTTAGACTACTGATCCAAAAGGTCACAGGTTCAAGCCCCAGAACCACCAGGCTGCCTGTACTGAGCCCTTGAGCAAGGCCCATAACCTTCAACTGCTCAAATTAAACAACTCAACACATGTAATCAGTATAAATATGCACAAGTAGTCTGTCTAATGCTGTAAATGTAAAATCTCCCCATAAGTGTCCAATTAGGATGTAATATTTAAAAATGAAAGAAAATGCAATGTTACCAATGCAATTTGATGTGTATAGTTTATATTAGTTCACATATCTTTGATTTTTTCACCACCTCGCGAAGTCTTGTTTTGCTGCTGTTGACATTTCTGAGCGTTTATTCCCGTTTCATCTCTCGTTGCCAAACGGATTGCTTTTGTACTCTGTCTGCCTGCCGCCTGCCTTTTGACCCACACTTTGTTTATTGGATTTGCTGCCGATAAGCCACGACCCTCTTGCTTGGACTTCGATTCTGATTCTGGTTCATCTACACTGTTCTTATTGCTCCGGGCTGACCCTGATTTGTTTGTTTATGAGTTTGTTTTCAATAAAGTTGCATATGGATCCCATTCACGCTGACTCCACGTCACAAAAGACTTTGCCATCTACCGATCCAGCAACTATGTATCAGCTCACCACGGAACTGTCTGCCCAAGCGTCCGTGCTGGCGACCCATCAGCAACAACTCAACCGCCTCACCACCCTCACAGAGGAACTGGTTAAAACGCTGCAAGCGCTCTGTACTCCATCCGCTGAGTCATCCAGCTCTCATACTAGCCCACAGACTCACGCCACAGTAATCCCCTCTACCACTACAAGTTCATGGCTGCCGTTCGCGGATAAGTTTGATGGAACACCTTCTAAGTGTAAGGGATTTTTTATTACAATGCTCTATGTTTTTTAATCAACAACCTACCCTGTACCCTACTGACACTAGTCGCATAGCTTTTGTGTGCTCGTTATTGTCCGGCAGAGCACTCGACTGGGCCACGGCTGTGTGGAGTGAGGATCGTGTCGTGTTTCCTTCTTTTGCTGGCTTCCTACAAAACTTCAGAGAGGTCTTCGACTACCCAGCGGATGGCAAGGAGGTTGGGCTGCGACGGGGCCAGAACTCTGCGGCTGACTATGCGCTAACCTTCCGCATGCTTGCTGCTCAGACCGGTTGGCTGGACGATCTTCTCAAACTCCTGTTTCGCAAGGGACTCAAAGCTGAGCTACAGTCGGAGCTCGCCTGCTGGGATGAGGGAAAACCCCTGGCGCAATTTATTGATCTGGCCATTCGCATCGACAACCTCATTCGAGCACGCCGCCCACAACGAACAACCACCTTCCCTGTCTCGACCAGTCCACCCCAACCGGAGAGCGAACCCATGCATCTGGGAGTCACCCACATCAGTTCGGAAGAGAGGGAATGGCGAATTCAAAAGAACCTCTGTCTCTACTGTGGTCTGCCCGGGCACATGAGATCATCCTGCCCCACACGCCCTCCTCGCAAATCTGCTGTGGTGAGTTCTAATTCTCATACACATACTCGTATTGAAATTGAAGTAACACTAAAGTTCAAGAGTATGATTGTTCATACCACAGTTCTTGTTGATTCCGGTGCTGCTGGGAATTTTATTGACCATGACTTTGCCAGAACTCATGCCATCCCTCTTGTACCATGTGTGTCTCACTTGGCAGTGGCAGCAGTAGATGGGCATCCTCTGGGCTCCGAGCAGATTCAACACACCACCGATGATCTCAGTCTGTGCTCCGGGGCTCTCCATACAAAGACTATTTGTCTGTTCGTCCTGTCAACCTCTCAAACCCCGATCATCTTGGGTTTCCCTTGGCTGGAGAGACGTAACCCGGTAATCTCTTGAACTGAGAGACAGATCCTACGATGGTCAGAATCCTGCCAGGAACAATGCCTCAATCACATTCCACCCAAAACAGAGGGTGACGGGACTAGCCTCACATCACCCGACTCTGCTAAATTACCCAGTGTATATCGGGACCTCGCCGAGGCCTTCAGCAAGACCAAGGCATCACAACTGCCTCCTCATCGCTTCACCGACTGTGCCATTGACCTGCTGCCAGGCTCTCATCCTTCCAAGGGTCGTGTATTTCCCCTTTCCCAACCTGAATCCTCTTCCATGAAGGCCTACATAGAGGAGGAACTGAGAAAAGGCTTTATTCGTCCATCCACTTCTCTTGCCTCGGCTGGCTACTTCTTTGTAAAAAAAAAAAGATGGCAGCCTCCGTCCTTGCATCGACTACCGAGGACTTAACGAGATGACCATCAAGTTCCGCTACCCGCTCCCACTTGTTCCTGCTGCCCTAGAACAACTGCGCGCTGCCAGGTTCTTCACCAAGCTGCATTTACACAGTGCCTACAATCTCATTCGGATAAAGGAGGGTGATGAATGGAAAACGGGCTTTTCAACCACCACTGGTCATTATGAGTACCTCGTTATGCCCTTCGGACTGGTCAATAGTCCGTCTGTGTTTCAGGCCTTCATTAATGACGTCTTCAGGGACATGCTCAACCGCTGGGTCATCGCCTCTCCTGGACACCGCCGGCCATCACAGCGTTTCGAGAACTCAAGAACAGGTTCACTTCGGCTCCCATTCTACATCACCCTGACCCAGTTCATAGTGGAGGTGGACGCCTTAAAAACGGACATTGGCGCAGTACTCTCACAAAGACAGGGCAACTTACTCGCCATGAAGACCGCCTTTAAGGAATGGCGCCATTGGTTGGAGGGGCAAAACATCCGTTGACCATTTTCACGGATCACCGCAACCTGGAGTACCTTCGATCAGCCAAACGACTCAACCACAGGCAAGCCAGATGGGCTCTGTTTTTCACTCAATTCAATTTCTCAGTCACCTACCCTACAGGCTCCCAGAACACTAAAGCCGATGCTCTATCACGCCTCCACGATTCACTCACATCTCCTTCTACCCATGAACCCATTCTCTCTCCCAGCATCATCGTGGCCCCTGTACGGTGGGACATCACAACAGAGATTTCCGAGGCCCATCTAACTGATCCTCCACCACCTAAGTGCCCACCTAACTGCACCTATGTACCGAGAACACTGAGACAACGACTCCTTCAGTTGGTCCATTCCATGCCCAGTTCAGGGCACCCTGGCATTACTGCAAACACCAAACTCCTTACCAACCACTACTGGTGGCCTTCACTTCAGACCGACACCATCTCCATTGTTAAAAATTGTTCCATCTGCAATACCTCTAAATCCACTCACCAACTCCCTGCCAGCCTCCTCCAACCGTTGCCCATACCTCGACGTCCCTGGTCTCACATTGCCATTGACTTCGTCACGGATCTGCCACCTTCCTCAGGGTATAAGATCTGAAGATATTCTCTCTGACCATGGCCCCCAATTTACCTCCCGAGTCTGGGCCTCATTGTATTGAGCATTAATGTCAGCCTCACATCTGGTTATCATCCGCAATCCAACGGCCAGGCTAAAAGATTAAACCAAGAACTTACTCGCTTCCTCTTATCATACTGCCAACAGAACCAGACAGATTGGACCCGTTACCTTCTTTGGGCCGAATACGCTCAGAACTCTCTCCATAAGCCCTCAACCAATCTCACCCCATTTCAATGCATTCTGGGATTTCAACCACCGCTCTTCCCCTGGTCTGGCAAGCCCTCTGAACTCCCGGTCATCGACTCCTGGCTCCGCCGGAGTGGAGAGACTTGGGAACAGGCTCATGTACACCTCCAGAGAGCTGTTCGTCGCACCAGGGAGCAGGCTGACCGCCATCGACGTCCTAACCCGGGCTATCGTCCTGGTCAGTGGGTACGGTTGTCTACCCGAGATCTTCGCCTCTGGCTCCCATGCAAGAAGCTCAGTCCCAGGTATGTGGGTCCATTCAAAATAATTAAAGAAATAACTACAATTTCATTTAGATTCGCTTTACCTAGAAATTACCGGATCTCACCCACGTTTCATGTCTCTTTGCTCAAGCCCGCTGGTGGACCGGGAGGAGTGGAGGACCATGAGGTGGCTGGTGACCAGAGTACCCCTCCAGTCATCATCGACGGCGAGGAGGCCTACCAGGTCCACGAAATCCTGGATTCACGTCGCCGGGCCCGAGGTCTTCAGTACCTGGTGGACTGGGAGGGGTATGGACCGGAGGAACGCTCATGGGTGAATGCGGAAGACATTCTTGACCCCAGTCTGGTAAATGACTTCCATAACTCCCATTTGAACCGGCCTGCCCCGAGACCTCATGGAAGGCCTCGGCGTCGTGTGCCTCCTCACGTCAGGAGCCGCTCGCGGGGGGATGGGCTCTGTCACGAATACAGCCTCTGTGACTCCCTCCGATCACCACCAGAGGGAGCCATCACCGGAGTACTAGTTTAATTCGGACTCCATTACCAACAACCCTGTGCCTGGAGCTGATCACCAGCACAGGTGTCAGCAATTACCCATAGACTTCAAAGTACATGCTCACTCTCACCACCAAGTCTTGTTTTACTGCTGCTGACATTTCTGAGCATTTATTCCCGTTTCATCTCTCGTTGCCAACTGGATTGCTTTTGTACTCTGTCTGCCTGCCGCCTGCCTTTTGACCCATGCTTTGTTTATTAGATTTGCTCTATTGGACCGCCGCCTGCCACGACTCTCTTGCTTGGACTTTGATTCTGATTTGTCTACACTGTTATTGCTCCGGTTTGACCCTGATTTGTTTGTTTATGAGTTTGTTTTCAATAAAGTTGCATATGGATCCCATTCACGCTGACTCCGCGTCACAAGTATAAATTAGTAGCTCTTTCATAGAGCCAGGTGGGGAAGAGGCCTACCCTTATGTAGCAATCATTCAATAAAATCTCATAAAGCCCTCATTTACAACCGCATATATTTTAGATTCTGTAAAAAAACAATTACCTATTTAAAGTGACTAATATCACTTAGTGACTAATAAGTCACCTATTATGCAAATAAAAGGTCACCTATTATGCAAAATTCACTTCTATTTTTATAATTCAGGACATTTACATGCATCTCAAGGTTGTGTGGAAACACAAAATATGATTAAAAAAACATCCTTTTTACATCTGTCTAGAAACCTATGCTTGAACATCCTATTCTTCCATAATGATGTCATAAAAAAAAGAATTTGGACCCCCTTGGCTTGGTGCCCAGGAGTACCTAAAAGAACTGCTTCAATGTCCACTATTATGGTTTACTTGGTACAGCAAGTAGCAACTGACTGTTTTCTGTACCAAAATGTGTATGGTTAAATGTAGTGGTATAAAACGTTTATGTAATAACAAAATAAATCAAGAAGCCATTTTCTGCATCTCAAAAAAGTTTAATAAAATGAAATTCTGACTTTTCTTTTGTAATTGAATTTAAAATATGAAATTCTCATATATACTAGCTTCATTAGTTGTAAAGTGGAACATTTCAATCCTTTCGAAATACAGCATCTAAAAACAATAGAATAACTAATTTTGAGTTTGAGTAATTGAACAGTCTGGTCTCTTCACTCATGGGAAAGACTGCTGATGGACTGCTGTCCAGACGATGATCATCAACACCATCCATAAGGAGTGTAAGCCACAGAAGGTGCTGTCTTAAAGCATCTGACAAGTGAACTAAAATTGCATACATATATCAAGCTGCTGAACTCCAGAGACAATGTCGAAAGCGTCTTATCTGAGCTAAGGAGAAAAGAATGGGCTTGTTGCTCAGTTGTCCAAAATCATCTTTTCAGATGAAAGTAAGTTTTGAATTTTATGTTAATATCAAGGTCTCAGAGTTTGGAAGAAGAGAGGAGAGGCACAGAATCCAAGTTGAAGTCCAGCGTAAGTGTAAACTTTCCACAGTCAGTGGAATTGGGGTTTGGGATGCCATATCATCTGCTGGTGTTGGTGTGTTTTATCAAGTCCAAAATCAACACAGCCACCTACCAGGAGTTTTAAGGGCTTGCTGGCAAGCTTTATGGAGATGCCAAATTTCCTTAGCAGCAGGACTTTTCAACTGTCCACAGTATCAAAACCTACTGAAAACAGGGTTTGCTGACCATGATTTTATTTTGCTTGGTTGGTCAGCCAACTTTCCTGACCTGCACCCCATAGAAAAGAGGAAGAACACCCAACCCAACAATACCTGGTCTTCAATGCCAAGCTACATTAATGCAGTAATTTGTGCTAAAGGAGCCCGACCAAGTATTGAGTGAATAAATTAACAATCTTTTATTCTAATATTTTGCGATACTGGATTTTGGGATTTTTTTTTTCATGAGCTGCCACAGCGTTCATTCAAATTAAAACAAAACAGGCCTGAAATATCACTTTACATGTAATATAAAATATATGAATATTTCGATTTCTAAATTAAATTACAATAGAACCTGATCTTTTTCACAATTCAAAATCTTTGGACATGCATTATGTACAGTATAGACTCGGGGACCACTAAAATCAGAGCAAGGCGCTTTTTTATTTAAGGAAAAAACTGACAGGAAAAAAAATCGCTCAGTAAGAAGGGGAGGAAGGGCGAGGATTCAGTGAACAGGTGACTGTGTCTGTGAGGGTAGCAGCACTCGGTTAAGGCATGTTGACAGGCCATGCTTATTAAGGCCCAGGAAGCCAAGGAGGCGGTTGGGCTCTGGGGAAGACCCCTTCTACCAAGCAATGAAAAGTGAATATGATGTCTGGAGTGACAGTTTGCATTGCTATGTTGTGCTCTGGCTCTGTGTTGAAAACTAATAATTATGAAGTGAGTGGAACCAACGAGTGATGTGAGGGTTGGTGTTCTTAGCCTCTATAATGCCATCTCGAAGCATTTTGGCCACCTCAGCTTTGTTTGCAAAACGCTGCGCTTCCGAGCCCAAGATCATCATGGGCTCTAGATTGTCATGTAGTGTGCTGGATGATCTTCTGCAGGTAATGGCTAAGAAACTGCTCTAGGTTGGGTTGTGCTCTGGTCTGAGTAGGCTGCCCGCATCATCATCAGTGTAAAGCTTTTAGCAGGACAGGCCAGAACAGAGACACAGAGACCACAAAATTGAAACAAGGTGCTCTTTTATTTAAGAAAAAACAGACAGGCAGAATTGCTTGGTAAGAAGGGAAAGGATTCTGTGTACAGGTCCAAAGAGTGCAATTACTGGGCCTGTGAGGCTAGCAGCAGTCGGTCGAAGCAGGTCCACAGACTGAGACTGAGGCGTTTAGGCGGTTAGGACCATGGAACAGGAGTGCGCAGGTGATCATGGCGGGGCTGTGGCTTGGAGTGTTGTGACACTGACACTGTAAGTTAGGGTGCTCCACCCTTCATGTGTTTGCAGTGAAGCTGACCGAGGTGCTGAATGTGTGCTGTGTTCTCTCCATTTCAGTTAAGCATGGAACTGGCAAATAGAAAGAGTTGTCACATTATACACTGTAGAGTCATTTTCAGATGTTAGTACCCCCTCTTTTAATTTTACTGCCATGTTTAAAAATTTTTACCTTTTATTTCTATGTGTTATGTAAAAACAAAAAGCAAAAATCATCGGATTCTAGTGGGTCTTAATAGTAGTTAAGTACCCCCTAAGTACCCCCTTATTGCTTTCACAGGTTTTACAAGGGAAAGTTGCAGCCAGGTGCTGCTAGTCATCTACCCTTGATTAAATGATTATCAGCAGGTGCACAGACCTCTATAAAAGCAATAGCTGAGCATTAAGGTGTGCGATAACACAATGGCAATAAGGAAAAATATATATACAGTATATCAATCTGGAAAGTGTTTACAATTTACAGTTCAATGTTCTACAATGAGAGAGATTTTTAACAAATGGAAAGCATTCAAGACAGTTGCCAATCTGCCCAGGGGTGGACGTCCCTACACATTCACCCCATTGTCAGACCATGCAATGCTTAGAGAAATACAAAAATAAAAACATTCTATTGAACTACAGGCCTCACTGAGCATGTTAAATGTTAAACTCCATGACAGCACAATAAGAAGAATACTGTAACAAATGCGTTTTTTTTGAAAGGTTGAAAGGAGAAAGCCTTTTGTCTAAAAAAAAAACATGGAAGCATGACTGAGGTTCTTAAAATTGCATACGAACAAAGCCCAAGGTTTCTGGAACAATGTCCATACAGTAGTTTTGCATCCTTAAGAGCTGGGCACCTTCCAGTCAACTATGAACATATTTGTATATGAGTATTCTAGAGGCGATTGTGAGATCATCTGTCTGGCTAAAGCTTGGTTGAAATTTGGTCATACAACAGGACAATGACCTGAAGCACACCGGTAAATGTACATAAATGGCTGAAACACAATAGTAAGCTAATAGTAATAGTAAGACCTGCTATGATCAGATGATTTTTATTATGTTTTTACACAAAACACAGAATTAAAAGAGGTGATTTGGTGATTTTGACTCGTAATATACCTCGTCTAACAAGGACATGGTGGTTAGAACCAAAAATCAAAAATTTGTAGTCATCAGATGAAAGGACAGTTTTCCATTGAGCTAATGTCTATTCAATGTGTTACTTGGCCCAAGTGATGTAATGATTTCTTTGACGCAATTCGACGATGAAAGCGTGACTCACGCAGTCTCCTCTGAACAGTGGATGTTAAAATATGTTTGCTGCTTGAACAGTGAGAAGCATTTATGTGGGCTCTAATCTGAGGTGCTGTAAATCAGCATTTTTTATATGATAGTGTTTGATGGTTTAGGCAACTGCACTTGGGGTACATAAAAAATCTCAAGAACTTTGAAGTTTGCCTTACTTTTATTTAATAAAGTAAGGATGGACTGTCTTTTCCCTTTACTTAACTGAGTGTTTCTTACCATATTATGTATTCGTACAGTAAATGTATTGGAAATAATACGACTATTGTACCCACTTTTCCTCTGCACAAGGCAAATGATGGTCTAGAGCAGATTAAGAAGGCAAGAAATGTCATAAATTAACTCTAAATACAGGATATCTGTAAATTGAAAACCATTCCAGGTGACCATCTTGTGATTCTTATTAGAGAATGCCATGAGTGTCATCTAAGCTAAACATTGCTACGTTGGACCATCTTAAATATATTCTGGGTTAACAGTTTCGTGTTTCCTAAGTTTTTATGTGTTCTTTCATAGTATGGATTACATATACATACTACATTGTTGTACTAATTACCTACGAAGTTTATTACGCTTAATTATAGTTGAGTAGAGCACTCTCTTTGTGCCTCTGTGCTCTCTTTATTTTTTTGCAAATTAAACTATTGTAACTAGTGTGAATAACATATGATAAAATGCTTTACTGCGATTGAATCCTAATCATATTTTTGCATATAAAAACAATAAAAATGTTTTTAAAAGACAGGTAAATTAAGTAAAATATGTAATAGACATTAAAACTTACTTAACCTCACTTAGGCCTAGCAAAGCATCTCAAGGGAGGAAACAGTAGTTTTTTTTTTATATCCATCAGTTCCCTGATTATACATAATGCAGCCAATTGACTACAACATTTTTGAGTCAATGTATTTAAATAAACTTAATATTTATGATTCCTCTTGGCACTGGCTGCTTTAAGAACAAAAGCAAAAATAACTCCCTTTACTTCTTGCTGCCGTGTTTGCTGACATTCTTGGGATACAAGATGCTATGTCTTTACAAAATCTTGTACAAACTGCAAAAAATAAATAAATAAAATAACACAAAAAATACATAAACTCTCTTCTAATAGAATATTTTACTGTGATACATTTTTCCTCATTTTCTAGATTTACATCATCCAAAGACCTCACAATTTACCTGAATTGACATGGAATTGCTTGAGTAGCTATCATTTTCAGAATAAGTCTTGTTTTGGTTAAACTGATGTTGTTGAGTACCTATAATGATTTCGCAGCATCGTAGCAGCATTTTGCATTTTCTGGGGGTTTTCTTTATACTTCTGTACAGGCGCAAAATTTGTGCGCACATAAAATTTCTCATGAATGAAGTTGTGAAACCGATGAGACCCGATGAGTTGCAGTAAAACATTTAAATTGTTGATTTTTTTTCTACATATCAATATATTGTATGTCAACAATCTGCATATTGTGTTCAAAATATGGTATATTGTATTTAACATGATACTTAATTTAGGAATTACAACTATTTTTTGTGAAGTTTCTCCATATTTACAGGCTTAAAATTAGTTGGACAACTGACTAATAAGCAATTTTGACTAATAAGCGATTTTGACCATTTTTTAATGATAGCTGGATAGATGGAGACTCTCAATACGCAGAGGTGCCAGGGAAGTGAAGGAAGCCATCATTAGGCAAAAAAAGAATTAAATAAATAAATATCAGGGAGATAGCAGAAACTTTAGGAGCTGCCAAATATTTACAATATTTACAAAAATTTGTTACATTCTTACAAATAAACAACACATTGATGAGCTCAGGAACAAAAAAAAGGACTTAAATGCCACAGAAAGCAACTAACGTGTGCAAATGCAGAATTTTTATTTTGTGGAAAAAACACATTAAAAAAAAAAAACTAGTCAAAATACTCTCAAGGAAGTAGGTGTATCTTTGCCAATGTCTACATTCAAACCTTCAAAACTTCAGAATAAAATTTTATAACAAAATAATAATAATTAAAAAAAAAAAACAGAAAAAACTTCACAAGATTTACCTGAACCAATAGGATTTAAACAAAAAGGAGAAGGAAGGGCTCATGATCCAAAGCATAATGCATCATCTGTGAACCATGATGGAGACAGTCATGAGCATGTATATATGCCAATACAGATGGGTCACTGGTGTTGATTGGATTAACTGCTGTAAAAAGTAGCAGGATAAATTCTAAAGTGTAATGCGCCATAATGTCTGCCCAGATTCAAGAAATGCTTACCATAAGAGGAAACCAGTGAAAAGAAATGTAATGTTTTTAAAGGATTTAGTCAACCACATGACTGAAACCCAACTAGGCATGTTTTACATTTACTGAAGATAAAACTAAAGGCAGAAAGATCCAGGACAATTAAAGAAGGTCAGAAAAGGCCGAGCAAATTGTCTCAAGGGAGGAAACTATTTTGGGTATTTTGTTAAATCCGTCAGTTCCATGATTATGCATTAGGCAGACAACTGACTACAACATTTTTGAGTCAATGTATTTAAATAAACTTACTATTTATGATTGTATTATTTGGTCAAATTATGTTTGAGCTTATTAATTGGAGGACTGTAATTCCTAAATCGTTAATGCAATATTGTTTGTTAAACCCCTCAAAATATACCTGAAAGCGTACACACTTTGCTAGTTTACAAAGATTTTAAATTGTGCAAGTGACACCCCCATCCCTAAATAAATAAACAAACCTACCAAAAGTGGTCCAATGGAAGAAAAACTGGTGAATTAGCAACAGGGTCATAGCTGTCCAAGACTCACTGATGCATGTGGGAAGTGAAGGCTGGCCCGTGTAATCCAGTCCAATAGTAGAGCTTGTGTAGCTCAAATTGTTGAAAAGGTTAATGCTGGTTCCAGTAGAAGGGTGTCAGAACATGGAGCATCTCTGTTTTGGGGAAGTGGGACATACTCAATATCAAGCAGATGGTCATAATGTTATGGTTAGAGTACTGTATGTAATACAGAGCCAGACAGATTTCTACCTGCAACACAGTCTGTGTGATCTACATAATTATATGTACATATTATATGACAAAGTATGAAAGAGTGGAAATCCTTATAGTGAAAAAAACTCTAAGGTTCCTGTTGAGAACAATTCCATTCATAATACATGGTGCTGTTTTTGACACCCAAGACCAACAAGGTTGTTATGGTTGACTGCTGTCATACATGTTTGCACGTTAACAGTTGGATATCTATTTAGGAATGTTTTTATTATCATGTAACCCTATGAATAACACTATGCACACACACTGTTATATGCAACATTTTTACATTCATGTATATTTATATATTCACTATATATGGACATGCTATGTATGTGAGCACTCTATTTATCATAAAAAGTGTGACAGCCCAGCATGCTGCAGATGGCAAAGGAAATGTATTCGTCCAAATAGATTGGAAATAAATTTAAATGCCTTTGTCATGGCAAGACAAGTCAGTTAACACAGCTGATATGAAAGCTATAATTATTTCTCATGTTTGTATAAACACAGCACTGAAACCAAGTGAAATGGCATTTCATCTTCTTTGTTTTGTGCTGATTTTCATCAGTTCCATTTGATAATTGTTTAGCACATTCACGTGTATCCAGCAGTTCGGTAGGATTTAAATAACTAAACAAAACAAGCAATTTACAGTGCATTAATTACTCTGGTTGTAAAACTAAATTATAGGCTACATAAAGCTACATTTTTTGAAGAGAAAGAACATAGGTCTAAAATCTGATTCACAATTGTAGTTTTTTTTTGTTTTGTTTTTTAAACACAGAACTTATAATGCAATACCAGATCTCGATGGTCCTTGGTCAGACAGGACAAAGGGCCTTGGTCAGACATCAAAGGCCATTTTAATTGAGATTCTGAGTTGCCTTGTACAGATGGGAGAGCCTTACAAATGGAAATCCATCCAGAATTCAATTTTAATTATATAGCGCTTTTAATAATGGTTATTTTGGCAATGAATGCAGGAACAAGTAAAGCACTATCCTGAGTAAAAACCTTCTCAAGTGTGTCCCAGAACACTGGATTGGGTGATGGTTTACATTTCAACAATACAACGACCTGAAACATACCTCCAAGAAAACACAAGAATGATTCAGAGCACTGAGAGCTGGAGTGCCACAGAAGGAGTCTGGACCTGAACCCAATAGTAAAGCATCTTGGAGAAACCTAAAATTGGCTGTGTCCATCTAAGCTGGTTGAGCTCGAATGCTTCTTCGAAAAAATAACGGTGTGGCAAGCATGTAGCATCATTCACAATCAGCTTGAGGCTGTCACTGCTGCCAAAGGTGCTTTAACCTTACTTTTGTAAATTAAATATAAATTAACAAAAAAACTTCAAACACTGTTTTTTTTTTTTTTACTTTTTTACTGTGGAACTTTGTTCATGTGTAAAATGATGATGTGAAAAGTGTATGAATCCATTTAAAGATGAGTATCAAACAATGAGTTCTTTTTGCCAAATTGTGGAGAACTTGAAAGGGTCTGAAAACCTTCCGTTAGCACTGTATTACTGTTCAAATAAGCGAACGCTGAATTGTAGGAAGCAAAACCTGGGTTTTTACCTAAAATGAAAACTACAGTGGAACCACGGATTGCAAGTGACCCAGTTTGCGAGCATTCTGCAAGATGAGCATAAAAATTTAATACATTTTGTCTTGATAAACGAGCGAGTCTTGATATACCATTAAGTATCATGTGGCACGCATGTGCTCCTTGTTTTGATGCCGGGAGTAACGTGATCACAACTGAGCCAATGTTTTTTCTCTAAAGCCTCTTTTATTTTGCGTTTGTAT
The DNA here is from genome assembly GCA_028565275.1 of Leiocassis micropogon. NCBI lineage: Eukaryota > Metazoa > Chordata > Actinopteri > Siluriformes > Bagridae > Leiocassis > Leiocassis micropogon. The sequence goes on along the minus strand of JAOVVA010000002.1, from coordinate 8,767,725 downwards.
GTACAGTATGTGTGCTTGCACAGAGGTATGTGTGTGTGTGTGTGTGTGTGTGTGTGTGTGCGCGCGCTCGCGCAGAGGTATGTGTGTGTGTGCTCAGGCAGAGGTGGGTGTGTGTTTAGCTGTGCATTTATTGAATGATCACTGTGCTACGTCCAAACTGACTGCACTGTATTTTATGTATAACATCTTCTATTTTTAACTTTTTAAATTTTGATTTAAAATCAAATTTTAAATAGATTATTTTCCATTTCATTTTATGATTATTTTCTTTTCTTTTATGTAAAGCACTTTGAATTACCATTGTGTATAAAATGTGCTATACAAATAAACTTGCCTGACCATTACAAAATTCATCACAAGTTGTGGGTCTTTCCCAAACTGCTGACTGTGCAGAACTGCTGACATTGTAGAGAACACAAGTGTCTAAAATTTCTTTGCTTGATGCAGAATTTTTTTAAATTTTATTTAATTGTAATTCCTTTACTGGAACTAAGGGGCCAAAATTTTTCCAGCAAGACAATGCTGTTGTGCAAAAATTGAGTGGCCTGATCAGAGCCCTGACCTCAACCCCACTGAACACTTTTGGGATGAACGGAAAAGCTGATTGAATCTTAGGCCTCCTCATCTGATATCATTGCCTGACCTCATTTATTCTCCTCTCGCATAGTGAGCACAAATCCCAGAACCAGCCCAGAACAAAACCTGCCCAGAACAATGGAGTTTATTATATAAGCAAAGGTGATTAACCAAAGTGTAGTGGAATGTTTAGCAAGCACATGCCAGGTGTTCACATTCTTTTGACCATAAAGTGCATTTCTTTCTGCCAATAATATGGTTTTTACTTTAATAACTATAAGAAAATAGGAAAGCATTGATTTGGTCAGGAATTTAGCAATATGGATACAAGTCTTTTCAGTTTGGTTTTAAATAGATCCTAATATCAGTGATGCTCTCACATCAGTGATGCTTATAGTTCGGTTTGATGAATCTGAATGGCTGGGCGTGTGCATTGCTATCTCAGGAAGGAAATGGAACTAGGATGCACTATAGAATGAATGTAAGCCAGTGGAAGCAGTGTGATGGTCTGGACACTATTCTGCTGGGACAAATTGGGTTCTGTCGTTTATATATATGCATTATACATCAAGTAAATCCATTCAAAGCAATGATAATCCTCTAATGGTAGTGACAGCTTTCAGAACTTAAAAGGTCTGCTGATAAAACCTTGGAGCCAGATACCTGAATCTTGAGGCATCTACACAGTAATATGATGTTAGATTAAATGGTATAGCTGATCAGTGTGCAAAACTTTCAATTTAAAATGTATCACTTTAGTCTCAATGCACTTGCTAATCGGAAAGATGTATAAAGCCAGGCCATAGTATAACAAGAATTCACATCTTAAGCTATTTAAATGAATGTCAAATGACATTATTCAAGAAAAATACAGCTGGATGCATTTTTAATACTAGACAAATTCAACATACCAACATTCAACATTGATTACACAAAATGTATTTAACCAGGCTGTTCTGAAACTATGCAGCATAGTCATTTGCCTGCCTTTGTTTCTTTCCAGCACAACTGTAGCTGCAATACAGTAAGCATTAATAATTAACTTAGTGGTTGATTTCTTTTCCTGTCTCTTTTATGTGCTTTGTTTTGAATAAGAAGCCATAAGTCTGTTTCCAATAAAGAAAATCCTTAATAAAGGATAAACCGAGACAATCCAGTGCTTTACGATGTGTCCCGATGAATTTGTTCAACTGTAGGAGCTCTCTTTCACTCTGTGTGATTAGCTTTAGTCTACTAAGCTGTTAGGAACAGAGATAAAGAGAAGATATTCTGTGCAGCTGGGAGCCAGCAATGGTTTGAACACCAGGCTGTAGTCAGCACTAATGAGCCCTGCTGACTCACTGAAACAATCTCAAACAGTAAAAGGAGGAAAAGAGGATGTCTGATTGCTCCGATCTGTTCCTGAGCTGTCTAGAGAGCATGACCTGACAGTTGATGGTTAGCTCTGCATTTTAGCCTGAAGTGCCAATCAGATGATCACCCTGGTCAGCCTGGTCTTATTCCTTCCTTTTTCCTGCTTCTCACTGAATTCTCTTCTGTCTCCTCAACTTCCATTTGATTGTATCCTCTATCTCTCCCCAGCAACCTAGAGAATGGGCAGTGATCATTAAATAGACTGGGGAAACTACAGGAGATAGATGGAGAGGCAGCAGAGCAGAGAGAGCTCTGTTTTGCAGTGCTAGAAAGCAGAAGGAAGAATTTTTCTGAATAACAACAATGTATCAACCGCCTAGCGGCACGGTGGTGTAGTGGTACTGTGATAGGCTCCAGGTCCCTGCGGCCCTGAATAAAGCAGTATACTGTAGATGATGAGTGAGCGAGTATCAATCGGCATCACTGATAACTATGGTTATACAGCACCAATAATTCAATTAAATTCAATTTTATTTGTATAGTGCTTTTAACAATCGTCATTGTCTGTATGGAATGTGAGTGTGCATGAATAAAAATGAGCAGATTGTCCCTGATGAGCAAGCCGCGGGCGACAGTGGCAAGGAAAAACTCCCTGAGATGGTAATAGGAAGAATCCTTGAGAGGAACCAGACTCAACAGGGAACCCA
>JAOVVA010000002.1:8728574-8739392 GCA_028565275.1 Leiocassis micropogon | reverse complement strand
TATTCCATGAAAGAGTTAACTCATGGAGGTCGCCAAGAAGGGGAGGGGCCATCATTGAGGCCCCTCCTCCGGCCACCCGACAGAAACCTGTCATCTAACTTTGAGCGTTTGGGGGATTCATTTTATTTATTTATTTTTACAGCGAATCGAGGTGTACGCGTTAGACCGCGCGTTACCACCTCTAACAACTAACACACTGGCTCATCACTAGAGGAGCGCTCTGAAGTGATAGGTTCCATCTCCGCAGAAGCGAGAGAGAAAGTTCTTTCCCTATTCACAAGAAGCGCCGAAGCGCGCTTGAGAAGTGGAAGGTAAAAGGCTCATGATCCGGCGAGAGAGCAAGTGAAAGGAAGATTCCATCTCGTGCGCTTCCGCCAGATTTGCACGCGAGAAATGCGCCAAGCACCTACTCGAGTGCCGTCACCTGACCGAGGTTATATATGCCAAAATTTTTGGCGCGTTTGACACACGTGCTTCACAACCGGTCACGAGGAAACGTTCCCATAGCGCTTTCGCGCAGCATCGAGTGTAGCTTTTGAAAGGGACCAGGAATTGATCTGCATTCATACTGTGTGTTAGCTGGCAGGCAGTTCAGCATAACAGTTGATGTTAATTGATGTTATTATGGAGTCCAGGTAGTTATTAGAGGCTCAGGAAGGCTCAGGATACACTGAAGAGGGATTGAGATTAATGAATTATTATTAGTAGTATTACACCTAGATGTTGAAAATCTGTCTGTCTGTTTCTTTTAGATGAATTTCCTGTCAAGTGAAGTTTAGACTCTGTCTCTGCCCTGTCAACAGGATACCAGACTAGCTGGTCTGTTATTATACTGTAATCACGTATATAGCTGTTTACCTGATCTCTGACAATTGTTTGCGGATTTGGACTCTGCTTCTGTCCATGCTCCTAAGACACCTATCTGTCTTCCTGTTTTCTGCCCTACATACATTCAGCCCCAGTACTAGATCACTGTAAACTGCTACAGCTTTAACACTGCCTCCCCAGTTTTCCCAGTCTTACCGGTTTGTACCTGGGCCTCACATGCCTTGGTCCTCAGCCTCATACCACTTATATTGCAGCATCTGCCTGCTAGAAAACGTAATCTACTCGCCTCTTACTTGCTTAAATATTCCTGCACTATTTAAAGTTTTATTTCATAGCTATGTTTTTCATTATAGCCCTTATGTCACTTTAAATGTATCTCAAGATTCATTTGCAAACAAAACCTCCTCACATACAGTTCTGTGACCTTGGATCAGCAGGCTAGGTAAGATGATTTGGGACAATGGCTTTTTGATATGTGCTTACTAAGGACCTGAATCTTGAAGGGATAACATTGGTATGTACATAAAAATTCTGCGGCTTGGTGGGAATAGTCCTGCAGTTCTTAAGGCCTCAAGAGTCCCCTAAAACACACAGGAGGTTGGAAAGAAGAAACCATATTGTTTTACTGTAGCGCTGTTGCACATCATCTTTCCTTGTGCAGAAAATTTGTTGACTGTTTCTGAAGGTTAATACAATAAACAAAACTGATCAGTGTTGGATCTGAAAATATTGTGGGATTTTGTTTGCTGATGAATTTTATTTGTTGTATATTAGCATATGAGAATTGCCTAGAGCAATCTGAGAGAAATCTGGTATATGGCGCCCCACTCACATATATTTGAGACAGATGCATGAACCTTTAGCATGTATTGAATTTTTTGCATTCAGTGTACAAATTTAAGATAATCCATAGTATAAGCATTTTTTGGTTGTTTTAGTTGAAAAGACCACTAAGTTATTTTATAATACTTTGCATAGAGCATTCCTGCACTCTTGTGTAGAGGACATTTTTTTTTATTCATTGGCCTGTGGTGGTAGCAGCATTTTGCAGTGTGCTGATTGCTGCAGGAGGGTAGATCATCTATCTCCAGCTATGCTGCGATTCCTGGTCCAACCCTGCTGCCTTGTGGTCGCCATTGGTCCAAATGGTCATGCTTAAGTGGTGCTGTCCGTTCAGCACCATGGCAGTCTTTGTGCGAGGAGTATAATAGGTGGGCCATACAGTAGGCACACATTTTGGTTAAGGTCTCCCCCCCCACACACACACCCCTTCTCCCTTTAGCCTTTTCAGCACTTATGGTGATATCAATCTTAGTTACAGAACTGTTGTTTTGAGGGGGTTTCTGCACACATCTTGTTGTTTCTGCCATTAAATGGTTTTGGCCAACTCATTCCTTGCCAGAGTGTTATTACACCAGTGGTGATGTTTCTATTATTTTTTAATGTTTTTATTAAGCTGCTTTGTGACAATATTTTGTACATAACTCCCTGAATCAGGTCAGAAATACAGTTTCCAAGTTTCACTGTTCCCAACTTTAGTACATCACTTATTTAAGCACACTCCACACCTCAAACTTTGGAGTAAATGCTTGGGTTCTTTGTGCTTTGGAACCTTTGCCTTGATTTACAGTAAGCTCAATAAAGATTTATCTAAAATTGCATCCTGTATCCACCTCACTATCTGACATGTTTATTGTTAAAAGCTTTATATAAATACATTATTTAACTAGCACATCTTAATTAGACTTCTTGGATTATTTTAAGCAGTAGTTCTCAGATGCTTCATGACAAGCCATCAGAAAGTGTTCACTGCTAAAATTGTAGAAGGGAGGTGGACAAATTGTCAGTGGAAAAGTTCATAGCTAGCAAACTAATGTACAGCACCACTGACCTTCATATACTGTGTCATTTGCAAATGGCCCAAGGGCTTAGTGTGAATTTCAAATCGCAATGACCACAAATGACATTTGATCCCTGATGATGTTTTTATTAACATACTCCAAATGAAGGGAGAGAGAAGTGCAGGCGGAGCAGTTTTAGTGTGGCAGTGATCAGTGTGCTTGGCTAATGTAGGGTGGGGGGTGTAGGGCAGCTGTGATGCTCAAGGGAAGACAGTGAACAGTACAGAGAAATGTTTGGTCATATTAAATGAAAAATAATGTCCTTAGAAAACAAATGTTTTGTACAACACAGTTGCATCACACCAAAGAAAAAAAGAATAGTAATAAACTAACCGTTCTTTCACCTGTTGACACTAGAAGGTTAAAGTTATATGGTGCAGTGTGCTTTAGATAATTAATTTACAGTATCTCCAGCCAGGTTCCTCAGCAGAGGAGAAAAGCTGTGTTCTCTGTCAAAAAAACTTTAAATGACATGATCTCAAATAGAGTTGCTCTTCTAAAGAAAACAGCACAAGCTCCCATGGTTCCTGATTACACAGCTCATTGCTGAGCAGGACAAATCAGTTAATTATGGGACAGGGTCTCACCAGTAGAACAGAAGTCCCCCTGAATCTTGCCACATCTATACTGTAAATGTGCAATAACATAAAATAATACATATGTTAGACAGGAAGTATGTTGCTAGGATAGAGTGCTGGTTAGATATATTCCTTAAGGCTAAAACAGTTAAACTTTCTCTAACTGGCATGTACTGCTAATTAGTTGGTAATGTATGCACTTTTCTTGGAATGATTTTATCGGAAAAGGCTTCAGAAGTGGTGCAATGCTGGTGTCAATAGTGATAAGTGTTCTAATGAGGAATGACCCTCCTGGGTTGCCAGTAAATTACTGTGTATGTGTGTGTGTGTGTCTATGTGTGTGTATGTGTGCGTGTTTATGTTTGTAGATGTGTTTGTGTGAGACAGGGAGCTTTTTTGGTGTGGATATGCGTGTGTTTGCGGTTCACCGGATGTTCTCACTGACATGGTGCAAGACGACATTTGTCGGAAATTATTCACTATCTATTTTCAGTGCTCGTTCCAACTTCTGACCCTGAAGGTAGTCTCGCCTTATTTCCAAATGGTTCCCCAAGATCAATTTTTAATTTACTGACAGTTCAACTAATAACAAATCCAATTACACAGCATCTGCTTCCAAATAGACTTACTGAGAGCTTCTTGCTGATTTGTCCATTTAAAGGAAGAAGATTGTAGCAGGAAAGAATCAAGCGTTGAAAAAAAAGTGAGCTAGATCTTATTAGCATTCAGAAAGAATGACAGGTCTCATGCAAGAAGAGTCTACCATCGACAGTCAAAACCTGCAACACATATTGTATGGGATATCACACCTTCATAAGAAGGCTGTTATGTCAGGTTTTTCCGAGGGTATTGTTTCGCAAGGTGGTGTCAAAGGAGGGACTCGTTCACTTCACCTATTGAAACTCCGTTGCTATTGTCCAGTCTTTGTCTTCTGTTACTCAGATTGCCTTAGGGTGTGATGGCACACTCAACCAGTTGTTTAAAGTGATGTCAGTGGGTGATATTTGTGCAACAGCCAGTCGGTCATCACCGCATGCTTGCGGTTTTACCATCTTGATGTAACGGCCACCTGAGTGGCTCATTCAGTCCTCTCTGCAGTCACACATGATGCATTAGAGTACCTATTGGTTTTCTTGTTTCTTTCTTTCAGGCAACAGAAGTAAGTCATACATTTGTTTTAACTAATGCTGCCACCCTCCCCACTGAACACAAACTAATTGTTCTGGATGTTAGATTATATAATCTATCATATTATTTTACCATTAAGGTACCCTACTACTATATGTGATAAGATATAAGGAAAGCTAAAGAGTAAGAAACTCTCCCTGGGTCAGCTTTCTTCAGTAGGAGACTCATCCATCAGAAGAAAGCCATTCAACCATTACAAACCCATTATCCATTACGAATGCTTTTCAAAAGGTTATTAATAGTACGAATGGCTCATCAGACATAAATCTTCAACAAGCCGCAGCCCCTGCAGCTAAATGACTCCACTTTGCCTCATTTACATCCTGATCCAAATCAAATACTCACCATGCAGAAGGACAGAGGTCTTCCTGGTGTCCCCTACCAGTGCAAATTAAACCTAGTTCCTGTCTAGATACTTGTGACCGACATCCATTGGACAGCAATTTATCAGTTTAGAATAATTATTTTATATGTAAATCTGCATTCTGATATGAGTCTAACTTTGTTGTCCATGATAGATTGAGAGAACTTATAGGGATTTGATGCTTCAAACAAGATTTGTTGCAAATGAGAATTGCTAGGTCAAATGCAAGACTTTGAGAAAAAGAAATTGACTTTCAGACATGCACTACTTTTGTTAATCTTGCGGTAATTTTAACATGTTGGCGTCATTCATAACAATGGATCAGTTATTATTTTTAAAAATTGCAGTCTTTAAGGCATTCTTCACACAATCTTTTATTGGACACAAATTCAACCATTCAAATTTATGAAGTCACCTTTAAAAAATTTCCCAAACAAATTCCTTTTTTAAACAAGTTAATATAAGTCTTTGAGATCTCCAAAAGGTTCCTGTTAATTTTCCTGCTCTAATCCTCTCTTTAGGCATGTCTGGTGTTCTTGCTATTTGACTCCATTCCAAAATGAGCCATTTCACTGGGTGCAGTTTTAAATAAGCTGCACTGGAATGCCCCTTTGGTGTCCATAAACCTTCCCATTTTTAGGTTTGTTAAGTTCTCCTTGTGCTTCTGGAGCAGCCTTGAAGTATGACTTTACAATTCTTCTGGGGTTGTGCTATGGTGTATAGCTGGGAGTTGCAGATAGAACCTCCATGGATTGAACTTGTTTGTCCGGCGTATTCCATGAATCCTAGATTGGATTGAGGAATTTCTAAGCCGAATCAACACCCTTGAACTCTATGTCTGCTAAACCCCATACAAGGCAGGTTGTGATGTACTTTTTTATTTATATTGGCCTTTCTGTGGGATCGAACCAGATGGGCTGGCCTATGGTCCTCACAGGCATAAATGAGACTTGGGTGCCCATGATTTGGCGGGTGCCTGACTGTCAGACAGGGTCTATTTACGTGATTTCTTGATTCAACAGGTCTGGCAGTAATCCGGCATAAATATGCTAAATGAAATGTAACTCAGCTTTCCCCATACATGATTTAGCGTGGGGGATTACTGAAATCATCATTTAAAAACTGCGTTTTGTATTTACTCCAGTTGTCTTTGTATATAGGACACAAATGTAATATCCTTTTCATATATGGAATCCATACAGGATCCATCATCGCCAGTTACTGTATGTAGGACATTATATTCAGATTTTTTTGTTTTGTCTTAATATTTCACCTTTATTTCAATGAGATGAAATGTTACTGCTACAACATGAAAAGACAATATGAATAATTCTGTGCTTATACATTTGGGGCAACAGTTTGGGGAAGAACAACATGCAGTATATGTGTGGAGGTCAGGTGTCCACAAACCTTTGACCATATAGTGTACATGCTTACTGGCCACTTTTAATAGGAACACACCATTATCCAAAATACATCACTCAAATAAGTGGCTGCTGGTCAATGCATAAAATCATCCAGATAGAAGTCAAGAGCTTTAGTTAAAACCTACAGTATATCAATCAGAGTACATATAGTCCCTGACTTATCATGGGGTTACATGCAGGTAGAAAACATAGTAAGTCGGAAATACATTTTATACTGTTCACTTCATTTACTGAGTACCTGCATCCTCTCTGCTCACACTGTATGTTTAAGTAACTGATGTGAGTGTTTTTTTTTTTCTGTAAAGATTGCTTTGTGACAATGACCATGAATTTAATTACATTTGAGTACTCGCACAGTATGGGCTCAATGTCTCAATATCCAAAAACACCTGGCAACAGTTTACACTTTACAGTCTTGGCTGTTCACTCTCACTGACATGTCACAGACTGACAGTTGCCGCTCACTAGACTCTTCGTTCTTTATACTGCAAGTCTATTTCAAAATGTAAAATTCCAAGTAGAAAAGCATATAAGACAGCATAACCTGATCTTTTTCACTGTAGTCTGTTGGCTGACAGGAGTGGAACCAATTGTGGTCTGCTCCTATAGCCCATACAAGTCAGGATGTGCCAGTAGTGGCAGTTCTGCTTGCTGTTTTTGGAACTATTCTACATAAAATCTAGAGACTATAATGGGTGAAAGTCTCAGGAGATCAGCAGATTCTCAAATACTTTATGAAATAAATTCCACTAATGTAATTAATATTTTCTTTGTTTCTGTCATCTTCTGATATTTTCCAACACATTTGGTTAAGTCTATTTAACAAACTATCAGACGTATTTACATATATCTGTTCATTCCAAAACTATTGGAATTAACACTGTCCCCTGCCATTACTGCTGTAGCAACCTTCTTTAATATTCTGGGAAGGCTTTTCACTAGATATTGAAGTGTGGTTGTGGGGATTTGTGCTCATTCTGCCAAAAGAACCTTATAGAGGTTGGGCACTGATGTTAAGTGAGGAGTGCGCAGTTGCTTTGATCTCCTTCTGTGTAACTAATCAAAATGCATATCTTGGCAAGGGAAACAACTTTTTTTTTGTCTATGGAGTTTACGGCTGTTTGGAGTTTGCATTGCACTGCTGTAACTATATTTGTAGCTTTGCATGAAATTAACCCCAAACCACATGAATTGAGTGCACAAGTTTGCATTTCTTTTGGGTTTTCTAAAATTATATGTGCAGGGTCAAAAATATGCATACATCTACTGAGATTATTAATGTAGTGCTGCTAAACGTCTTCATTTACTCATTGTCCTGTTAGTAAACAATTATCGTCTAAAGCTGGTAGTTTTTCAGTGCCAACATAGAAAATGGTTGGTGCACTCATTAGATTGATCAACCATAGACTGAAAGGTTGCCACACAAGAAAGAAGCTCCTGCTCCAGAATCTACATCTTTAAGCACCACTAAGTTGACCACAAAAAAAAGCCTTCTGGAGGCAAAGTTTAAGTTTGCAGGAGTCAAGCCGAATTAAACACTGCATTAACTCTTAAGAATGGTGGTGGTAGCATCTTATTTTAGGAGTGTTTTCCTGCCACTGCATTGAACAAAGTGGATGAAATGATGGAGTACCTCAGAATTGTTGAGCATAACTCCAAATCATCAGCTAAACATTGACAATATCTATTGTTCCAACAGAACATTAACCCTGAACACATCAAAGCAGGTTATGGAATGGATGAAGCAGGGGGACTTTAAGATTTTAAAGCCTCGTCCCTATAGAAGATTTGTGGACAATGCGTCAAAAGTTGAGTGCGTGCCAGAAAACCACCAAATTTACTTCAACAGTGGTGCCTGATTATTACACATTCTGGAAATATGAGTGGTCAAATAACCAACCAAAATTTTGCCATTTGCTTGTTGATGGTTACCAAAAGTGTGTACGGTATGTGTAATTTTTACCCTGTATGTACAATTTCTGAAATCAGAAGCCCAAACAAATGAAAAGATTTCCATCCACTTCTTTTAATTAAAGATCCATTTCATGCTGTTCTGCTGCAGAAAAAGACTGGTTTAAAAAAATGCCTATGTTCATATTCATGATAGATGTACTGCAAGTAAACCTCTGACTTATAAAACAATCGCTTTTCTTTAGATAGTTATTGCATTGCAGTTTTCACCTTAAAATCAGTGATTATAGCTGACTTTTTTTTTTTTTTTATCTTAATGTCTAGTGAATACAGAACCCCCCCAGGGGTCATGTAGAATGAAAAGAAAAACAAAAAAACGAGCATGCAGATTACTAAACCATGCCCGCGAATTAATAAACTGAGCATGTGAATTACTAGACTGTGTGCGCAAATTAATAAAGCATTGATAAGTAAAGAGCAGATGATAAGTAAACACTTGTGATTTTTGTCCCATTTTTCCCATAATAACTTGTAGAAGAAAAAAATCATACAAGGCAGTATGTAAATGTAATAGCATTACATGTTTATATTTTTATCATTCCTTCTTTAATATTTCTTTATCTAGTCATCCATGCAGGCTAACAAACACACACTCATACATTCACACACTTGGCTGTGCAGCTCATGAATTTCTTAAGATACTGTGTTTTTTTTTTTTGAGGAGGTGTAGAAGATTCCTTGGTTGCTAGGAAACATTTTAGTGAGGAAAACCCTTGCAGTCCTCCTGCTTGAATCCCACATGTCTCAAGTCAAGAACTCTGGGTAGACTATAGTTATACAACAGAATAAGGTACTTCTCTTATTATATGAGACTATATCATTTGTAAAATACTGATTTTTTATTATACATGATATTCTATGTTACTATAGCTGAAAAGCAAATTCATACCATTTATTAATGACCTGTTATAGTAGACAACATTGTGATACAGGGCAAGTAACAAAGACAAAGAGGCAATACAAATGGTCTAGTCTTAATGGTTAAGAAAGCAGATTGTTCTTCGCATGACATTGACTGATTTCCCAAAGGCCCTTGTGAGTGACAGTATAGTTCTCAGTAGTGCTTTCTTGTGAATAGATACATTGAGCCATGTCACTCTGAAATTCTCTCTTTTTCTACTTAGGAACCTTATATACATGCACGATCTGGACCAACTACCACATAGTGTCATTAGGCTAAACAGAAACTGGGGAGAATTAAAAGGTATTAAATTAGCTACAGTATAGCTACACTAAGTATAATTTAAGCATAACTGACACCTATATGACCTGCTTTTGGATCTGGACATTTTTCACATTAAACATTCACACGCTAATTCCATTATTGCATTAGTTACACTGTTACTTGCCTTGGTATTGAGGACTTGAATCTCCCTACTCTCTTTCCCCTGACTTGATTCCTTGCCATCATAAGTTTCTGGTGCAGAGAAGGACATGAAGGGGAAATCATATAGCATAATATTCTGACTTGTTGCCTTGTTATTTATTCCATACTATAGGAGCTTGGAGATGGGCTTTGGAGTTGTAATTGTGGGGGGCGACGAGTGGTGCCAGTTTATTGTCCCACAGAAAAGCCACTGACCTCCACATCTTGCTGCTCTTGCACTCGCATCTTGAATCACTGCCCATTTTTACAAATGTTCTGGAGAGTGAAACAGACAGTGTGTCTTGTCATGTCAAAACATGGAAGTAACTTAAATAAGAAAATGAAGAAAATGTGTAACACAAAAAACATGGCTTGGAGTTAATTAATGTAAATGTACAATAATGTAAATGTCAAAAACTTTTGACCCACTAAACATGGACTAAATAGAGTAACTTATCACAACCAGTGACAGCCACTATTCTCCTCACCCATCCCTAAAAGATAGTGGACACCTGGCCATCCCACCCAAATGTGTTTGTAAGCATTCCATTCCAGATTTAGTCCCAGTTTGTTGTTATAATAACCTCTACTCTCCTGGCAAGGCTTTTTATTACAATTTGGAGGGGTCCTGTAGGGTTAAGCCCATTTAACCACAAGAGCATTAGTGAGGCTAGGCACTGATGATAGGCATGAAGGCCTAGGACACAGGTACATACAGTATATAGTATGTGTGTGATGATCTGCTGTCCAAAAACATTTATCCGTCTGTGTTATGTCTAAAAAAATATTATATCTGTCACTGTCTTAGGTTTAATCTCAAAGTAGCCATAAGCCAGAAGTCCCCCCTGCAAGGAAGGCAGTAACTAAGGATGAATAAATACATACTGTAAATTTGTAACTATAGAATGTATTCTTTATTCGACTAATCTAAAACCAAACTGAGTCTACGTTTCTATGTCAAGAATGTTTCTTGCATTCCCCTTTTTAGGTCACTCTGTGTTTCAAATTCAAATTTTATTGGTCACATACAAAGTCATACACAGTACGATATGCAGTGAAATGCTTAGACAACTGCTCGTGACCTTAAAATAAAAGACTATGAATAAGGAATAAATATGAAAAATAAAAGGTAAATTTAACTAGGAAAGAATAAAATAAAATATAAAATTAAAGTTAAAATAAAATAACTGTACAA
>JAOVVA010000002.1:8652714-8664129 GCA_028565275.1 Leiocassis micropogon | reverse complement strand
AGGACATACGGCCCTTTTCTGTGGTGGAAAACCCCGGGTTTCGCCACCTGTTAAATACTCTGGAGCCGCGGTATAAGCTTCCCTCACACACGGGTGTTCATCTGGTAGAGCTACTGTCTCAGGTTGTCGAGGAATGGCAGGTATCAGATAAAGATGTAGTGCTTGTGACAGATAATGCGTCGAACATGATCGCTGCAGCTCAATTCGGAACATTCCCTCACGTACAATGCTTCGCGCATACAATGAATCAGGCATCGCAGCGCGCGCTTAAAGTGGTCGCGCTCTCCCGGCTTTTGGCCAAAATCCGCCGAATATCAACATTCTTCCATCGCAGCACCACAGCGAGCCACTGTCTGAAAGTGAAACAGCAATGTCTTGGCCTGAGAAATCACAAGCTGATGATTGTGATGTTTCAGTAACTTTCCTGTGCCCGGTTCTGAAATGTTATATTTGTTTTTATTTTGTGTTTTAAAAAACTGCTGAAGTGCAAATTTAATTTTTTGAAGACAAGTGTGTGGCCTCTTGTTTATTTTGGTGTATAAATTGAATGTTTATACGTTTGTTTACATTTAAATGTTTTACAAGAAAGTACACTGCACTTCTAGATATAAGTTCTAAAGTACTAAAGTTTATTTTGGTTTATAATTTATAATTTCATGTTTATACATTTGTTCAAGAAGCGTGTTTTCATTGAGAAGGTAAAATTAAAGTTTCAGTTCATATATCTGACTGTTTGTGTTTATTAACAAAATTATATACACATGTGAATTAAAATTGAAAATTGAGTATGCAGTGCATCGTCAATGCATCGTGATGCATCGAGATATTGTATTGAACTGAATCGATGACATGATAATCGTAATCGAACCGAACCGTGAGACCAGTGTAGGTTCACACCCCTAATGGACACGGGCTATACTGTAGGAAGTATTACCATATAAGGAATGAGGAAGTCCCATGATCTACTGATCAGCCCAATGCTGGTTAATCACTACCATAGTACCACTGACTACTGGCTGACAATCTGATCATTTGGATTCATACACATTAACATTTCATACAAACAATAATTCTTTTGATTGTGTAAAGCTGCTTTGCGACAATGTCAATTGTTAAATCGCTATGCAAATAAAATTGAACTACATGCAGATGATATATTGATTAACATGCCTAGACTTCTGGCATCATTGAACAGGATAATTAAATTTTTTAAATAGGTGTTCCATTGATATTAATACACTTATACACACTAGTACACTGTTGTTTTGGACACTTTCTCTCCACAGCTCCATTGCTTCTCCTAGATCTTTTAACCATCAAAACACTTTGTGTTTCAGCGCTTTAAACCTTTAATGACTATAATTTATGCAGTGAAATGAAAATATATAGATGATGTTTAATAATTTGGGAGTTATTACAGTGAGTCATTACAGTGAGTCCCCTAAATACGAAGGAGTTCCGTTCCGAGAGCTTGTTCATAAGTCCAATTTGTTCGTAAGTCCAAGAAACATTATCTGGGTACTAGGATACTAACACATTCAGCGGTGGAAGCTAACACTCACATTAACTAGCGGTAATGAAGGTAACAATTACTAAGGATAAGAAAGTGTTGTTTAAGATGACATAACATTATTAGATGTATTTACTTGCTGAAAATGCTTTCGTGGATGGTTTCGAATGTGGGTTTTGGCAGGCAGCTGCTTGCCCCTTATTCCAGTACAGTGTACCGCCATTGAATTTTTTAGTGGTAGACAGTACCGGATCATACCGGCCTGCATTCACCCATAGCTGTAGTAAAGACATAACTATCAAGTCCAAGGCCAGGATTAGTTGAGATCATCAAATTATTTTTGAGGTCAATCCTTTAATTCATCTACTTGTCTCAATTCATTTAATGTGCCGGGTATTAGACTCTGATTTCTAGTAAAAGGATTTACTTCTTGATAAACTTTCTGCATGGACAAAGAAAAGATCACACCCAGATTCATTTTCCAACCTCACAGTACTATCAGTATAGAAGCTGGACTCAAATCCTCCAACCCTAGCTAAGAGAGACATACTTTAAATTACCTCTTGTCAAAGACATCCATGGCTTAATAGAAAAAAATATTGCACATCACTTTATAGCTTCACAGATTATCAACAAAATAATTTTGACCAATCAATAAGCAATTTTCTTTTTCTTAAAAAACAAAAATGTTTATTACAACAATTACCTTTAGTGTCTAACTCTCCATGTCTTAGACAGAAGGTCTTTGGTGACGGAAGCAGTAGCAAAAGAGTGGACTCTTTTTCCGCAATGTGTACATGTGTAATTGTGCTGCATGGATTTACAATTAGTAAACATGAATATACTCACTCACACTACTTTTTTGAATTATGGTGTGTACAATTCAGTTTTATATTAAGGGATTTTAATTTTACAGACTGATCATACATATCAATGTATATCCATCCTGTCATTTTGGGATATAGTAACTGCACCTTTGAGAAACTGGCTGATATAATCAGGGACATCGCCAGGGATTTCTTCAATAGAGGTTGAAACAACTGCTGTAAATACATACACTTACATTTCCTAATTTTTCCCCATGTCATAGTGTAATATTAATAAATCTAAAACCTTTTCAAAAATTGTAATATATGTGACAGTAAAGTCACCTTCAACAGTGAATCACTTTGGTAACTGAAGGGCCACCATTCATGCTCATTAAATGCTAAGCAAAAAATGTCCACGCTCAAATGGTCCAGCCTGTCATCAATCCTTCCATGAAAGGGTGGACATGTGAGAATAGTTTTGGATTAATTTTTATTAATTTCAACAAACTTTTTCCATTAACCAAATATATTGTTGAGAATTTGACAATATACTGTAGCTTTCAGAAAATGTGTATTTTGTAATCACTATGTGATGAAATTTTATTTATTCTTTTTTGAATTCGTCCATGACAAGTTGGACATATTTTGCAATTCGCTCGTACAGAAGCAAATTGCATGTGAAATTTATTCATGAAAAAAAGAATATGCTGGAGCTTTACCAACATGGATTTATAACATCATAAAATGTACTAAATAAAGTTAATATGATAGTAAATGGAAAACTTATTACATTATAATTTTTATAATATTATTAAATTATAACATCTCAAAGGCACTTTATAGTGATATTGATCCATTTCTTAGCCACAAAATATTGTAAAATATTCCTATTTAAATGTATAAAGCAAATCGTACAAATCTTAAGCAGAACATGACAAAGATATAAACAAAGAGAAAATGAGGGTGGATAGCCAAATCTCAAAATACACAGGAAGTAAGTAATTTGAATGTGTGCTCTGTGTGTGTACTGTATGTGTGTGTGTGTGTGCGCATGTGTGTGTAAGAAAGAGAGAGAAAGAGTGTGTGTGTGTGTGTGTGTGTGTGTGTGTGTGTGCGTGTGTGTAAGAAAGAGAGTGTGTGTGTGTGTGTTTGTGTGTGTTCATCCAAGAGATTGAAAGACATTTGACTTGGCTGCACTAGGCTTTTTTTCCCCTACAAAAACAAAGCTTTTATTTAAGAGAGCCAAGAAAGTCTCTTTTGGCTACTAAGGTTAGTGTTAGTGTTAGATTTAGATCTAAAGCATTATTAATTACATGCATTAGTAATGTTGACCTGTATTATTACTGTTATATGCGTGTATGTGCTTAAGAAAGCCACAGAGAGAGAGTTTTATTTTTAAGCAGGGAGATGAACTGTAAAGGATTGATATATACCTTTACAGTTAAAATCACAGCCCTCATTCGTCTTTCCTCTAGGGAGTCTACATATCCTGCAGCCGTCTGCCATATGATACCCTAACTAGCCCTTTTTCCTTGCCCTCAGAGCCCCTCATTATGTCTCCGTAGGGCGCAGTTTCCTACTTCCTGCTTCTGGGAGCAGAGCAATGGGGGAATAGGAAGCGACTTAACTGAATCTGGCAGTGGAGGTTAGAGCAGGCTCAGGATTCAGCTCGAAGAATTCTGACATGCCGAATGTGCCGAGGTGCTGAGTGGTGGGAGTTTAATATAGCCTGAACAGCTTTTTCCACTCGTGTTCCATGCCCCTCTATTCATGAGTGCTACCTCTTAGGGTTTTGTCTAATATTAGACATGTACATTAGCAGGGGTGAAAAATATATACGTGAAAATATATACGTGATACGTATAATATACGTAAATGGCTCACGTGAAAATGCCCTCGCACTTTAAAATTCATAAAAACTTGCACAAGCTTTTATATACAGTACATTAAAGGTTAAGAATGATTCATTTAAGCAATATCTATAGAAGTCTCTATACTCTTTGAGCATTTTAATTCCATTGGACGTTTTTATGAAATTAGCAAGTGAACGCAATTGTGTGGCAATGTTCTCAACAGTAATGTGCCTTGCTTCTAATTTTCATATTTGAATATGTATAAGAGTTAATGAAATGGATGAATAGATTTTCAATTAATCACTAGGAGAGGAGAAAAACATCCTTAATTTAGTATAATCAAGTGTTGTTTTTATTCACAGCGTTCAATCTTTATACTTATGGGTGGTGGTGTAAAAACTTTTATGTGTGAGTGAATCGAACTACACACCCAGCAAAATGTTTACTGAATATCAGCTCAATATTTCAATATTTTCTGCTGTCAGCTCAAATGCACACTGTGAAATACGAAAAAAGTGATCACAGTGGCTGTGCGTGTTTACATTCAGTACAGATATTTGCACATTATGCTGTATTTACTGAACCAGTGAATGTAAGACTGGCTTTGGATGTAAAAAAAAAAAAAAAAAATGCACCGGGAAAAAGGTGCAATATTCCACAAGCGCTTCTGGTGCACACTGGGCTTAATCTGCACTTCATAGTCCACTTCATTTCCACTGTAGTGTAAGCCTTTTAATGAAGAATTCTGATAGAACACTTAGCATTCTAAGTATATTATGTGTTTATATAATATATATTATTTTTTCAAATATATCAAATACTGGTGGCTGGAACAGCTAACCATGCATCGAAGAGCTCATTCCAGCTTTTGTCCCCCTGTGCCGTTGTAAAAACATTCACAAATCTAGGAAAGCTTTCAACCAGATTTTGTAACATGGCTCTGGGGATTTGTCCATTGCGCCACAAGAGTGTTAGTTAGGCACTGATGTTATGCAAGGAGGCCTGGGTTGCAGTTGGTTGTGCACAGGGGCATTGTCCCGCTAGAACATGTTTGGACCTCTTTGTTCCAGTGAAGGGAAATGCTACAGCAGTCGTCCTATACAACTGTGTGCTTTCAGCATTGTGGCAACAGTTTGGAGAAAACCTACATATGGGTTTGATGGTTAGGTGTACCCATGGGTAAAAGTAGGCAGGTATGGTCTGGTACCGTGTACCACTAAAAAATTCAGTGCCGGAAAGACGGGAGAGCAGCTGCCTGCAAAAACCCACATTTTTAAACAGTCAAGGTAGCACGTTCAATAAGAAAACATCTGATAATGTCATGTCATCTTAAACAACACTTTGGCTCTTTATTAACGTTCTACGTTGTTCTGAATTGCCTCTGAACTGTACAGTACGTGTTGTGCTTTGATCTTTTATTAGTGCTAGGGAAAGTGAGAGTTAGCTTCTACCAACAGGTTCATGACTCCCTTCACTGATTTGTTCATGGCTAACGCAAGCTACAAAGCTAACTAGCTTCTACATCTGCTACATCCCAATTCCCTCTCTAATCCCTGAACAAACTTATGTGGAACAAGAGATTCTACACCCAACACAAAACATTAACTTTCTATTTTATGATATTTGGGATCTAACCCTGGAACAGTTTTGACCTTATAGAAAAATTTTGGCCATAGAGTGTATTTGACCATAATATGACGAGTCAATTATTACTAGCTTGTGGCTATACTTGTTCTCAGGTAAACCTACAAAATGTTCTTGTGGAAGGTATATAATTACTGACAGCAGCCTTAATGTCACTGCTGAGATGAAACAAACAAACAAACAAACAAACAAAACCCTGAACCAATGATTTCTTCCAACAACAGTGCTAAAACCACTAGATTGAAAATTTAGCAACAGAGCTAGGCTTGTGTAGCAGTCTACTGTTGTGTCTGCTATCTATTATGTTCCTGAAACTAAGGCTGAAAGAATCATTACGAGTGAATCTTCCGGAATCCAGCAGTTGCCGAAGTCTGAAAGCTTTCATTACATTACTGTTGTTTACTTTGTTTTTTGAAAGCTTTTGTGTGTATCATTTCACTTATTTGTCATGGTGAGACAACACCAACTCTTGAGCAGTGGTTCGAAAGCTTTTTTCCTTGAATCCCCTTGAATATGAAACGCTGACAGGTATTAGGTATTTAAACACATGTTTAGCTTTGTCTTTTGCTTAGGTGTTTTATTTGTGTGTGTGTGTGTGTGTGTGTGTGTGTGTACTACATACTGATACCATTTAGGTTTATTTTAAATGTCAGACACATCACATTAAATTAAGTATCTAAATATGTTACGATTAGGTTATCTGAGGTCGTTGTCCTCTCAATATTCAATAACTGAAGGAACTGAGGTGATGGAATTATCTGGAATGAGCCTTTAAAATGATTGTGCAGGATTCCTTGCCCATAGTTCATGAAACGAATCATGGAAAGCAGGAATAAGGGAGATTCTCATGCCAAGATGACATACTGCCATGTCGATGTCGGCTTCTTTTCCGAGAATTAATAGGCGAGTGCAGGGCTGATGCTTTGTCAATTGCAATAAACGGACAACATTGGTCACTGTACAAAGTTGTTAGGGTTACCTGATAACTAAAAAGGTCAGTAAATGTTCCTACAAAAGCTTAAGAGTGCAAAGTGCTAGAAGAACTGGTAAAACAGTGTGCATGTGGCACTGGACATGTATTAGTGATGAAATACTTCAGGCCTGCATTTTCTACTGCTTATTAAGGATCTGGACAGATATTCCATTCGGAGATGGCAGTATGTTAGGGTTTTGGACTATTGATTGGATGGTTAAATCCTTAATCTTCAACTGCTCGGTTGTGTCCTGTCTTAAATTGCTTTGGAATGAAAGCATCAGCCAAATGAAGAAAATGTGCACTATTGCAACAGATCTTAAGTTTATGGTTCGAAAAATAAATGATAAATTTCTAACATCATTCAGAAAAACTCACGGACTATGGACACACATTAGCCAGGTCGGGTTTGCAGATTTAGCCCATTTTACTCCAAGCACAGATGGCACGACTCAACTACTTTGCTTTTCATTTTACACTAAGCTCTCATGTGGAGCATTTATTTCTTTTTTTCATTTACTGGTTTAATGAATATAAAGAGAAAATATCTGTATTGACGGTCAGATTATTATAAACATGTAGTGCAGGTGACAGTTGATTAATCTGCAACTACTTTATTCCTGCAATAGCAGAGCACATACTGCTGTTGGCTAAAGTAATATTTTTCCTGATTAATCATTTCTCCGTAATATTCTCTTCTTTTGAAAAACTGCAGTCCCATGTCCTGCTATCGACAGATTTCCTGAAGAATGTTAATTTCAGTGGGAAAATGACACTTGATTGCACCATATTAACCTTAACTATATTGGGTGGGGTCTGACCATGAAGTGTATTTTGTGTACTGTACAAATTCCAGAAATGTGGTTCTGGTGATATTTTATGATTTGTTACTAAAGGATATTTTGAAATAAATACAACATTTTTTTTTACATCAACAAGAGTTCATAATTTCCAAATGGAGCTCTATAGGAAATGATCTACTCTTTTTATTCGAGACATATACTGAGACCTTTCCATGATTCTGAAACATGCTGTCCATAAGATTTTGGAGTGTTTCTGTGGGAATCCGTGCTCATTCATTCTGTAGAGCATTTTTGAGATCAGGCACCGATGTGGGCTGAGAAGGTCTGGTTTAAAATCTCCATTCAAGTTCATCCCAATGTCTTTTATAGTCCCTGCTTTGTTCACTGGGGCACAGTTACTGTACAGTATGTTGAAATAGAAAAGGGTCTTTTCTAAACTGTTGCCACAAAGTTGAAAGCATAGCATTGTCCAAGATGTCTTGGTGTGCTGAAGCATTAAGATCGCCCTTCACTGGAGATAAGGGGTTTAAACACCTGAATGATTAAAACACCTGAATTCAATAATTAACAGCTTCGGGCCTTTAAATTAATACTTTTGTCTGTATAGTGTACATTACAGCATTAGGCATTAAAGGGGTCTGCTTGGACACGAGGTAAATCTTGTATTCAAAATATGTTAGTATAATAAGTATTAAAAAGAGTCACACTAAAAGAGTCATATTATTGCATCATGAATGGTAAGTTAAGTCAAAATTTGTCTTTCAGGTATGCATTTATATTATGATCTCGTTCTATAGTCCTATTACAGTATATGTATTTTGTATAATGACATACAGTATCTTCTGGCAATTCTAGTCAACAGCAGCTACAGTAGGTCTTGGTATAAAGAATGAAGTAGTTCTCTTTGCATAACAGTGCTAAAAATATACCATATAACTGGATAAATTTTAATATTATTATTATTATTAGTAGTAGTAGTAGTAGTAGAAGTAGTAGTAATATCAGTGTTAGTATTAGTAGTATATTGTTTGACTTTAAGCACAACAACTAGTCTTTTAAAGAAAGGATGAAGGAAAAAACCTTGTGGGAAATAATTGTGCACATATTTTTTTTTGTATCTGTGTGTCAGAGAGAAACATGCTTGCACTGCTATGAGGAGCTGAAAATAATGCACACGGTCGCTTTGCTTGCTTTCTGGGTCTCAGAGCTGTTACACTATTATGCTGTAGTGTGTGCCTCTTTCATTCATAATTGATGCTGTAATGGATGGCTTTGGTGTTTGGAGCAGCCTGTTGGGACTTAATGCACTACCTAAGGAAGCGAGAGGAAAATTTTGATTAGGCTAAAGTAACAAGGTACTAGTATAGCCCCTCCAAAAAGAAGTACGTTTGCAGTAGTATTTGTATATGAAAGTGTACATAATCCCCTTACTGTAAGAATTCTATATCCAAAGCTGGCAGCAAATGAAATTATTAGAAAAATATGATAGGGTTTTTTTCTTTCTCCCGCTTAATCCTGTTACATGAATCGCTCTGTATTTGTCAAAGCAGAGGTGCAGTGAATAAAAAATAAAAAAAAATAGTAAGATATGCATGTGGAAAAAGTATGCTAGTATGCACATCTACATCACCTATCCTTTTATTTTTCTCGTTGATTTTTAATGTAATTTTGCTTTGGGGTTGTGGTTGTTTGCATTATCTGCAGCAGGGGTTGTGGGGGTGACCCTTCCCTCTGTGTTCCAGTATGTTGATTTTAATTCACCTCAGTGACCTGATTTATTTAGGCACTGTTTTGACTAGCATCCGGTCTATTTATTTAAAACTGTTTATATGCCATTTTATTCTCTTGCAAAACTCCAATTGCATTTCTTCTGTGCTTTTCACAGTCATGAAGCTGGAACAGTATGAGACTACGGTACCATTGCTGCTGGATGGACAAAAGCAACACTCAATCAGCTGGCTTCGCTCTAGGGTAAGACCAATAAAAGACCAGCTAGCATCAATAATTATGTGGCATAAAATATCAGTAATGCAAATCTAAAGCAATGTAAGATTCTCATACAGAACCTGCTTACATTTTATTAATGAAGGCATCAGAACATGCATTGCTGATAGTGGTCAGAAAGTTACCATCTGTTTAGCACCAACACCTGTCATCCACCACTTCTGTTTTATAACTCCCTGTACTTTTTCTCTTGTACACTAGAGTTCATCTGTATATCTGTATATGTCATTAGATGTGTGAACCAAGTGGAACATTGTTCCATTTGGAATAAAAATGCACTGTAGTCATCTCAATCAGAACAATCTGTCCCAATCCTGAATCAGAATGAATTTTCCATCAAAAGGAAATTGGGAGGTGTAAAGGATTTTAGGCTGAGGAAGGATCACTGGTTGGCTCACCATATGAAGTGTGATATATCATGTGCAATAAAGCATCTAACCAATCATAGATGACCTTGAATTCTTGTAATCACTTACAATCCAGAAGTGAGGATTTATTGGAAAAGATGGGCTGTGTATCTCAACCTTCAATCTGGAAAAAAAAACTTGTTGTATTTTTAACAGATCACAGTTTTTGCCTTTTAAACGCATTTCTTATTTGATCAGGGTTCTATGAAAACAGTTAAGTTGGAATCTCTAATTTGAAGGATTTCATTCGGATTGAAGAAATTTTTTTTAGCTATTGTTTAACTAATTTTAACCAATGTAAGTTTGCTCTGTGAGACCCGTAACTTGCACATAGCAAGGCAACTTTTTCATGTTTACAGCATTTACTATACCCTTGTATTGTACTATACTATACTACAAGTACAGCATATACTATACTGAAAAGGTCACTTATTCAAGGCAATCCAGCTGTAACAATGTTTTACATTTCTAGTTTTGAATTAAAAATTGTCCCATAACAAACTGATATAAAACACTCATTCTCACTCACTCACTTACTCACTCACTCACTCACTCGTCGTTTATACCGCATTATCCTATGTACAGTGTCAGGTGGGGCCTGGGGCCTATCCCAGGAGACTTAGGGCACGAGGTGGGGTACACCCTGGACAGTCCGCTAATCCATCGCAGGGCACACACAAACTCACACTTATTCACACACTTCAGGCAATTCGAAAACAAAATTTAGCATAATCTGCATGTCTTTGAATTGTGGGAGGAAACCGGAGTTCAAGAAGGAAACCCACAAGCATGAGCAGAACATGCAAACTCCATGCACTCGAGGCAGGAAACGAACACAATCCCTGGTGGTGGAAGGCGACAGTGCTAACCACTAAGCCACCATGCCGTCTGATATAGAACAGGAAGCAGTAATTCGTACATGCAGGTTATAATATTTTGAAGCTTTACTATGTTATTTGCTCACCTTAAAAATTATGATGCTAATTGGGGCAATTCTACATGAAAAAAAGAAGAAATAAGAAGTCACACACCTTTTAAGTTTTCATTCAGCTGCCTTTAGTTTTGGATGCAATAGTGTGCGGTACGATGGCCAGTTTATGTATGAAAATGATTCCTCATGCTCCCAGAAACACTTTTCTGAAATAGGAAAAAAAAATGCATAGATAGGATTAGGGCTGCAACAACGAATCGATAAACTCGATAAAAATCGATTACTAAAAGCGTTGGCAACAAATTTCATAATAGATTCGTTGTGTCGCGCGACGTGGAGACATTTGAATATTTTTTAAAAACTTTAGTTGAGCGCGGAGCGGAGAGAACACTCTCGGTCTCGCACACTGATGCTAGCAGAGTTCGGCGCCTCATAGACAGGGCGGAGCAAAAAAAAAAAAAACGAGCGGAGGTAGAGGAAA
>JAOVVA010000002.1:8634606-8650474 GCA_028565275.1 Leiocassis micropogon | reverse complement strand
CACAGAAACACTGCTCTGTCGCGATTCTTTTTAAAGGTAAAGTGCAGGTTAATTTGTTTTATTTTTACTTTACAGCATTGATTCCGTTAGTGTTTTTTTTTTAATTAAATTTGGTTCACGAGTGTTTTGGAATACGAGCCGCTTCCGGAACGAATTATGCTCGTAATCCAAGGTTCCACTGCATATATTTGGCAGATGTAAAGCATACATGTCTGTGTTTTGTGTTAGTCCCTTTTTATTTTATTTTATTAATATTGTAACAGCTCAAGGAGCAACATGTTTGTGCACTTTCTAAACATTTTAGTTCTGTTTTTAAATAAAGGTTGGAATTGAATGCTTTTCTATGCTTTTTTTAAAAATCCGATTAATCAAAAAACCAATCGGCCGATTAATCGATTATTGAAATAATCGTTAGTTGCAGCCCTAGATAGGATAACCTGGCACCCTGTCCAGAGTATACCCAGCTTCATGCCCTATGTCTCCTGGGATAGGCTCCAGGCTCCCCGCAACCCTGTATACATTACAGTATATACACAACCTGGTCATCCAGTACATTTAGGTCATCAGCTGGCAGCTGGCATTTTATTCCCACATAACGTTGCTGAGCCTAAACCTGAGCAACTGAAGCAACCCCAACTACCTCCAGAGGCTACCCTTCTTACCCTGACACACCTATTGCTCTGGAATAGGGTCAGTCTGTATTTATCATATCATAAGACTCTTTTCCATGGCTCCAAAATCTAATCTTTATCCTCCTTAGCACAATGAGGCTTTTTTCTGATTAGTCTCACTAACAAGTCCAATCCTGTGAGTTCTCATCGCATGGTGCATGCTAAAATGCTTTTTCAAACCATGATTTGTTTTTTTTGTTTTTTTGCTCTTTAGTTGCACCAAGCATTTAAGTGATCTTCATTCATATGTTTTTCCCAGGTACATTTCTTTCTCAAGGTTGATGCTTTAGGACTATCCTGCTATGTTTTTAATAATGTGTTGGACAGGTCTTCACTCCACTCGAGTCATTTTTAATCTCCTTAGATGTTTGCTTTGATTTTTGCTGGCCAATAATTTGACCTTTCTGAAATAGAAGTTGTTTTCCCAGGCAGTGTATATAATTAGACGTTTAATTGATTATACTTGAGAAATAGTGCTTGAGAAATAACAACCATGAACAATGGAACATTGAATGGTTCTGTATGTGGGTTTTAAATGTAAGGAGAGTTATGGATAACACAGCACATCATTATCAAAGTTTTTATATCCATAAGTGCTTTATTTTAGTTATTACTAATTCCTTCACATGTTTTACATTGAATCCAAACTTTATTAGTACAAAGACTGGGTAGGTTTGTAAATAACATCACATTGGCCCTAATGTGTTTATTCAGTTGAAGGATTTGGAATTAAAGCTCTATGGCTCTATGCTCTTATCATACCTATTGTACATAGAAACCGGTGGTGTGGTGGCTTAGTGGTTAGTACTGGGTCCAGGATCCAGGTTCGATTTCCGCCTCGGGTCTGTGTGGATGATTTCTTTGTGCTTGGTGGGTTCACGCTGGGTACGC
Organism: Leiocassis micropogon; assembly: GCA_028565275.1. Classification (NCBI taxonomy): domain Eukaryota; kingdom Metazoa; phylum Chordata; class Actinopteri; order Siluriformes; family Bagridae; genus Leiocassis; species Leiocassis micropogon. Next base: position 8,648,912 of record JAOVVA010000002.1, on the reverse strand, counting down.
CGGTTTCCTCCCACAATTCAAAGACATGCAGGATAATTGCCGTTCCCAAATTGCCTGTAGTGAGTGTGGTGTGTGTGCCCTGCGATGGACTGGCACCCTGTCCAGGGTATACACCCTGCCTCATGCCCTAAGTTTTCTGGGGTCGGATCCAGGCTCCCTGCAACCCTGTATACAGGATAAAGCAGCATAGACGATAGATGCGACAGAAAACCCATTTTAAATTCTGAATTAGTGTTCATAAAATAAATCTGTTCGGAGGCAATCCATGAAATGTATTTTACAGTTAAACAAGTCTCTGGCTGTTTAAAACCCTGCTGATAAATCTGTATTAATTAATGTGATTTTCTGGAACTGTTTCTTATTATAAGCTCCATTTGTGTTCTTTTAACATTAAGCCTTGTATTACCTCAGGAAAAGCTCTATTGTGTGGAGTACAGTGTGAACATTGTAAACACTTCCTTAACAGTCACGCTGTGATATGGCAGAAGTTAATATTAGATCTCAGCAGCATAATTCCCTTATGTTATTTCTCTCTTCAAACTGTTGTTACACTGCTTTAAAAATTCAATCAATGAAATTTCATTTAGTATTTAAATGTTAATGAGCTAATAATTTTTTGCTGCAACCGCCAAAGCAAACATAGCTTTGAATAACAAGCATATGTTATTTACTTACAGAATGTAAAAAGGAAGTTATTTTCCCTCGTTGATATTTAGCTGCTAAACTACTGAGAGGTGACATAAATAACATTAATTATCCTGTTATAGTGGCATCTGTCAAGAGGCAGGATTTAATAAGCAACAAGTGAACAGCCAGTTATGGAAGCTATGTTCAAAGCAAGGAAAATGGGTGAGGGTAAAAATCAGTGCTACTTAAAAAGGGCGAAATCGTGAAGGCTAGATGAATCCGTCATCTTCAAAACAGCAGGACTTTCATGATGTTCCGTGTATGCAGTAGTGAGTACCAAAAGAAGCCCAAGCAAGGACAATCTGTATACTAGTAACAGCATGACATTGAAGAGAGCTGCTCTTGCACAAATTACTGGAAAAAATATTCTTACTATAATAGAAAGGGGTAAGTGACGGATGTTTGTGATGCTTACCTTAGGAAAAGTACTGTAAGCACCAGGATGTACTATGCGAAGAAGCCGAGCCGGCAGAGGCATTGTGATGCTCTGGGCAATGCTCCGCTTGGAAACCTTGGGCTCTGGCATTCATGTGGATATGGCACATAACTTCCTAATGGCAGTGGTCTATTTCAGCAGAATCATCTGACCTGACACACTGCAAAAGTTTTTCAGGAGTGTTTTGAGGAACAAAATAAAAAATTCAAGGTGTTGACTTGGCCTTTAAATTCCCCACAACTTAGTCCAATTCAATCTAAAATGGCTTAATATTTAGTCTATACTGTATATGTTTTCTAGATAGGATGCAATGACCATTGACAAAAAAAATTAGTTTTGTAACACAGCAACAGTTGACTACACAAGGCTGCACACACAGTCAATCACATAAGTCAGTGTGCCAAAAGACATCATACTGTGTACATCAGGAGCTGTGCAACTAGTGCTATTCTGACCATGTGCATTACCTCGTCTGCTATTTCATCATGGACAGCAAGAGCAAACGTGAAACTCTGTGTGAAATTGGGCAAATCTGCCATAGAGACTTTTGTTATGATTCGGCACGTTTATGGCGATGCTGCGGTGAGTCCTTCGAGGTGATTTGGGTGGTGCGCATTAAAGAACTTCACTGTGAAGTTCTTCAACGAGCTCAACCCTCGAAAATGTTGCAGCCATTCCTGGTGACAAAACTTGGTTGTATGGGTACCACCCTGAGATTAAGCAACATGTATGGCAAAAGCGACCGGATTGTGGCACGCATATCTTGAAACTTTTTGATACCACCTTGCCAAAATTTCAATGTGTACAATAAGTATATTTTGCTTGATTACTTTGAAAATTAACTGCATTGTGTGTTCCTTTTTACCTTATTATAAAACTAATACAAAACATGGCATACATGGCACCCATTTTTTTTTTACATCCAGCGGTCACTTGTTTGTAGACAAGGGCAAAAATCAGCATTTGACAGATTTATTGGGTGGGATGCTCATAGTAGAACGTGGGATCTGAAAATAAATCAATACTAAGGCGTTTAGCCCTGACCTGATCTGCCACATGCCCTTATGGTAAATGTCAGTTGAAATGCTTCTTTTGCTATATGGAACTTTATATTAATATCTGCCATCTTTAGATTTGTACATGTTTAGAAACTTTTAAAATAGACTTGGCAGATTTAAAGTACTGTAGAGGAGTTGTGAAGAAAGGAATATGAGGTCATGTATTTTTGTTTCTCTCTCCTCAGAGTCCTCCAGCTTTACTGCAGATAATGATAGAAGCAGAAGGCCAGCAGTTGATCCTTTCACTGAAGAAGAATGAGTAAGTGCAGGAGCATTTGGCTTTATACTATACGAAATACAATGGAATGCCTGCATATAGAAACAGAGTTTACAACACAAAGCCAAGATGTTCCAACAGTGGACATTTACAGCTCTGAACTACCAGTTTAAACCATGTGAAATGAGAGTGATATGTGCAATAGAAGTCTGTGTGTGTGTGTGTGTGTGTGTGTCAAAATTTAGAAGCAATAAGTTATTATTTTAACAAGGAATTATTATTATTATTATTACATTTTATCAATCAACATAGACACAATTAAACAATCAAACAGAATCAAACAAAATATCTCTGAATGAATTATGATATATATATATATATATTGATATATATATTATTGTCCATGCTGTAGATTTTGCAGCTTATTACTTTGTTTTAAGATAAAACATCTGGTGAAGTGACTCGTAGATTTCATGTGCATTAGGTCGATTTTTAAAAGCCTTTGTCAGGGTCCAAATCACCAGCAGTCACTGACAAGGTGCATGTAAAACACCACAGTGATAATAAGCAAAAATGCTGTGGTTTCCTGTACTAATCAGCAATTTGTTGACTAACCTACCATTGTCCAATCAATGTACAGATTACACGGTAAAAACCACAGAACTTTTCATTAGTTTTAGAATAGTTTTATGCCTATGAGCTCATGCCATTAAGCTCAACCATAAAGTTTCCTTAATAGCGATGCCAAGTTACTGATCATTTCCTAGCTCTCCCATTTAAATCATCAGCAGTCTAATTTCAGATCTATCAGCTAGATGTGCTCATATATAATCACTCAAATAGTCAAAGTAAGACGGATGTTTCCCTTCCTGCCGTTTTAATCTTAATTATTTCGATGATGAAACCTGAGATCAACAAATACATCATGGCATTATTGCTTCATATGCTAAAATGTCATGATCCAAAACAAACCATTCAACAGTTTAGCCTTTGGCAGATGCCCTGATTTTTATCACATTATACATCTGAGCAGTTGAAGGTTTAGGGCCTTGCTCAAGGGGCTCAACAGTGATAATTTGGTTATGGTGGTGCAGCTTGAACTTGGGACTTTCCGAACCGTAGTCCAATGCCTCAACCACTGAGCTACCCCTGTCCCCTAGCAAAAAAACTAAGTCTATATAACAACAAGGGTTAAGGATACTGTGTTGTATAACTCTTGCTTTAACTATTAATAATTATTTAATTGTTTAATTGTTATCAAACTGTTAAGTCTGAAATTATTTGTTTAAAAAAGCATTGATATTGCATTCACAATGTGTGTGTGTGTGTGTGTGTGTGTGTGTGTGTGTGTGTCTGTTGTGATGTTACATTTTATGAACATGTTGGAACTCTGCCTGTTTCTGTTAAGCTCAGTATTAATTTAGATTAATTACTGAATGAAGCGACTCACTGTTTCTTGAAGGAGGGGTGTGCAGATGAAGATATGACAAAATGTTGTGCACATTCAGTTCTCCAGTGAAATTCGGCTTTGCAGAAATGGATTTTGTGATAAGACTTTGTATTAAGAAGGGGTCCTTCTTAAGAAGGAGTGCTCCCACAGTGAAGTTGTTGCCTTTTCGACCTCCCCAAATCCCTTCATGCCAAAGACACTGAGGACTTGGGTGTTTAACATGAGCCTTTTGTAAGTGTGTTCTAAACATCTTTTAGAGAGCATAGAGTCCAACTAGACTATATACTGTAAGCACTCTGGGTGTTAATTCAGCACTGGAAATGTTGCAGTATACACACTATGTGCCTTAATGTGTTTTTTTCTATTTATTAATTTTATTTATTGTACTGGAATCTCAAATCTGATTGGCCAGAAGAAGTTTTCAATAACATTATACCTGTCTGTGGGCAAAGCTCACGATTATATTCTATACGTTCATTCTAATATGTTCTTGTTTCTATAGTAACAACTTAAACAGGGACTTAAATGTTGGTGGTACCATGTAATCGGATTACAAATGTGTGTACATGTTGATATGGTGAGGAGACAGTCACGAGTGTCAGGGTTTTCGTAGCAGTCATAGACAAAGCTATTACTTTAAAGCAGACCTATTATGCAAAATTCACTATTATGCAAAATTCATTATTATGCAAAATTCACAGTGTGCATGTACAAACAAAAAATGTAAGAAAAAACATATCCTGTTTTTTTTCCATTTGTCTACTGACCAGGGTTGTAACACAATACCCTCCACTGGCTTATTGCTCAGCTCTGCAGTTCTGTGGTGGGTTATCATCTGTGGGATATTTCAGCTGGAGCATTAACATATACACTTCTGAGACATATTTCCACATGTTAAAAAAATAATAAAATATGTTTCCCTTGAGTTTTCAGATATGGTAAAGTTTGAGTTCTCAGGCATGAAACTTAATTTTTGTCTCATTGACAAAATCGAAAAAAGTCTGATGAGAGAGACACTGTTTCTAACTGTTATACGCAATATGAGCAAAAGTTTCTAGACACATGACCCTTTATTTATGAGGACTTCTTCAAACTCCCTCATCATTTATAGTGGTTATCCTGTATAAAGGGTCACAGGGGACCTGGAGCCTATCCCAGGAGACTTAGGGTAATAGTGTTCAAACTGGAAGGGGTGCCAATCCATCGCATTCAAACTGGAAGGGGTGCCAATCCATCGCATACACACACACACCAATTATTTTGCCCACATTATGGGCAATTTAAGAATGCCAGTTAGCCTAATTGGCATGTCTTTGGAAGGAAACCAAAGTACCCGGAGAAAACCCATCAAGCACAAGGAGAACATGTAAACTCCATGCACACAGATCCGGGGCAGGAATCGAACCCAGACCCTGGCGGTGCAAGGCCACAATGCTAACCACTAAGACACCTTGCTACCCTTTTGCAAACTGCTGCCGAAATGTTGGAAGCACACATGCTGTAAGTTAAAATTTTACTGGAACCAAGGGCTCAAAAACTGTTCCAGCATAACAGTGTTTATGACCCAATCTTACCAATGCTCTTGTGGCAGAAAGAGAACAAATTCTCACAACCATGGTGCGGAAAAAAGTAGAAAGCCTTCCCAGAAGAGCGAAGGTTAAAACAACAGCAAAAGTGGGACCAGCAGTTGAATGGGATGTTCAGCAAGCAGATATGGGTGTAATAGTCAGATGTTGACATGTGAAGTAAGTGATAACAGGTACTAGCTTGTTTCATGGATATTGTACAGCAGTGAGTGTAAATATCCATCCATCCATCCATCCATCCATCCATCCATCTAGGAACCTCTGTAGTCCAACTAGGGACCAATTAGCCTAATCTGCAAGTCTATAAAATGTGGGAAGAGACCAGAGTACATAGGGAAGCATAGGACCAAAGACCCTGAGGTGGGAATTGAACTTGGACCCTGGAGGTGAAAGGTGAAAGTGCTAAAAGTGTAAATATAAATTATGATAAAGTATGATATTTTGTTTTGTTTTTCAAAAACTTTTTTTTTTTATTTCTACATTTCATTATTTTATTCATTAGCATTAGCAGTGGTATAAAACAGTGCAATACACTGTGGGCTGCTGTTGAAAAAGAACTTTGATATTGATCATTTTCCTGTTACATGTTATTTCAATTTAGAGCAGTATATTCAGTATTCAGCCACTAATACATTTCAAACATGTTCTACCCTTTCTTGCATCATACAGTACCATGACTAAATTAGTATATGATGTAAATAAGATGAATACTACACCTAAATAACATTTAGTTTTAGAGGGCGCTAGGAATTCATTCCAGTCAGTTATGTTTCTTTGACTTATTAATAAGAAATGATGGCTGAATTCCTTGCGGTAATTGCGCTGCTATGAGGTATAACACTAATAGAAATAGAAGATGAACCGGTTACATTTAAACTCAGCCTTTAAAGCACCTGAGACCCATAACTGCTGCTAGAAGGAAAGCTGTGACATTTTAGCTAAGGACTTTTTCAAACATTGCATCTGTTCTATGTATAGATTCTACCTGTCAAACTTATCCTGGCATGCATCCTCTACTGATAAAGGAAGATGTAATGGGGTATTGTCACTACCACAGATGTCGCTACTATTAAGGAAGAGACAGAGATTGTGCCATATGAATTTTTCCTCTCATTCAGACAAACAGGAAGGCACGCAAAAAAGGGATGTATAAAACGTCAGCACTGCTCCAACTCAAAGCATCTCCATAGCAGCCGAGGCTGTGTGTTCATGATGGGGAAGATGTTCGTGTTCGTTCTTGCCAGAATGACATCACTTGTTCTTCAAGGTCTAATAGTACTGGATCCGCTACTAAATTTAACCTTAAAAGACACATGCACACATACTGTATGCACACATACTGTACACACACACACACACACACACACACACACACACACGCTTCTTTTTTCTCTTTTCACTTTTAGATAGCAGAAGGTTCACTAGCCATGTATGCTGCTCATAATATCTGTTTGTTTGCTTAAGATGGGACTTTTAGTAACAAAAGTTCATGGTAAGGAAAGCATTCCCATGATGGCATGAAGAAGAAATCTTGAGAGAAGTCAGCTGTGAAAGGAAGGCCAGTTTGTTCTGTGTGACGCAGAATAGTGGGATTATTCATGAATTTGTATACAAACCACTCTTACTCACTCACTCATTGTCTATACTGCTTTATTCTGTATACAGAGTCACAGGGGCCCTGGAGCCTATCACAGAAGACTTGGGGAACAAGGTGGGGTACACTTTGGACGGGCTGCCAATCCATCGCAGGGCACACACACACACACACACACACACACACACACATATAATATAGGCAATTTGGGAATGGCAATTAGCCTAATCTGCATGTTTTTGGACTGGGGGAGGAAATCGGAATACCTGGAGGAAACCCTTCAAGCACGGGGAGAACATGCAAAAAGAATCAAACCCTTGACCATGGAGGGGAAAGGCAACAGTGCTAACCACTGAGCCACCATGTCGCCATATCCAAATCAATCCACCGTAAAACAGTACTGAGTGCATAAAAAAGGATGCTCAGTATGAGGATATTGTGAATTAGAGTAAACACATAGGAGAGTCATTATGATTATAGTAGCAGTTCAATTTCGGTAAGATTAACCACTCTAACAAGAGTGAGAGTTTGGTGGAAACTATTTCAAGTACCCATTGGAGACCATTCATAGCACGAGAGGGTGAGCCACGAGTGAAGAAAGCTGTAAGCAGGATAAATCAGGCAGGTCTGAAATGAGAGGAGAGGTAAGGGGTGTCTCAGCAGGGGAAACGTATCAGGTTGAGGTTCTTCCAACACATCAGCAGGAGCAGCAGGAGTACACCTGCATCTCAACAAAGTGAAATGATGATTAGTTATGGTCTTAAGGGGGATGAGAATGAAAGCAGGGACTAAGCATTCCTATTAAAATTGCCGGCTTAAAAATCTACTTCACAATCATGAAGACTTTTAATTACAGCTACAGTATGTGAGTATGTACAAGTAAGCATAACAGGACAACAAAGAAAAAGGAAGACATGAGAGAAAGGTTATTCTGGGCTAATGATAAAGTCTGTAGTTTCACAACGAACATTTTCAAGTGTCCATGAACTTTCCCTTTTTTTGAAAATGACTCCTGCGCGAAGGCATCAGGTAATTTGTTCATTCTGGAACAGAAATTAGTAACAGATTCCAGCATTAATACGTAATCAGGAGTGCTGCAACGTGCAAGAGGACAGAGAAATAGGAGAAAGTAATAACAGGTTTCAGTCATGTCCTTGACATTGGTTTTAACACTAAACTTTTACGTGGCTAAAAAAAAACATTGTAAAACCAAATATTGCTTTGAGACAGGCAAGGGCCAGGCATGGGATTATGGTTTATAGGGAAAACTATAAACCTTAATCTCATGCCTGGCCCTTTGATCCCTTCTAGACTAATTCTTGGGAAATGATTAACATTGAAAATATTTTATTATTTATTTATTTATTTTTCTCTCCGTCTCTTCTCTCTATGCCTCTCACAGGCTTCTTGTAAACCTCTTAGGCTGTGACTTCTGGCATATATCACCTGCTATTTTTGGTGCCTGACATTACCATAGAGAATATACTCTCTAAAGCTGTTCTCTTCTATCTACCAAGCCTAACATCAAATATGATGTCAAGCATAGCACTGCTGCTTTTAACCTCTAAAATTGGGTACTGTTGACAGTGGGTGTCTTCAGTTGCATGTTTTCTATATAATTACACATGACTGCCTATGTAGAACACATTACGTTCAGTAATTGGCTATAAATTGGGCTGAGACACTTATACAGTAGATATCGAAAGCATTAACCTAATCAGTTTTTCCTTCCTCATGCTGAAGAGTACTGTTTGATACGAGATATAGAAATATCAGGTTATGATAGGTTTGGTATAAGCTGGGTGCTAAAATGTGAGTGTTTTGATGGAAGGAAATAGAGCATGTTCGTGTCTATGATAAATTATTTATGGTAAAACATTGAAGCACAATGTTCCGATGAATTCATGTGAACCGTTTAATTTCTGTCTTTTAGTACTGAAACCCAAAACATATTTTCCATTTTGCCAGAGCTATTTTGTCAGATATTTCTCACTTCTCATGAATGTTTATGCTGCCTGAAACACGAGGTAGGTTGAGTTCATTTTGTGCACACTGCAGTTCGTTAAATTTATCATTGCTAGATTTCCTTCTGTGCTACTCAGTCTGTACATCACAGCCTGCTAAAAACAGAAGTGGAAGTTTGTGTTGCATGACATAAACTGCACTCAGAGTGTTGGGATGATGTAGAGTACAGAGCTTATACTGTACTTGAGGCTGTTGTCTCCTCTGGTAGAAAACCGAGGCGCCTCTTTGCCAACCCCTATTCCTGCTGTTAGCGGTCGGAAAATACGATTCAGTCCATTTGTTTTTCATATTTTGCCCTCTTGCTGAGTTCAAAAAATTCAGTGCATTGAAATGAAGTAGAAGTTCCAAGGCTGAAGCACTTTTACAAAGTATAGTTTCTCTGCGTTCAAATGGTGTTAGTATTATGGATGTACCGATACCACTATTTGTCAGGCAAAGTACAAGTATTACTATTCAAACTCTTGCTAGTAATGAGGATCAATACGAGTACTAATGTAGCTGATATTTCCTTGTTAGAGCACAAACACCTAAACTAGAGTAACAACTCCACTGCACAGTTAAACGTATGAGAGACATGGGGCTGACACAGCTATTTCTAATATCAGTGGTGAAGATGAAGACTAAAGTTGAACAGTTTACTTTTGTAGAGCTTTTTTCTATTTTATTGTAAGGAAAAATAATACTTACCATATACCATACCAATACCATATCTTATTATATATCTGATACTGTAGTTCTACAGTAAATAAGATTAAATACATTTTAAAGGGCAGAAATTAAATTGCCTCCATTGGGTCATTTAATACTATGGTAATCACTCATAACACAACACAACATTATTGCTGGATGTCACAACATACACTATACAAACATATTTTTACAAAAAAAATGCACTTATGGGGAAATAATTGAGTTCGCAGTAGTTACAACTTTATTGTTCTCCTAGAACAGCTCATTGTGTTGTATACCTCATATATTAAATTTGATTATATAAGACCAGATTTGTATGGATTAGGTAATTACATGTATTTAGATTAGGTAATTACATTTATTTGCCTTTTCAAATGATATGCAATTGACGCAGCGTTCATTGCAAGCATAATTAAACAGCTTATGGTTAAGCATCTGTTTATCACTAAACTGCCTTTTTAAACTTTTCAAAACATGACAAACATCTTCATTTGTAGCTGTATACACTATTAGGCTCATGTAAAGAAAATCTGTATAGTCAGATAACAATGCATTGAAATAATAAAAGGAAGGGTTTCTAAATATTACAGTAGATATTAGATAATATAATGGAGCATTAGACACCAAATTGACTAAATTATATAATTAAAATAATTTAGAAAACAACAACAGCAATAATAATAAATAATTTTAAAAAATAATAAATGCATTATTATATAATTCGTATAGAGTTTCTTTCTTTTTCAATCAGTTTACTCACTTTCCTTACCCTGTACAGGGTTGCCGGGGGGCATGGAGCCTATCCCAGGAGACTCGGGGCACAAGACCCAGTGAATAGGGTAAACATGCAAACTCAAAACCCTCGACCCTGATAATGCAAGAGCACAGTGCCAACCACTACCATGCCGCACACCACCCTGCCGTGTTTGTCCTATAGCATGAAAGCTATTCAGATATGTTCCAAAAACTTTCAGAAATTTTTTTTTCTGGAAAAGCTCATAAAGGGTCTTTTTGTTTAAAGCCTTTGGAAAGTAATGAAGTTGTGGCTAAAACATATTCCCCTAAAGACTAAGAATGCACGATTGGGTTTAGTATCTGTTTTTTTTTATTATCTGTAGTGGTTCATGGTCAAGTTTGGGTGAAGGATACTGGTAATAAGGTAAGAGTGATGCATTGTATCCATAACAACTTTATGAACCTGAATTATTTATGTCCATATTATATCCCTAATGTGCCTCAGTGCACATTGGGTAAATCACTGTTATTGGCACTACTCCTTTAGTGATTATTTCTCCCAAATGTCCTATTTATAGACTAACTGTAAGTCTGTCTGTTATGCATTTCAATAGTGACTTCATTTTCTTTCTTCACTGGCAAATCTAGAACTGTTAATAAGGTGACACCGTCATAAAAAAAAAAAAGCAATAAAGGCTACCGCGCTTTATGATATACAACTCGTTTTAACTTTAAATTGCTTGCTGAGTAATAGCTTTTATGCTTTTGTGACTCTGGGACCAGCCTCAAGTTTTAAGTGGGTATTGGACTAAACATACAATGAATTAGTTATAAATGGTAGATGGACAATTCAGGCAACTTGTAAAATGATATGAATGATTATGCATATTTGTTTGGGCAAATTGTCAAAAAAAAAACACCAAGTAACAAGTTTTTTGCAAACATATCACATTATAGTTTTTCCTCAGTAAGCTGAGACTTTAAACTGCTCTCACAGTCTCACTTCCTGTTCCCACATAGGCTTTGACCCTTATGACCTCATCACTGAAGGTCAACAGCCAAACCAGGAAGTGAGTACCCTCTTTATCAAGAGGCAAACCTGATAATGGTAAAAACATAGGAAAAGCTTATTGATGAAGAGGATGAGGGGATTTTTTTTGTGTGTGTGTGTGTGTGTGTGTGTGTGTGAAAGAGAGAGAGTGTGAAAGGACAAACAATAGAATGGAGCTGCGGAAATTTTTCAGAGGAAGCTACATCACAATGTTTGTGTGTCCACAGAAAGAGTCAAGTATGTTGTTTGTAGGTGCCTTGGACAAACTTATCCAAAATGTATTCAAGTGTAATAAAGTAATTAATGTCATGACACTAAAGTAAAAATATCCTGATACGTTGTGTTTTTTTCTGGCTCTATTTCTATTATGTATTATAACTGTCCTATAGAGAACTTATGTGACACTCTGTTAGTTCAGACAATAGCAATATAAGCTAGTAGTTCTATTAAGCTAATAGAAAATTCATAAAAATTGACAAAATAACCATGCAAAATCTTGTTTTTATGTTTGTTTATTAATCAGTACAAAATTAACAAAGGGGTCTGGTTTTAGGGAATATTTATTTTCTTTTGTCTTGTTTGTGTATTTTCTTGTTTAAACAATGTCTAATTTCTCCTGTAATTAATCACATTTTAAACATGATTCAAAAGTCTCCAAAGGTTTGCTGTTGCCACCTGTTTTTTGGTACATTCTAGTCTATACCAATCATTCATGAGAGAGCGAAAAATTGTTACCTGTTAAACTATTAACTAGCTAACCAACATAACTTTGGCAAAACTTAAAAATAAAGTTATAAAGTTATAATTATTAGTCAATTATTGCATAAATGAATATGAATTTTCTTAAAGCGGGACAGACTCAGTAACATGAGTCACCCTCAGCCCTCAAATTGACAATATACAGTGTGGCCCAATGTCAGCGTTAGCATTAGCATTAAATTTTAGTGTGTAGTTTGTAATAGGTAGAAATAGGTAAAAGGTTAAAGCTTAAAATAAAGTTTTAATGTAATCAGTGATATTATTATTTCAGGTTGAAGTACACATGCATGTCTGCCTGTTTTTAAATACACTTCCTGTTCAGTAATCACAGATGAGAAATTTAAAAAGTACATCGAATGAAGATTAAGTCTTGTCTTAAAATGACTCAAGCATGCTAAAATTCACTTATACCTCTTTAATGCTGTTATTTAATGCTGTTAAAACATTTTGATTTAATTAAATTCTAAACTTGTGGTTTTTATTCTGGCGCATAACTGCTCATAACTTTACCTCTATTCAACATTTTGATTTCATTTCTGGTGCAGGTTTAACTTCAGTCAAATACCAAAGTACTTTATTTTAATTTTTATTATCATTTTTAGTGCTGGTTCAACTTACAGTAGGTTGCTGTAAAGTGCTATATAAATAAATGTTGATTGATAATTCTTATAGCAATCAAAATGTAGTTTAATATTGATTTGCATATCTAATGCCTCTGTGAAGGTGTAGCAGATCCACAATTTTTTCCTCAGTCCAAACGCATTTGATCAGCCAAAACATTTAAGGTGTCTGAAGGTTTCCAAACATCTAAATCATCATTCACTCAGTAATCTTAAATAGATTTACTATTGGTATACTTGTATTTAAATTATGAAACAAAAGAATCTTTTGTTTTTGTTGAACATCACATTTCAAATTTAGTTCCCTGTTGCAGTTACAGTAACCTCCACTCTTCTGGAAAGGCTTTAAACTTGATTGTATAGTGCTGCTGTGGGAATTTTGCTTATTCTGCCACAAGAGAATTAGTGAGGTCATGCACTGATGTTGAGCGAGGAGGCCGGGTGTGCAATCGCTTTCCCATTCATTCAGCGGGTTGAGGTCAGGGCTCTGTTCAGGCTACTCAATTTCTTTCACACCAGCCTTGACAAATCATGTCTTCATAGAGCTTGATTTATGCATGGGGTATCATCATGTGGAACTCTTTAATTCCAGTGAAGGAACATTTATAATGCTCCAGCATACAAAGTCATTCTATACAATGCTTTAAATTTTGTGGCCACAGGTTGGGGAAGAACCACAAATGGATGTTATTGTCAGGTGCCCATACTACTGGCTATATAGTGTAGTAGATCTTTGTACTGCACTTAAGAGTCTCATCACTGTACTGTGACCGAAATTTTGTAAAAGTCGATCAGCTTTACGCCTTCATTCACAAGAAATTTTATCATACGTTTATCCCAGTTTGACTTGAACATTCCTTGTGGTATGTATGTACATATTATGTATGTAACAAAATGCCAGTTTCAGTATATGTATCTGTTTAGTGCTCCACCAGATTTCGTTTAGTTTCTGTCCCACAAGCTACACGTCTGCCCAACTTCGCACTCCAAAATAAAATTAAAAACAAGTAGGTCACCTCCTATAAATGTCTGAGTTTTTTTAGACCATCGTTCATTTAAAATTTATGTGAAGTTGAATTTCTATCTATCTACCACATGTATATTTATTGTCTACAGTTAATTGTCACCAGAACCTTAGCATGTGCAGTCTTGCACCACAATTATGTTATTTCATCTCAGCTGGATGTTTTAGAGATCGAACTTGGTCATATAAAAGGATAAAGGAGGACAGAATAAGTAAAAACATATTAAACAAACCGAAGACTGGATTTAAGCAACCACATTAGATAAACTTGATGAATAGATAGTTTACTTTTGTGTGTACTGTTAAAAAAGAGCTGAGTCAATGTATTTTTTGGAGAGAGAAAAAAACAGCCTCCTGCACTCTGCTTGTTATAT
>JAOVVA010000002.1:8621945-8634506 GCA_028565275.1 Leiocassis micropogon | reverse complement strand
TTTAAGTGTGACAAACATGCAAAAGAATAAGAAATCAGGAAGGGGGCAAATAGTTTTTCACACCACTGTATATCCATCATTGATGGCCAAATGTAAAGTTTTTGCAAAGCATGGAACAGAATGCCAGTTTACACGAGTGGGAATGTTGGCTGCCACGATATTGGTTGCGTTGTCATGGACACAGGCTGTCACTCCACCAAATGGACCCCTTGTCCAAACATCCTGGTTCAACTTTTCATCTAGATTTTCTGACGTGTGTCTTTCTGCTGTGGTCTAAGTTAGCAGGTTGGATGATTTTACCTGCCAGCCTTTGTTGATGTTGTGGCATGTAACTGACTCTCAGCAGTTACTCGCAGCAGCAACCCAACAGTCAGTCCTTATAGCTGTGAGTAACTATTATTTCAGTCCGTCTTTCTTGTGACATGTCGGTTTTCAATGCGACTAGCAATTGTACCTCTTGTGGGGATGGCATAGCCTGACTCAATGTGGATTAGGAGCTCACAAAAGCCTGCAACACCCACCGTGTACATAGCCATCATGTACTTGTCAATCACAAAGCATAGCCTCTCAATAATTGCCTCGGCACACACTGCAACACTACAATCTTTCCTATCTAACATTGACATGACATTTTTTGAAAGGATAGTGTTCTACTTTCATTTTGTAGTGAAACCATCGCATGCTGAGGCTTCAGGTGATACAGTATTGATGCGGTGCTCAAATGATTCTCTTTTACTACTTTTCACACTGGACTTTATTTTCCCCTCTATATCATGCCTCTCCATTTCCCATAGCCCACTTCTTTCCATTATGTACCCAAGACCAATTGTTTGGCTGAACCTCAAGTGCATTCTCTTGTGGAGTACAATGTAGTAGATATGTGAACTATGGAGAAATATCATGCAAAACAGAATGACTCTAGCTAAAGCATCTGTTGTGTCACTGTCAATAGCCACAGAGACTAAGGTGTCTATGAGCTCATGTAGGCAAAGGGGGGATAGTGAGCCCTTACTTCTCAGTGTGTTATTCCGCTCCCAATGGTGAATAAGCAGAAGTTTGCGAAGATGCTGTCTCTTCATGGGGCAGTGCTCTGAAAATTGGTGGTAATTTGGACAAAATTGGGTAGATTAGGAGAAATCTAGAAATAAAATGTAAAGAAAAGTGTCAGATGTACTGCATATTAAGTCTTTAGGTTTGGTCAATATATAGACTTTTTAAGCACTTTAATTGATATTTTATTGTAATTGTTGTTTGAATATATTATATGGATGTCAACGCATTTTTCCCCATCTCTATTATTTCTCCAGTCACAATAATGCAGTATGATGTGACATCCATTTCCCAGGCCTACATATAGTATAGCTGTGTGGTAATATAATTTATTTTTGCACTTGCATTGTGATAACAGAAATAGAGGCTGCTGTGTATACAACTCACTCAGCCTCAGTGAAAGCATTATTCTATTTAATTTACACACACACACACACACACACACACACACACACACACATGCACACGCACAGTAAGTTTATGCAGTCATAATTATTCTTCACACTCCAAAGCTGTTTGAGCAGAGACCATCTGTCTATTCCCGCTGGCTTTATTGCTCTCTGATTCATGAGCACTATACTGTCCATGAATCGATATTCTGTGATTCTATCAATTCACCCAAGATGTCAGCAAAAATTACTGATCCAGAAAGACCTTTGCCAATATTTTGTTATTTAAAATGTTATTTTTTTTCAAGGTTCAGTAATGTCTCTCTAATTTTCCTTGATATGGCATCCATCAGCTACACTGATATGACATCCAGCCGATAAAGTTGTACCAATTGGATTTAAATTCCTATCATACCATATTATTATATAATATTGACATTTATATACATATTTTACAAAAGTCGCACACTCTTAGAATTTCTTTTGACTGCCTTTAGGGCTCTGAGTAACTGTTCGAAAGTTAAGTAAGGCCCTTGTCTACTCCAGAGGTGCCAATTAATGGCAGATCCTGCGCTTTGACCCCAGCCTCCTAACAAAAGCTGGGATATGCGAAGCACAAAGAATTTGACTGTGCAGTTTATAAATGAATGATTCCTCTCACTCCTAGAACCATAATTTGAGCCCTGGAATATGCCCATGCAATCGGGAAAGAGAAAACAACCCATACAAGAGATACCCTGGTCATTTAATACATTAAGGTCATCAGCTGATTTAATTTTATTGCCACTAAATGTTGCTGATCCTAGACCTGTGCAACTACTGTGCAAACCCAGATCATACTGTAACTCTCCAGAGGAGATTTTGCATTGCTCCAAATTCCAATCTTTGTGCTCCCTAACAAATAGATTCTTTTTTTCTAATTAGTCTCATTTACCAGTGTTTTTTTGTGGTAATCAGCTGGTTATTACCAATCCTGTGATTTCTCTTTTCACATTGTGCATGTTGAAATCCTCTTACTTTAAGTATTTAGCATTGGACAGTTGAAACCCCAATTTCTTTATATAATTAAACAAAAAATAAGAATTTTTTAAAACATCTAATACATTTTCCAAATATATCTAAACTTTGTTACTATAAAAAAAAATCGTATTATAGTTGGGTATTGCGTATTGGTATTATTATTATTTTTTTGTATTCCCACCTCACTTTGTGTTCATGTTGAGACGAGCCACATCATTTTAGGAGTTCAGATTTGGGAATCGTGTCACAGCAGACACTTTCAGGAAGTGTTCTTGTAGGGGTCCCAAAACAACACTCCGCTCTTCTTTCACCGGCCCCAGCTAATGGAGGAGAACGAAAATCAGACCGCTTGAGATGTCATTACTGAAGCCTAATGAAATGAAACTGAAGATCATTCCTTCCACCGTTTGAATGATCACAGACGGAGATGTTCACTTATTCAAGAGAAATGAGCCAGTGTCCTCCAAAGGATAGATCAAAATATGGCTTGGCTATAAGAACGCAATTACATGTTGACATATCCTTTATATAAGGAATAGTTTTATGTGTTAAATTAATTATGGTTTGCCTGGAGATATATAATAGAATATGTCGAGCTATGTTTCTTGTCATTATAGAAATACATCCCTACTGTCAGGACATACAGTAATGAATGTTTCAGTGCAAAAAGACAGTTTTTTTTTTTTTTAATGGTAAATTATAACACATTTCCTGAATTGAATACCAATTGACACTTGGGGTGGAAAAATGATAACTCTATTTTCTTGTCCACCTGGCAACTTAAAACTCCTTGTCCTTGCCTCCGTTATTCACTCAAAACATTTACATGCACAGTTAAGTAGAGTAAGTAAAATTTAATTGTCCTTGTCCCATTATACAATAACTATGTCCAACTCCACTACGATGGGTGGCAATATTGCCCATTTCATATTGTTAGCAATGGTTTCCTGGTCGACCTATTATATCACAGTCCAAAACAATTGATGAAGAAGTTAGCTAGCGGCAAACTGGTAGCATGGTGGAAACATGGACAATATTAAAGTACATTTTGTACATGCTGTACATTTGCTTTTTAGACAAATGAGATATGTGCCATTCCTTGTGGATGTGATGTTTTCCTAAGGCAGGCGACACCACTGCTGTTGTGCATTTTCAAACTTTCGAGTCACTTGGCCCGTGGATCATGCGCCATGGAGCTAGGGTGATTTCTGTGTCCGATTTGAGGTATCTATGCAAAGAGTAGCTTGACTCACAACCACATTATCTTAGTCAGACTTTGAAAAGTTTGATTTAGTAAGATTTTAGACAGAATAACATATTTATAAGTATTTTAAAATTCCGTTTTAGTCAGATTAACACAACGTCATGTAAATGTACTGACTAATTCCAGCTGAGCCACCTGTTCATTCATGGGCATTTTTAAATAACTTTAATAATTTAACAGTTTTACACATTTACTGC
This sequence comes from Leiocassis micropogon, assembly GCA_028565275.1. Taxonomy (NCBI): domain Eukaryota; kingdom Metazoa; phylum Chordata; class Actinopteri; order Siluriformes; family Bagridae; genus Leiocassis; species Leiocassis micropogon. Next base: position 8,630,586 of record JAOVVA010000002.1, on the reverse strand, counting down.
ACTGATTTATTTGGTTTGTGTCTTATTTATTCATCTTAGGGTCATTTATGCAATTTTAATTAAAATTCATTAGATTTTTATATACAAAACTACCAAGCTATTCATCCATCCAACATCTATACATCCTATCCTTTGTAAGGTCATGGAGGGCCTGGAGCCTATCCCCATTAACGTAGGGCAGAAGCCGGAGTGCACCCTGAATTTTGTATGTCTGTAAACTGAAGTCCTTGAAAACCACAAATGTACACTGTAACAATGTTTGCTTTAACTATGGAAAAGATAAAAAGTAAAAAAAAGTAGTCCAGCAACCCCTAACCTGTTCCTGATTATGAAACGCTCACCTGTTATCTGTGCATGCTAATTAAAAGTAATCAGTCGGATGCCTGAGCCAGTGTATACAGGGTAGCCAGTGAAGGGATTTGGAGTAAATACTGTAGCACTCACTATAGTTACAGGGTGTTATGTTTATACAAAGCTGCTTACCAAATCAAAGCATTTGTTTAGCAAAATTTAAAAAAGGAATAGAGTAATGATTGTCGAACCTAGTCTACCAGGCAAGCCCAGATATGAAATCTGCTTGTCCCATGTGCCCAAACTAATGAGCTGTCTATGTCTGTAGTTACATCACTGAAACTTATCTGAAGAAAAACAAAAAAATGTGCAATTTTGCAAACTGCTTGTGTCTGCAACTAAAACAAAAAAATTTGAAATTCATGATGCAACTGTTTACAGCACTCGCCATACAGTATATAGGCCAAGATCTACAAGGTTTTAATTATTTATGTTTATATAGGACAATTTTACTGCAGGAATGTTTGCAAAAAAATGACAAGAATTGGGACACTATGTGTTTCCGAGCACAGGAATAAACATGCAGCATGTAATTCGAAAAGAGTAGAAAGTACTATTCTAGGTATCATCCTCATTAGGGCCCTTTCATAGGCCTAATTATTATATAAGGCAGTAAAGTAATGTTAATGCTTACAGCAAAATCTAAGACAAACCTTAACCTCGGGAATCAAAAAGTAATCTTTTGCGTCTGTCTCTCTTTTACTTTTTTTTTTTTTTTTTTTAATTATAGCTGCATTTGGGGGTTGGGGGGGGGAGATGGTGCAGTGTGTGCGTTAGAAATAGCGGTAGTGTGCTTAGTGTTGGAGAATATGTAGAAGAGTTTTATGTTTGGTAATGCTGATGAATGTGATGAAATCTTAATGTAATCACCTCAGCGGTATTAGCAGGTGGCCCTACTGGGATTGTCTGTATTTGTGCTTGTGTGTGTGTGCACGTGTGTGTGTGTGTGTGGTGCTCTACTTTCATTTTACTGCAAAACAGTTTAGTTACTTGATAATGCGATCGAGAGTATTTAAACTCGGGGCAGAGGTGCAACAACTCCAGCAGCGAGAATGTGGCACTACAGCACTGTTCAACATTTTTGATTATCAGTTCGCTTTTTAATTAGTTTGATTGAATGTAATTAAATGTTGTAATGCTTTGTTAACTGATACAGTGGAGGAGTTCTGATCTCTGCAGTAGTAACAGTTGCCAAGTGTTTTGGTTTTAATTGCTAAATATTAGGGGAAAATTTTAGGCCTTCTGCTTCTCCTTTTTCTCCATTTGTTAGTGGCCAGCTTGGCCATGGTTTAATACCATTAGAAAATAATTCAAATTAGAATCAATTCGAATCAAAGTTTGTTATAGTTGTTATTAACAAAATTAAAAACTATAGCAAAAGCGATAGGAATCATTTAATATATGCAATTACACCATTTTACAAATCGTTTGGTCACATGACATATGCAGCTCATTGACGTCATTAAGCTGTCTTGTTATGACATAAAACGCTATTGGGTTGATTCGCAGATATTTTTGGCTCAGTGTTTGGTTGACAGTCATGGTTTTGTAGTTTAAAGTAGTACAATATTTAGTAAAATATTTTATGTTACAAGAAAATTTGAATTCAAATGATTTACAGTAGATGTGAGGTGTACCTAATTGTAGTTAAGGTGTTGACTCGTATCCCATTTCAGCACTCCTTTTTCAGTATGTTTTTCCTCCTATTCTTTGTCTATTATATTATGGATTTTATTGTTTATTGGTCACTCCATAAAAATTACAACCATTTGACCAGTGTTACATTTAAAACGTTGTTTTACGTAGGGTATAGTGAAGTCACTAAATGAATGTAGAAATTGGAACTACAGTTTTTAGTAGTAGTTATGGATTATGGTTATTCGTCTCCCATGCTCAGTCTCAGTACGCATGAGATTCTTATTTGAGAGGCGGGAGGGGGCTACTGTGTAAGACGAGAGAAGGCAGGGAGGGAGTCTTCCTACACATTACCTTACATTACCTCTTGTCTTACTTCATCTTCACACACATGCGTGCAAGCGCACACAAACACACACATACGTACACACATGCGTGCACCCACACACACACACACACACTGCTTCGTCAGGATTCTTTTCAACGGTAAAGTGCAGGTTAATTTGTTTTATTCTACTTTATATTTCATATATGAATATTTTGGACTGTGGAAAGAATCATCTACGTTTTAATTATTTCTTATGGGGAAATTTTATATGAGTGTTTTGATATACAACCATGCTTCCAGAACAAATTATGCTCACAATCCAAGGTTTAACTGTACATTGGTCAGCCATAACATTAATGCTTTAACATTGATTATCATTATCAATTATATACCAGTAACCTTGTATCCCACGCCTTGTGACAGTCCCGGGCCCCACACCTACAGCGCTAAAAGGATCCGCTGCCAAAATCATGGTGCCAGACACCTCCGGTCATGTGGACTCAAGCCCCAAGGGGCAGAGCTGCCAAGGCAGGCACAAGGGAAGTCTACACAATATTGAGCATAATGATTTGCATTTTAATATCATCTTTTATCAGTACATATCGTCATAAAACCTAAAATATCTAATAGGGTCTTACCTTAACTTTCTAGTGATTGCTCTTTCCCCTTCAGTGTTAACAATCCTTCTTTTTATATCCATCACAAATCGACTAAAGAGTTAATATTCAAGGTACAGTGCCAAATCTTGATCAGTCCAAATTGTTGATTAAGATAATGTTATTTATTGACTTTTATTTTTAGTGCAGTTTGGCTGCAGTTTTTACTTATATGCAGTGAAAAAAGCACAGGAAAACATCACAGTGAAGATTTTTTGGCAGAATTCACTAAATTGTGTCCTTGTCCTGTTTATGTTCATTAGTGCTTAAATCCTATCACTAGGAAATTCTTACCACAAGCAGCCAGCTATTAGAGATACATTGCTAATGTGTTCAAACTAATATCCCGTAGTCCAGGACACCAGATGTGTTAGAATATTAGTTGTTAAAATAAATGTCACAAAATAACATAAAAACGTTATAGTTCAGTTGAAAAATTACCAACAAAGTGCAGCATATCTAAGTTGATTAATTAAGAAGAATGAATTTCGTCTACTAAATTTAGTGACTGGAAAAAATGTTTTTTTATCTTGCGTTAGCTGAAACAGAAATACATATACCAGGGAATACACAGTGATGAAAACTAGAATTTGGGCACCTGGGATTTTATTACTGTATACACTTTCAGGGCATACAGTATATCCAATTTATATTTATACACATAATCTTTTTGACTTCATGCTTGTATAATATGAGCAAAAATGTGTTTGCATAAGCAAAAACTAAGATATTCAGAAATAATTTTAAGGAAAATCTGTGTATATGTAAAGTTCAATTATAAATCTCCTAGACATCTCCTGAATGTTATAAATATACATGCTATAATATAATTGTGTTGGGTTTCATAAAAAAATGTTGCCATTGGTTGCAAAGATTATACAGTACATGACAAGGAGATGTGAGTCAGACAAGTTTTCATGGCACTTTCCTAGACTAAAGATAAGGAAGGGGAGTGAGAAGTTAGCAGCCACTCAAAATGTAGTAGGATGGTTTTGTCGCTCTTTCAATGACTTCTTTACTTGCATACATTGGAGGACCTGACCAGTCTGTTACAGAATTTTCTGTCTGTATGTATGTCTGTCTGTCTGTATGTCTGTCCAGCCAGAGTTCGTCACAGCATCACACAAAACTGGCAGGACAGAATTAAACGAATCTTTGCCAATCCTTCGTTAGTTGTCTGAAGTTAAACCTGTGCCATAAATGAAATCTAATTGTTGAGTAAAAGGAAAGTTATGAGTAGTTTTATGCCAGATTATACACCAAACGTGTGGGCAGCATACTGGGCATGTGTCATACTGTTGACGCATCCTACAGTAAATTGACTGCTAAACAGAATTTAATGAAACTTTTGCAGTACCTACAGTAAATATCTGCACCATAAGTGAAATCAAAATGTTGAAAGATGTTTATTAACAGTGACAGATTTAATAATCTACTTTAAAATGAGCTACCTGCTTAATATTAACAAACCTGCACTAACAGATATTAATTAAACTGAATAATTTTACTGGGTTACTTAATATTTCAACGCACTGGAGTCATTTTAAGACAAAAATTTATCTTTACCCAAATGTACTTTTTCGATTTCTCATCTGTGATTAACTCTCCAATTACCGAACAGGGAGTGTATTTTTCCTGATGATGAAAGAAGTACACATTAGTGTAAACAAGGCGTAGGATACTCAACCTTGCACAATTTAATTTCTTTGTATTAATAAGTTAAACAGAGGGTTCTGCTGTACAGAACAGCAGAACCCAGACAGACAGACGAACTTGCACGTGGGCTTCAACCTGAAATATTAATATCACTGATTACACTTATTACTTTAACCTTTTGGCTATTCCTGCAAACTCTTTAACCGTAACAAATAAATAAGAACTTGAGTGCCTGAATACTTATTTTTCATCACACTGTGTCACAAATCTAGACAAAACAGCCCATAGTGTCCTTCTTACCCTTTAACAAGCTCTTTGGTGGGTGACAGAGCTGTGACTCTTTTTTTTTTTTTTTTTTTTTTTTAATAATGGGTTTAATTGTGCTTTCCAGATCTTAGTTTTTGTTTTGATATCTCCTTGATCTTCATGATGTTTGGTTAAGTACATGTTCTCTAATTTAATTTAGGGTCTTCCAGAAACAGGTGGTTTGGCATTGAGATCATGTGACATTTTAATTGCACACAGATGGACTACATTCAACTAATCATGTGTCTTCTGATGGGAGCTAATCATCGCACCAGAGCTAATTTCAGGGTTTTACAGCAACAGGAGGAAATATTTGCGCTATCACACCTTTTTTAATTTTTTTTTGGCTGGTAAATAATTTTCCAAACTATATTGAACCTCCCTTACTTTATCATTATGAGCTACTTATTATAGGTTTATCAAATATACTGTTTAAAAAAATAAAGAGACCATTTAGTTCACGTTTGACTTGAACTATACATACAGTACAGTACATGAGGGACGTTTAAGTCAAACTGGGACCAATGAAATCCATTTAATTGAAGGGTTGTATGAATACAAAATGTGAAAAAGGTGTTAAGGGTGTGAATACTTACTGTATATTTAAAAAATATATTTAATGTTTGTTTGCTCTTTTGCAGGGGTCTCTTTAGCAGCAATTACAGGGAAACACACTACAGAGACGATGGACGGACCGTCACTCACAGCTCTATGGTAGGGGGGCTTTATAGTCATAAAAACTATTGCAAATGAATGTATATTGTCTACAGCACTTACATGAAAGATTAAATATTATCAGTGTATAATTTTTCCTATGCTTCCTTTGTAAGAAAGCATCATGAACATCATGTTCAGGCAATTGTTGTGTACACCAATCATCCAAAACATTAAAACGTCCCCCAGGTGAATTAAATAACATTGATCATAAATTATATACCATTATACTGGTAACAGGATTATGGGCACCCAAGGCTCATCAATGCCTGTTGAAACCAAAGGCCAGCCCACCTGGTCAGAGCCCACAAAAAATCCAATGCCGCACAAAATCGCCAAAAAGTCAATACTGACAATATTAAAAAGGCACCAGAACACTCAGTGCACCACAGCCTTCTGCACATGGTTATTAGCAAGCAAAGTGTTTAAGGTTGTTGATCCGGCCTCCGAACTGCCCAGATCTTAATCCGATTGAGCAAAACAAGCCACGATACACAGCACTCAAAGGATCTGGCACTCATTTCCTATTGCCAGACACCACAGCACAGCCCCAGAGGTCTTGTGGATCCACACTACAAAGGACCAGACCTTAGAACCTTAGACTGATTAGTGCAGACGTACAGGAACACAATGGAATACACATATTTTTAAAACTTAGAGAGGAAGAAACTTTTTAGGGTTCGACATTTTGTAGACTATTAATTTTTAAGCAAAGAATTTACTATCATTCTATCATTATACACAAACTGAAGTTAATAAAGAGGAGTAAGATGATTGACAGTTCAATTTAGGAACCCTCAAAAAGCTATCTGCCCATCATTTCTATTTCTTTTCTTGTTAAAATAGTCTCTGCTCATAAGACATAACAAATTTAGTTTAAACTCTGCTTGCCAATCACTATCCTGAATCTGTGCCACAGTGCTGTATGATAGACACTCATTCTCCAAAGACATGGCTCTTGTGCTGACACGATTGTCAGGCCTTGTTTGGGTCAGCTGGATCTTACAGAGGTACATAATTAAAACATCACATAAAGCAACAGACAACAAGCTCGACAGCACGTTGTCTACTTCCTTCTTCTGTCAAGTGCATCATCTGCACTTACTTATCAAAAACAGAACATGCATGGCCTTTTGTCCACGACGCGCTGACAGCAGGGGTAGTGGTGAGTTATAATTAAAATAACAATTTGGTAAATAACAAGAGAATATTAGAAAAGTAGTCAAAAAAGGCCACAGAGAAGTATTTTCCTTCAGCTCCATGTTCTGGAAATAAATTCATGAAAGTAAATTTGCATTACATTTTTTAATTCACACCACAATTTGTATAAGTGCACTGAGTACAAGATTAAATGAGCTAAAACTCTAAAGATGGATCTCTGATTCAGACATGACATGTATTTTAAATGCAAGTTACACCAGGATGTTGCTTTTTTGCATTCTGTATTTCTTCTTCTAGTTTAAGTGCATTTTTATCCTAAGTACTAATTAGTTGTCTTGTTCTAAAAACCTGCAAAAAATGGGACATGAAGTTATTTATTGTATTATTATCTCTAATTGCAGTATTACACAGATGCTAATTAAATCCCACTTTTACTGATGAATTATATCTGTATGTCCTGCAGACATGCATGTATCCATCATTGTTGCCTAATGGTCAGAATGCCTAGTCTTTTTTGGAAGTAAAAACAAAATGGACAAAAGATGACAGAGTTATTAATACATGCCCCAGACTGCCCTGCAGTAGTGCATTATTTTAGGATGCCATTAGTTGTGTCACGTGCAGATATTTTCAGATATTTGTGTGTATGTGAATGGGTGGTGGTGTTCAGCTCTTCTTGCTGGTCAGCTTTTAAGAAGAAACTGGCACAGTAAATCCTGCAGTACTTCAGTTGCAATGCAGGACATTTATTAAGTACACTGAACAACTGGTCAAACATTATAAGTGTTATCCAGCCATATTGTAAACAAGTTGCTAACAATCCAATAAACCAAATGTCACAAATAATAAGATTCAAATAGCAATCAGTACTGAAAATATCAGTTAAACGTTTGGATACATCTTCTCTTCAGTGTTTTTTCTTTGTTTTTATTATTGTCAACATTGTGCATTAAGACCTCACACTGAAGACCTCAAAGCTGTAAAATAACACACATGGAATTAAATAGTGAATGTTGTTCTTTCGGCTGCTTCCAGCAAGGGGTCGCCACAGCAGACCATCAGGTCCGCACATACAAGCTTGGCACAGGTTTTACACCGGATGCCCTTCCTTATGCAACCCTCCCATTTTATCCGGGTTTGGGACCAGCACTGTATCCAGTGGTTGGGGTTTGGCTGGGAATTGAACCTGGGCCTTCTGCATGGCAGACCAAACACCTACGACTGAGCCACCAGTGATATGGAATTACATAGTAAATATGTAATATAAAAAGTGTTAAACAACCCAGAATATGGTCTATATTTTAGATTGTCCAAAGTAGTTACATTTAGCTTTGATAACAGCTTGGCACACTCATGGCATTCTCTCATCAGGTTCACAATGTAGTCACCTGGAATGTTTTTTAGTTCACAGGTATGCCTTGTCAAGGGTTAATTTGTGACATTTCTTGACTTCTTAATGTAATTTAGACCATCGGTTTTATTGTGCAGAAAAAGGGTAAGTCAATAGCCATGTTACTACAACTACTGTACAAATCCATATTTTGTCAAGAAAGTCTTTGTTAAATAAAGAGAAAAGATAGTCCATTATAACTTTAAGATATAGAGGTCAGTCAATTCAAAATATCTCAAGAACTTCAAATGTATCCAAAACCATCAAACACTTTGATGAAACTGACTCTCATAAGGACTGTGTGAGGAAAGGAAGACCAAGAGTACTTAATTAGAATAAGAAAGTGTATCCAAACTTTTGACTGTCACTGTGTGTGTGTGTGTGTGTGTGTATATATATATATATATATATATATATATAATATATATATATATATGTATGTAT
>JAOVVA010000002.1:8608826-8618875 GCA_028565275.1 Leiocassis micropogon | reverse complement strand
ACAGAAGATCTTGAAAAGACTTTTCTTCAGTTTTCTTTGTTTAGTTGGATTACTTTAATCTCTCTGTATTGTTGAAATGGAGATGAAATAACCATTTATTAAAAATGTTACAAAAAACCACATGCTTTATATAATGGCAATCTAAAGCAGTGACAAAATAGTCCTAGTTATGCTAATTAAAATAATTTGCAAGCTTCGGAAAAAAATCTTTTGTTTTGGATAAAATGCTGCTTAGGCTTTTTCCGTTTTTCCACATTATAAACTGGAAGTGCCTGAGGTTTGGAGAGACTGAAACATTCTGTGGTGGCTGTAAATCCTGGATGTGGATGAGCCATGCAATTATTTATTTCATTGTGTTGTATTAGTATATTTAATATTGAAGTCAAATTGTATTTAAAATTGCAGTCAAATTGCGTAATCCATCTAAATATTGCCATTACAACAAAATGTCAGACAGTGGCATTGAACCTAAACACGCTATAGACATGCCACGCTTAAGACAGGGGGAAAAAAAGTTAGGGAAATGAGAATGAAATGTGTAAGAAAATATTTATAAATCAAAATGATTAGATTTTCCCTGATGAGCAAGCCGAAGGTGTAGGTGGCAAGGAAAAACTTCCTGAGATAACAATTTAAAGAAACCTTGAGAGGAACCAGAACCTACAGTATAGGGAGCCCATCCTCATTTGGGTGATAACAGATAACAGGGATTGTTTTGCAGTCATACTGTGTGTTAGTCGGCTGGAAATTCAATATAACAGGAGATGTGTTTAAGTTAATATGGAGTCCAGTGTTGTTATTGGAGGCTCAGGTGCAAAAGATGTACGAAATTTAGTCCTGAACTATAAAGCGATTGCACCCACAAGTTCTCAAAAAACAGCTCTCTGCATCAGCTGAGTTCAGGATCGACTTCATGGTAAAGTGGAACCAGTCACCCAGTCACTACATTCATCCAAATATAACAACATGGAAGCAAATAGATTCATGGATTCTAATAAGATGCCCTTAATTATACTAAAGATAGGTGAAGATAATAGAAACAGAGTAATAATAGTGGATAGAAATTGTAAGAAAGAAAAGGAAAAAAATTTTTTTTAATCACAGACAAAAACAAGACAGACAAGTCTCATTATTTAACTGTCAGTGATGTTAAATAGTGATGTTGGCTCCACTGGCAGCAGCCAGTATAGGAACGTGCTTAGACTCAACCAGTAGCTAAGCCTTGACACACTTCAATGTTTACATCTCTTGCTTTCAGCTGCGTTAGCCACACATGATTAGCATTCAGGTATTGCTGCTAGCTTGAAAAGATGTGCACTGACCTTTTCTCCCCCCCATCAGTGAGTTATAGAGAGATTAAAGTAGCAAGATCTACAACACTAATCAGAAGCGACTAAATTAATTGCGAAAGTTGCTTCATGTACAATAATTTAACAATTTTTAACATCATTTAATCACACTTCGGCCCATGTTCATCCAGCAGAGAGTTTTTATTTATGTTTGGGGCTACATAAGATGCAGTAATTTCCTGGCTGAATTGGTGAACCATCATGAGCACTTAGCTAAGGGTCATTTGATTTGTCATTTGACTTGTAATGATTGTTTTGTTTTCCAGGTGAACTGCTATTACCACGGTGAAGTTGAAGGACACACCAATTCGGATGTCAGCCTCAGCACTTGCTCCGGTCTTAGGTATAAAAGTCATCATTGACCTCTTCTAAAAGTTATTTTAGACCAAATGCCTTTACAACAATTTAAGGAAATAACAACAAATATGTGTGGTCTGTGAGAAATGCTATTCTAAAACGTGCAGTTGTTAAACCTTTCTTTTTTTTATGGTCATTGGTTCATTTTGTCTTCCGTGGTCGTTTTTGTCTCTCACCCGGAAAGGTTAATTTTGAGACTATAAACCTGACAGAATGAATTAAACCATCGATAAAATCAATAGCACCGTCCTTAATCACTTGTGCTGGAAGTACACATTGTGATGAAAGGAATGAAACATGTCACGAAAACTTTCGACAGTGCAGTAAAGTGTAATTACCAGAGGCACATTTGGTTGTTGTAAATTCGCCATAAAGGCTGACCCTGGTGAAAAAGTAAAGCATTAAACACAAGTGTTAAAAGTTATTTAGTGACAAAGCCTGCTCTCTGAAGTCTTTTCTTGATTATTACACAAATCCATTTAATGAAAGCTTACCACGTCCCAAACCAGCCGAGTCTGAAATCTGCTGAGATTTAAGGCTTGCGGAAGCCTCGTTGTTCTGAACTTTAGTGGTTGCAGTCATTTACTGTGGTGTGAATGCCAACCGTGAAACCTTAACCTCTAAAAACAGTACTTAATAATATAGAAACAGACTCAGAAAATCCACTGACAGCATGGGTCAGTAAATATATAATTTGGATTTTATAAAGCATGTTTGCCAAGTTTAAAGATTATGGTCCAACATAAAAATTAAGGCCTTGTGCAAAACTGTTTGATTTGATGACTGGTGCAGATTTTGTTCCTGACTTGTACACAGTGTTCCCGGGGATTGGCTCTCCTGTGACCCTGAACAAGAGAAAGCAGTTATAGAAGATGAAGAACGGTGTCTTGTTGAAACAGTGCTTTTATTGAGCTGCACTAACCCTGAGGGGTTATAGCCAGATATCTATTGCTTATAGCTCTTTTTATTTCTATTATGTATTATACTACACTGGCACACTGGCTTGGTGATTAACACCATCATCTTGCGCTGCCATGGCCGGGGGCTTGTGTCTAACCTTTATGGCTAAGTTCAACAGTCTAACTTGATAAACAAGCAGTAAAACAGTCAGAGAAAGCAGTCTGATGTAAGGAAGCAGTCTGATGTGAGAAAGCAATCTGACATGAAATGGTTAGCACATATACAGAAGACGTTGGGGATAACTTTGGGCACATTTTCATGTGGCATCATAAAGCAGAGGTTTTAAGCACAGTGGAAAATAGTAGGTTTTTCTATACAGATGGAAAAAGGAAGCAAGTGTACACATAGACTAGAGACCACGGGATATGAATGTCCAAAGATGATCAAAAAGTGAACTTTACATAAGAGATGACTTATACCATTGATAGAAGTAGTCCATCAACGTTTTAGCTCTTTGCAACTGTCAATATGTAAATCTTGTAAGTTTTGCTTTTACAGTATTTCCACTTATTCCATTTTGAAATATCAGATCCAGGTTCCAGAAAGATAGAGTACACAATCACTTGTTCCACACACTAAGCAGTGCCAAGTTGGTTAAGTGACAGTTTCGGCAGGTAGCTGCTCTCGCCTCAGTTTTGCAGACTTTACTGACCTACTGTCTCCCATGCTGCCACCGACAGTTGGTGTAATTAACGGTTATTAGAACACCTAGGACGTGGAGTGACATATCGTTAAACGCTCCAGTGCTGTTGCCTTTTATTATCACTCCTCATGGGAAGCCTCTCGTCCAATCGGAGGAAGAGGCTCTAATGCATGCAGCACTTCTGCATTTCACATAAGACAGTGTGACAGAACCACTGGGGGAAAAAAAACTGAGAGATGGCAGAATATGTCTCCAATTTGAGAGAAACGGTGCACTCTTTATGCTTGTGCTGGCTTCTTTAATTATTAAACCTTCAGCTGTGACAATATGCTCTTACTGCAGTCCTGTGAACCTAAGTCCTGTGCACCGTCAAAGATGTTGCTACATTTTTATTTTATTTGTTTAATCTGGAGAGCATTTTTTTCCTGGCGTGTTGAGTGGCTCATTACAGAGAGTTTACTGCCATTCTTTTGTCTTTGAAATGTGACTGTTTTCTCATGGTGTAATGGTTACCCAATCCTCTAAACAAAAAGGCAAATGAAAACCAAAATAAATAGTAAAAGAATGTAGTTTATACAGTGTGAGATTTCACCGGAAATACGTCAGACTCTCCCATGCATAGAGTCTATTAAATAATTTACAGTGTGCTAGCGGGTAAGTGAAGTGTTCATTTTCTTTTATCTGGAGAAAATACTTACATATCTTTTACAAACCTTTGCTCGGAGGATCCTCAAGAACCCAGCAGAAGGCCTGTTTTGCCTATTAGACTATGTCAACCGCTTAGAGATGCTAAAAACAATGCTAAGAATTAATAAGAAGGCGCAGCACCCATGTGGGGCTTTATCTCTTCCTTAGACAAGAAAAGATTTATGTGTGCATAAATCTTTACATTCCAATCTCTTCAATGTGTTAAAGGCATTTATATTTCATAATTATGAACCTTGCAGTCTTGTGTTTCTTCACTCTAAATGTGTTCAGCATGTCTTACCCTACATTGATGACTTAAGCATGGCCTTTTTAGCATCCCTTTCTGCTGGCCACATTTCTTGGATATTGAAATGGCTTTATCTGTGATCTTTGTTAAAAATGCTTACTCAAATGTTGTGGAACCTCTAAATGTTTTGGCCTGTTTAAGCTTCCCAGATGAGTAATGGGGTATGGGGACACTGGGAGGGACAGCAATACAAAACTCGCCACAATTCTTTCCACATCCACCCACATCCTTCCCAACAGAGAAGAAAAAGATTCATTTTGAGATGGTACATAAAAGTATTTTCTGGTTAGCAAATATAGTCGGTTTGTGTCCATGTTTTCATCTTCCACAAGAAATATTATCTGTATATTTGTAAGAATAGTGTTTTATCTGAGCTGATGAGTGATCTCATTTTGTTCTCCTGTCATGTCAAGTATCTTTGCACAATGTACATGGATAATGTTACAGTTTATTAAGTAACTGAAATCTCTTAAATTGCTGAATGTTATGTCATATATTTTATAAGCAACTTTATGGCTTATAAAAGTGCAGCGTGGTTTAAATGTCCCAGAAGGCAAGTTTAAATCACAAATAAAAATGATATATATATATATATATAAGCTGCAAACATAGCAGAAATGTTAATTGCTTAAAAAAAATCATGTTCTATTATCTTCAATACTCATTTATTATTTCCTTAATTAATGTTCCACTTGTCCCTGTGAGATCCTATTTTGTCCCGAAATCTCCACAGAAGTGTGATTACAACTAAGGCTGCCACTAGGGCTGCACAATTTTATATATATAAATAATATATTTATATAAATATATAAATCACATTGTGTCACAAATGCTTATATAACCTGTATTAAATTGCAGTCTTTTGTGATTAAATAATTTATGGGTCCATATTGCACAATAAATTGTGCATTTTCTTTTTTTTTTTCCTTTGCCCATGATTATTTTTCCATTGATTAACCTATTGATTATTTTTCCAATTATTTATTTAATTTAAGGATTGCTAAAAACAATGCTAAGAATTAATAAGAAGGCGCAGCACCCATGTGGGGCTTTATCTCTTCCTTAGACAAGAAAAGATTTATGTGTGCATAAATCTTTACATTCCAATCTCTTCAATGTGTTAAAGGCATTTATATTTCATAATTATGAACCTTGCAGTCTTGTGTTTCTTCACTCTAAATGTGTTCAGCATGTCTTACCCTACATTGATGACTTAAGCATGGCCTTTTTAGCATCCCTTTCTGCTGGCCACATTTCTTGGATATTGAAATGGCTTTATCTGTGATCTTTGTTAAAAATGCTTACTCAAATGTTGTGGAACCTCTAAATGTTTTGGCCTGTTTAAGCTTCCCAGATGAGTAATGGGGTATGGGGACACTGGGAGGGACAGCAATACAAAACTCGCCACAATTCTTTCCACATCCACCCACATCCTTCCCAACAGAGAAGAAAAAGATTCATTTTGAGATGGTACATAAAAGTATTTTCTGGTTAGCAAATATAGTCGGTTTGTGTCCATGTTTTCATCTTCCACAAGAAATATTATCTGTATATTTGTAAGAATAGTGTTTTATCTGAGCTGATGAGTGATCTCATTTTGTTCTCCTGTCATGTCAAGTATCTTTGCACAATGTACATGGATAATGTTACAGTTTATTAAGTAACTGAAATCTCTTAAATTGCTGAATGTTATGTCATATATTTTATAAGCAACTTTATGGCTTATAAAAGTGCAGCGTGGTTTAAATGTCCCAGAAGGCAAGTTTAAATCACAAATAAAAATGATATATATATATATATATAAGCTGCAAACATAGCAGAAATGTTAATTGCTTAAAAAAAATCATGTTCTATTATCTTCAATACTCATTTATTATTTCCTTAATTAATGTTCCACTTGTCCCTGTGAGATCCTATTTTGTCCCGAAATCTCCACAGAAGTGTGATTACAACTAAGGCTGCCACTAGGGCTGCACAATTTTATATATATAAATAATATATTTATATAAATATATAAATCACATTGTGTCACAAATGCTTATATAACCTGTATTAAATTGCAGTCTTTTGTGATTAAATAATTTATGGGTCCATATTGCACAATAAATTGTGCATTTTCTTTTTTTTTTTCCTTTGCCCATGATTATTTTTCCATTGATTAACCTATTGATTATTTTTCCAATTATTTATTTAATTTAAGGATTGCTAAAAACAATGCTAAGAATTAATAAGAAGGCGCAGCACCCATGTGGGGCTTTATCTCTTCCTGAGACAAGAAAAGATCCACAATATAAAACCCTGTGAGATATTTTAATATAAAAAAAACTACAATTAAAATCAACTTTCTCTCACAAAGGTTCATGCAATTGAGTTCACATGTTCTCCCCGTGCTTGGTGGGTTTCCTCCTAGTACTCCGGTTTCCTCCCACAGTCCTAAAACATGCAGATTAGGCTAATTGGCGTTCCCAAATTGCCTGTAGTGCCCATATTTGTGTGTGTATGCATGTGTGCCCTGCGATAGATTGGCACCCTATCCAGGGTAGACCCAGTCTCGTGCCTTTAGTCTTCTGGGATAGGCTTCAGGCCCCCCGCAACTCTGTATACAGGATAAAGCGGTATAAACCATAAGTGAGTGAGTAAGTGAGGTTCATGCAATCAACACCTATTTTAACCTGAAATCTGTGAATAAAGGAACCATTTCAAACTTAGATTTCACATAATGACACTATTAATCACAAAAGTTGAGATTTATGCAGTGGAGGCCGATATTCTGCTTATAATTACCTCAGATGTTCGTGTGTAGTGTGTTGAATATGATTTATTCATAAATCATTCACAAATTCATTGTTTTATTTATCTGCAAAAAGTTGTTTACACTGACTTAAAGCATAACCACAATTCATGTTGTTTAGATTTATAAACCTATAAGCATATAAACAAACTGCTTACAAGGTCCAAATGTGCTAGAAAGTGGTATTGTAGGCTAGCCGTTAGCATCTGCTCTGTGAGGCCTTTTGTTGAGTTTTTGTCAGTAACACAGAAGGTAAGAGCGCAGTGACTACTCCTAGGCACTAACCAACAATCAGGTTTTTAAGCATTTCAGCGCCACACAGCCTGTAGAGCACCTATTTTAAGCCTCGGTTTAAAGAAATCTCACACTTTTGACAATGGTGTCTTGACACAATCCACACAAATTTAAATAATCTATTTAATCATTTATTTTGATGCATTGTTCCAGCTCTAATGAAAACATAACTGTTATATTGGCCTTACTTTTTTAATATAATTTAATTCATGCTTGATCCACAGGGGATTCATCTTGCTTACAGATAAGGTGTTCATGCTGGAGCCTGCTTTTGAGCCAGAGAACGTTACACATGTGGTTTACAGAGGAGAACATTTACGCTTCCCGTCTGGAACCTGTGGACATGGACACAACGTGTCCACCATCAACCAAGGGAATGTCCACGAAGTGTTACAATCCTTCAACTCCAGGGTCAGAAAATTAATATTTTCTCTAAAACTCTCTTATATTTTCATTTGCTCCATCTGTATCAGACATTAAACTCTTATTACATCCTTCACCCGCAAGTGCTAATTATAAGTAGAAGTACAGTTGAAGAGCACTGAAAATGTGAATATCAGCAAAGACTGTTATCACCTGCAAGATTCAGAGCCATGCTAATTTTTAGTACATCAGCCCTCTTCCTCGTGCAATATTTCATTATTTAATTAATGTCTTGGTATCTTTCAGCTGAGATAGAAAAAATCTTTAAATAAGTTTATGTCTGGTTAGCCTTAAAGTAAATATGAGAAAAATCTTATTTAAAGTGTGTGTGTGTGTGTGTGTGTGTGTGTGTGTCTGTGTGTCTGTGTGTGTCTGTGTGTGTGTGTGTATATTTTACTTTACTAAAATACATTATCAAGGCAAAGTGTGTGTTTTCAGAACTTCCATATATTAGATAAAATAACCAATATAAGGGTTTTCCTAAGCTGTTTTAATGCAGATAAAGAGCGCACCCACTAAAACTTGAAGAATTAACCTAAGATCCTAAATTTCCAGGATTTATTACTCTGAAGTGGCTCAGGAATAGCAGTGATCTCTTATGCTGTTATAATGCATAAATTATAATATCAGTAATAACATGTTTTTAAGGGGTTAGTTGTGGAAGGAAAACAGTTTTCACTTGGTAGGGAGAAGGACTGTTTCATATAGAAGCCGTAACTACTGTCAATGATACCTCAAAATAATGGGATGATGAGGCATGATAGCAGTCTATAGTAGAGTTCATGGCTTTGGTGGGTTGATAGGATTTTGTTTTTAGAGAAATACTGCCCCGAACTGCCCCACTGTGTTTTAAGGTATTTTATGTCATAGCAAATATGTATAAATATGGATATAAGAACATTGCCAGTGCTGTAATTGTGGTAATGTATGTACATTAAAATAATATTTTAAAGGGATTTCCTACGTAGATCCCTTTAAAGAAATGCAGCACATTTATTGAAAACATGTTTCCTCACATCTAAGAATTATACCACAGTGGGCTCTGTAGAGATTTTCCTGTTTGAATCCCAGGGAAACCCACCTCAGATTATCTGCGTTCTTCGGTACACAACACAGCTTTGAAATCTTTTCTTTGTCCTTCAGTTTGAAGTGACTATGTGCTCATAAATATTCATAATTCTTTGAGCGGTGTGTAGATCTCTTTGGTGTTTGCAATCAAAAAGAGAGGTGTACCACTTGCATAGAAAAAGACATGACTAGCCTAGAATCTTGATACTACTTAGGGATAATCTGAATAAAAAGTTGTAAGTTGGAAACATCATAAACGTCATACACATACGCAAAAACATCATACACTCATTGGCTGCATGGTGGCATAGTGGTTAGCACTGTGACCTTACAGACAGACGAGGGTTTGAATCCCTGCTTCAGATCTATGAGGATGGAGTTTGCATGTTCTCCCTGGTTTCCTCTGTGTACTCTAGTTTCCTTCCACAGTCCAAAGGTCTGCAGATTTGGCTAATTGTTTCCAAATTGCCTGTAGTGTGTGAGTGAGTGTAAGTGTGCATGTCTGTGCCCTGCGATGGATTGTCCTGCGAGTAGCTGTTTAGCATCACAGGGCACAGAGTCATAAGGATCTTCCTTAAATTTTAGCATAGCTGACCTGTCTCACGCATTGGCTCAGGGGTAGCTGGTTGGACTACAGTTCACACGGTCCCAGGTTCAAACCCCATGACCACCAAGTTGCCACTGTTGGGCCCTTAACCCTCAACTGCTTAGATGTATAATGAGATAATAATGTAAGTTGCTTTAGATAAGGCTGTCTGCAAAATGTATACTGCTTATCCTGCTCAGGGTTGTGGGTGATTTTGCAAAATGCTATAACTCCACCTCCCACAGTTTTGTCCCAGTGGGTACTGCAAAAGTTTCAGCAAAGTGTTGTTTGAATTTAAAAATTTGACTGTGTTTTTGTAGGGAGTTGTTAAAGCAACTTTAAAGAGCTTTGTTGCACACAAAATCTGTTTAATTTGCAAGGTTTGTTGAAGGTCATGAGACATTAAAAACAATACAAAAACTGCAGTTTACAGCAACATCAACCTCTTTGACATATCATTTTCACTTAGTTTTTGGGCATTGGGCATCGACCAACTGTGTGTATGTATGTGTATATATATATATATATATATATATATACAGTGGTGTGAAAAACTATTTGCCCCCTTCCTGATTTCTTATTCT
>JAOVVA010000002.1:8571929-8582243 GCA_028565275.1 Leiocassis micropogon | reverse complement strand
GTGTGTGTGTGTGTGTGTGTGTGTGTGTGTGAGAGAGAGAGAGAGAGAGAGAGAGAGAGAGAGAGAGAGAATGTGTGAGAGCATGAGACAGAGACAGGCAAGGAAAAAGAGCACATACGTTTTCCTACAAGTGACCCAGATAGCCGAGATGACCTGCTGTCTGAGTGAATTGTAAAGAAACTTTTTAGGATTTGGGCTGCGGAACCTTTTTTTGTTCAAATTTATTTATTTATTTTCTACAATGAATACTTTTCTATCTCTGTCTCTCTTACTCACGCACTCACTCACTCTCTGCCTGTCGTCTTGTCAGTTTTGCTTACTTGCGAGGAAAGAGCTGGCCTTGCTTTAGACCTGATCTCACTTTTTTCCACTAAAAAAAGCATGCTTTAAGATGTCAAATGTACTGGCGCTTAAACAGAGATCTGCTCAGCATGATGCTTGGAGTGATTGGCTTTCTAAAAACACTAAACTTCAGAGAACTTCAGCACACATTTGGGAAGAAAAAAAACATTATACACACACATACGCTCACAAACACACACACATACAGTATATAGTGTGTGTGTGATCATTTTACTTTTAAGTGCACAGTTGTCAAACTTAAGGCCACAGACCATTGCCTCATTTCCTTCCAGTATGAACTTGCAAATATAATATTTGAAATATCCAGAATTCTCAGCAGACCGTTAGCGGAGCGAATGCCACAGTTCAGTACACATGGGCTGACAAGTCACAAAGTTTAAATGCTGGTAAAATTTAATGCGCTGTTGCTTTTGATACAAGTCAGACCCAGGCAATGCAGAAACATTAAAGGTTTTGATCCTAAGTGTAATTCCATAAGTCAAAATATCAAAACAAAACAGCCAATTTAGAGAAGGCTGAAAGAACATGAAAAAAAAAAGTGAGAAGCCCTTGTAACTTTTCTTGGAATTTTCTTTATGTAATATAGCATATTTTTGACATTTACAAAACAGTAGTAACTGGAGGAAACTTAATAAGCATAGGGAAAACATGTAAATTCTACACACACAGACCAAAAATGGGATTAATCGAAGGTGCAAGGCGACAGTGCTGACCACTAAACCACCGTTCCGCCATCAATATGATAAATATGCTAAAAATGAACAACCCTAGATTACAGGCCTTCTTTCATTCAGATGTTTCTTCCAACTCAGAAGCATTAGCTTCAAGAAATGTACCAAAGAGCAAAAAAATGGGTATTCATTTACATCATTGTTTATCAGTACGATTTTTTTTCTCAGATTTGTTCTTAATCCCAGTTCACATTAGTGAAATTGCATGTCTTTCCATAGCAATTGAAAAACAGAAGTAACACGTCCCTTTTCACAACCAGTGCTTTCACAGTTGTAGCCCATCCACTTTAAAACATGTACCAGGTCCAGGATTATTTCAATCTGTAGAAAAGTATTTAAATAACCTATAATCTGTGCAATTATGAAACTGTAATGCAGTTCCTTACTATGCAGTGGAGCAGTCTGTCCACACATCCTTTCTCTCACTCACTCATTCTCTAAACTGTTTATCCGGTACAGCAGGCATCACTAAATGACGATCCGCTGTTCGGATCCAGAACAAGTGACTATTCTATCCGGACTCCGATGCTTTTCTGATAATTGTTGTTAGTCTTTCGGCCACGCCCGTCAAGGGGTCACCACAGCCGACCATTCGATCCGCACAACAGCTTGGCAGAGGTTTTATGCCAGATGCCCTTCCTGACGAAACCCTCCCATTTTATCTAGGCTTGAGACCGGGACTGCATCCATTTGTTGGGGTTTGGGCATTGGCTGGGACTCAAAACCAGACCTTCCGCATGGCAAGTGAAAATAATTAATATACCAGTAATCTAGTGCTTAGCCTCTTGAGGTAGGCATGGCTATACAGTATGTGTCACTCAACAGTCAATCAATGTGATAGTTTCCCATGTGTAGACAGAGTGTGCAGAAGAAACAAATGAAAATGCGACACAACATGCCATACTCCAAAAAAAAGGAAAGTAGACTATGAAAACTGAACCTTCAAAGATGAATAAACATACCAATATATGTTTATTCTTCCTGCCGAAAGCTTAAAACCAGTTTGTCTTATATATTCTGAAACCGTGGCTATAATAAAAGTCAGTAATATGAAGCGCCAAAATGAGGAAAAAACAGCGGTCTGAGGTGAGGGCGTGTAAAATACCCAAACTGAGAGCCTACTGTAGTATGACCAGAGTCCTTTCACTTTCATTTACAATCCAGCAAGTTGAAATTGTCCACATATTTAACATTTTTAATAAAAATAAATATATGGCAATAAATATTATTGAAATGCTATGGAAATTTTAAATTGCTTATTTTTTTATAGCCTTACAATGAATGCATATGTAGAGATATGAATCCTAACACAAACATGAAATTCAGACCTCGGCACGAAGAAAATTTTAGGGAACTCGGGTCTAAACAAGGCAGGGTACATCCTGGATGAGGTGGCAATCTATCGTGGGCCACACAAGCCACATACACGCACTACGGGCAGTTTGAAAACACCAATTAGCCTACCTTGCATGTTGGAATGTGGAGGAAAACCGGAGTACCTAGAGGATGTTTGAGTTCTGCATACAGTATGATGGGACCCTCAATCCTGGAACCGTGAGGCCTTAGGGCTCAACCACTATGCCACCTTGCTGCCTCCCAGATGTCCTGTTTTTAGTAAATGTTCAACTGTTTGAGCATTCGTACTGTATATTTTCATATCACTTACCTACATTATTTAAGTCAACCTTCAGCTGTGTATTTTGTGTTGAAACCACAACAGAACAAGTGACAAAGATGAAGAATTGCAGATTTGAAAAGAAGAACTAGGTGCTTTTATGCACAGTGGTTTGGCAAGGTTTCAAGGGAAAATGTTTTTTTTATTTACCTTTCTAGTGGCAATCATTTTGGCAAACAGGTTAAAAAATATGATTTATACAAGACAATGTGCCAATAAATCTGGAGTCGGCTGTATAATGTTGATGCCTTTGAAAGTCAGAGCTGATTTCAAGCCGTATTTGCTATAAGTAGATGACTTTTTATCCTTTTCTCTGTTCTTGAAAAATGAGCAAAAGAAAAAAATATGAGCCACACAAACTCAAGCTTTTTAGTGGTTTGAGAATAACATTACTGGGCCTAGGGTTTAGTGTCAGGATTTAGTGGACCAAACATGGAAGTAAAGTGTGAATCAGGGCTGAAGGATTTGCTGGGCACTAAGATAATTGTGTGAAGTGATTCCAAAGGGGGGGTTTAAGGGGTTGCACAGATTGCGGTTAGGAACAGAGGGATCACTTTGGTTTGGCAGCAAAGAAGAGAGCGAAGCGAGCGGAGAATCTGAGAGGGTCTGAGTGGACACGCACACTTGACTTGTGTGTGGTGTGTGTGTAGTGTGTGTTTTCACGCTTGTCTGCATGGCTGGCTTTCCTTATCTGCATACTTCCTGCAGCACTGCTGGAGAGTGTACTGGCAGGAAAATGTCACTCACACACACTTTACAGCTCAGTTTTCTGTACGCTGTCTTATTCCGGCTCCCTGTCTTGCTGTTCCGAGTTCTGTGAACCAGTCTGACCTGCCACCAGGCCTTCCAACTTTGCTCCATGCCAAGTGCTCAAAGCTCCTGTAACTCCCAGCCAAGCTTCGGTGCCAAATACTTAACATGCCAAAAGCCCTTCTTGCTCTTGCCATTACTATTTGACTCCAAAAACTGGGTCCAGATTATTGGGCTTTATGTCATTATTCAGGGTTGATGACTTAAGTATTCAAATCATATTCAAAGTTGGCGACGTCAGTATTTATGCTGGGAAAGTTCTCAGAGATGGCTTATGCAGGTGCTAAAGTATAAGGAGTGTAGTTCATATATGTAATTATACCAGATTTTTAAGTAGATTCATTAAAGATGTTTTTCTTTTCAGTAGTATCTTAACCACCGTCATAAAACATACAGTAAACTCTGGCATTTAAGCCTGTAAAAACAAACAGATCACAGTTTTCCTTACTGCACTATAACGTAACATAAAAGGAAGTGACAGTGTAAGAATAAACAAATATGGGACAACTGCAGAAATATACATACATCAGAATCAATCATATTAATCATAAATGAATTTAAACATACAGTAATAGCAGTAATAATAGTAAAGCTAATAGCACTAATCATATTTACACCTTGGGGTGTGTGTGCATGGAGTTTGCATGTTCTCCCCGTGCTCGGTGAGTTTTCTCCGGGTACTCCGGTTTCCTCCCACAGTCCAAAAACATGCAGATTAGGTTAATCAGCTTCCCAAATTGCCGGGAGTGTGTAAACGAGCATGTGAGTGTGTATGTGTGTACACTGCGATGGATTGGCACCCTGTCCAGGGTATACCCTGCCTCGTGCCCTAAGTCTTCTGGGATAGGCTCCAGGCCTCCTGTGACCCTGTATACAGGATAATGTGGTATAGACGGTGAGTGAGAGTGATATTGATTGGGTGAGCCAATCCGAATGCATTTTACATTAACAAGATTTATATACTTTCACATTCATAATACAGTAACTTACAGAAGGTTCTGTGCAGTTTGTTTTTCTGTAGCATCCAACAGCAGTTACTTTTTGCCCACAATGGAGCCAAGAGATCCTAAATCAATGTCTAGAAATTATAAATTGTGTGCAGAATGTATGTCGAACTGCCTGACCAATGCTGTTTAACCAATGTTGTTTCACAAGGCTGAAATTATTGGCCTGCATCAAGCAAAGAAAACATAAAAATTACTGGAATTGGGTAAAAAAAAAAAAAAAAAACATCCAACATGTTACAACCCAACAAAATTGGGATAGTTTAGAACAATATTAAAAACAAAATTAAAAACAAGGTCATCTGTAAAGTCTATTCATCTTGTACTGTATTGAAAACACTACAACAGCCTATTAATGTATGATTTATCATTTGAATTTAATTGTTTATTGAAAATATGCACTCTTTTCAAATCTGGTTGCTGCAACACCCTCCAAAATAAATTGAGCCAGAACCAATTTAACACTAATAACAATGTGGCCAGTAAAAATTACAAGGTGGTGGGAAACAAGTGCTCTTAAACCAGTGAACCAATTATGTTAGAGTAAATAAGGAGTAAAAAAAAGACCTAGTCCAACAATAGGGTGAGGCTCGATAATTTGCCAAACAGTACAGTATACACAGTATAATTAAGAAATTCAAGTTAACCCCTCAAATTTCAATGTATACAGGTTAGGGCTGAAAACCACCTGAATATGCATTAATCTCCGGTTCTTCAGACATCACTGTCTTAAAAACCTGTAATGCTTACTTGATATCATAATGTGGGTTTGGGAACGCTTTGGTAAACCTTTGTCCATTAACACAATGCGTTGCTGCATTTACTTTTAAATGCAGCAACACATTTAAATGCGACTTAAGGCTTCAGGAAGCCATACATCAATCCTGTCCAGAGATGCCAAAGACTTTTCTAAGCTCAGTCTCATCTGAAATGGACAGTGGTCCGATGAGTCAAAATTTCATATAGCTTTTTGAAAACAACAGCCATCATGTTTTCTAGGTCAAACAGGAAAAGGACTATCCAAGCCGTTACCAGCATCAGGTCCAAAAGCCAGCATCACTCATGGTATGGGGGTGCCTTCTTTGTGGAGCAACATATGCTGTCATCCAAACACTGTCTTTTTTAGAGACATCCCTGTATTTTCCAGCAGTACAACACCAAAGTGCATTCTGCTCAGATGACAGATGCATGGCAGCTAAACACAGAGTACGGCTGCTACACTGGCCTGCCTGCTCCAATTGAAATTTTTTTGGTGCATTATGAAGTGCAAAATATGGCAACAAATACCCCCATACAATTGTGCAGCTGTAGGTCCTGCATAATGGAAAAATGAGGGAAACTCCTGCTAGATAAACCTGACCAACTGTTGTCTTCTTTGTCCAAATGTGGGACAAGAGATAACTTAAACACTTGATGAAGTTGCATAAAAAATTTATAGCTGAAATCACAACAAGTTTAATAGTGAAAGTAAGAGCATTTCTACACACATAGTGTAGCAAGGACTGTCATGATTGGGAATAAACAATCCCTGTGTGGCCATAAGAAAACTACTCGTTAGTAAGACAAAGGAGAACAAATGTTTCAATTTGCCAGGAGCCATAAAGATTGGATTTGGAGAAAAGGCAAAAAGTCATTGAGTCCAGGTGGCGCCAATTCCAGAGCGATGGTTGTGTTAGGGTAAGAAGAAAAGCGCATGAAGTGATGCACCCATCATGCTTAGCGTCCACTATACAAGAATCTGGAGGTAGTGTTATGATCTGGAGTTACTTGAGGTGGTCAGGTCTAGGCTCAGCAATAAAGGTGGCAATAAAAAGGAGTCAGCTGACTGCTTTAATGTATTGAATGACCAGGTATGCAATTTTTTCTCCATGATGGCATGGGCATAATCCAGGACTCAAATTGTAAGAGAGTATTTCTGAGAACTCATCACCTGCTCACAGTTTGAAGCTCACTTTAAGAAAGTTTTTGTTAAAACTCTGATCAAAGAAATGTATTTAAAAAAAAAGAAATTCCTGTAGACAGACATTTGATTAACATGCTGTTATCTTAAATGCTCTCTGTCTGAAAAAAAATAGCTATGAAAAATCATGAACTTTAAATGGACGGTGCTCAGCATGACATATTATGCTTACTAACTCACTTACTCATTGTCTATATCACTTTATCCTGTATACAGGGTAGCGGGGGGCCTGGAGCCTATCCCAGGGGACTTAGGGCACGAGGCAGGGTGCCAATTCATCAGAGGGCACACACATACAGTACACACACTCATTTATACACTACAGGCAATTTTGGAAAACCAATTAGCCTAATCTGCATATCGTTGGACTGTGGGAGGAAACCGGAGTACCCAAAGCAAACCCACCAAGCACGTGGAGAACATGCAAACTCCATGCATACAGAGACGGGAATTGAACCAGGCCAGGAATCGAACCCAGACCCTGGAGGTGCAAGGAGGCAGTGCTAATCACTACACCAAAGTGCCGCTATATTATGCTTACTGGGCTTTACTATTTTTTGCTCTTTACTGTCATTACAATGGCTTTGTTCTTAATACTACTTCTTGGTGAAGCTGATAGCATGCAAGAAAAATAAGCTTAAGTTACGTAAATATCATAATAGACAAGCTTCTGTTTTAGGCAAATGGTACAACTCCACCTCACACACACAATTCCGACACAACTGAATACTGATGTGCACAATTTTGGTATTTGGTAATTCTGCACACACAAAAAATCAGCTCTATGTATGTTTGGGTTTGTTACTGCCAAATGTTATGGCCATTAGTGCTTCATGATTGATTCCTAAATTCTGTATCTCTCACTTCACATTTATGACAGCATGTCATTGTCATTCCATCCTTTCTTTTTCAGATGATAGTTCAACATCATTTTTTAGATGAGGTTGTAGTGAGGGGTTAAGCAGGAGGAAATAGCTGGGTGTGAAGATAGTGATGGACTAAATGCAATGAAATTGGGTACCACAGAAATTCCACTATTCCCTATAAGAACAATTTTCATAGTTTTGCAGAGTCATAAAGGTCATGTTGTTAATAACATTCTCTGTCACAAAAGAAAGATGAAATTTTGTGAAATTGTTTTTGGCCATGGGAATCAGAAGTCTTTGTATACACAATATACAGGTCTATAGATTTGTCACTAGTTAAAGAACCTTTGGTGCCCATAAATGATTTTTTTTGCAGCTGAGAAAACAGCACTGGGTATGAGATGAGGAAAGTGATCCCAGTCCATTGCAAGGCATTGTACACAATAAACATGCGCACACACACACAATCATATCTAAGGGCAATTTTCAAGAAGCCTACTGGCATGTTTTTGGAAGATGAGAGGAAACCTGAGAACCAGGATTAACTCAAAGAGAACATGTGAGAAAATATGTTAATATAATAATAGAAGTCACATCTGACTACAACTGATGTAATGAACTATAAAATATTTCTTCAATTATTAGATGCCAACCTATATTTTGTATATATGTATACTGTATATGCCAGTAGCATTCAAAGTGGTGTTTAACTTACAAGTGACCATGAAGCATAGCCATTGGGTCCATGTTTTTGTGTTTTGTTACTGTCACTGTTATCGAAGTTACTATATATTCAAAGATCTTTTTAGTTATTTACGTTTTTAACAGGTCACTTAAAGTAAATATGTTTAACTTAAACCAAGTAAGCTTACAAAATGGCCAAAAAAAAAGACAAACACTAATATTTTGTTCTTTTAGCTTTGATTAGAGCACACAATGTGGTGGCCAGTTCTTGTGTGGAAATACTCTCAGACTCTCAGAACCACTTTTTCACAATTTGAGTCCTGGAATATGCCTGTGCCAATACAGTATAAATATCTATATTTAGATATAAATATCTTTAAATGTTTGGTCAAAAACCTGATCATTCAGTGCATTCAAGTCATCACCTGATTTTATTTTATTGCCACTATACACAATGGTGCATGCTTCACGCACTTCCCTACTTACTGAATCCTGACGCACCCATCACTCTGGAACAGAGTCATTCTGAACTCATTAGACCTCATGACCTTTTTCCTTATTACTATAAAGTTTGATCTCTATGCTCCTCAGCAAACTGAAGCCTTTTTTCCCTATTATTCTCGGTAATAAAATGGTCTTCTTATGGCCACACAGCTGTTTAGTCCTAATCCAGGAAGTTCTGATCACATTTTTTGTTTGGAAATGCTGTTACAGGCAGTAACAGGCCATCCAAGTACAAGGCCATCCTATACCCCTGGGTCCTTCCAACTTTGTCATAACAGTTTGGGGAAGTTCCATATGTACATGTAATATTCTGTTGTTTACAACATTTTGACGGGTTTTAAAGCTTATAATGTTCGTCAGTTGAATTATGTATGAAAGCCAACATTTGGCCATGTGCCATTTAGCTATGCACACCCTACCCATGATTACAGAATTGTTTGTGTGCATTTTCTTAAGCTAAAGCAGATTGAGGTAGAGTCAGGGGTGTGAACTTCAACCTTACACCCCCCAAGGGAGCACAGCTGTTCATAACCAACATTTCCTTCTCCTAGTTCCTCCCTTCATTCCTCACTCCTTTCGTTCTTTCTTTTATACACTAACTTTGTTGTGCTTTGCTAGCACCAGTCATTCCTGACTCAGGGAAGTTTGATTCCCAAATGTGTCCTCCTGCTTCCTTTCCAGAGAAAACTTAAAGCCTCTGACTGAACTTCCTCTCTGGCCTTTTAGCTGTATAGAAGGGCAGGGATAAGTGGGCAGGAAATGGACAGGGTTAAAGGGATGAGGTTATGTGGGAATGCTTCAGAGTCAAATATAAGGACATGGAGATATGGATGTGGCTTTAGCTCTAGTGTTGCTGCTTGCTCTCAGGAACATTCCTGATATGTACTGTATAAACTTGCAGTGCATTTGTTTTGAGGATTTGTATTTTGTATAAATATTTCAATAAATAGGGTGTAGAAATTATGGCTTGCATAGACTAGCTGACATGTATGCTCAATATTCATGGCTTTTGAATTAAGCAGGAAAGTAAATTTACAGTACTTTGTTAGTTAGTAGAAAAATATTTCAGACTAGATTAACCTTACCATTAAATGCACACTACTACATTTCAATAAAGGACCATTAACACTAAATTTTTACATATTGTTTTGCATGAAGTGAAGTTTTTTTTTACCCCAACTACTTTCATTTCTTATGAATAATGTTCAACTAAAATCCATATAGTGTCATGGTAAATTTGATTGTGATCAGCACTGTGTGAGTGAGTACAGTATGATTGAAGCCACGGGGTCACTCCCACTCAGCTAGAGTCAGACAAGTGAAACTTCAAGATGCTGATCGAGACTCATTTTCAGCTGTGATGAGTGACCATGGTTTTACAAAAAAAAAAAAAAACTCTCAATTGCTACTACAGACTTTTCATGCAATCCACTCTTCAAAAAGCTATAAGGAACATCTATTGGTGCATCCTTACATAGTGTAATATGTAATACAAAATTATTATAAAAAACACTGAAGCACAGAATTTAATTTGTAGCCTGTGTGTGGCTTTAATTGAGTGTGGTTCATAGAATCTTTGCTGTACAAATAAAAAGCCCAAATATAGCTATGACCTCAAACAGTTTCTGCTTTTTAGACAAGATTAATTCAATTCAATTCAATTCAATTTTATTTATATAGCGCTTTTAACAATGGTCATTGTCTCAAAGCAGCTTCA
>JAOVVA010000002.1:8537882-8565728 GCA_028565275.1 Leiocassis micropogon | reverse complement strand
AACTAACTGTTGTTTTTGTTGTTGTTACATAATTACCTAATTCCATATGTGTTATTTTATAGTTTTAAAATCCCCAGTATTGTTCTAGAATGTAGAAAATAAATCACTAAACAAAAAAGAAATTTGCAAGTGACCCCAAACTTTTGAACGGTAGTATACATCTTCTTAATGTCTCCAAGAGCAGCAAATACTCCCTTTCTAAATCGCAGCAAGACAGCTCTGATAGCGTTAAGTACATTTGGACTGAGCATTAATTTTTGGCTACTATTCCAGACCAGCCGCACCAGAGTGGTTGTTGAGTGGGGGTTTGGTGCCACTAAGTGGCTAACATACCAAACTGGTTCTTCCACTTCTCGATCTTTTCCTTATTGAGTTTAATCGCTGCTTCTCTTTTGACCATATCGTGGACCTGAGCTGCATAAATACCTCGACCATTCTGGTACTCTCTAGAGATGTTTTTCCGTTCTTAGGAAAGCACTTTCCACCCCACTTCTGTTGTATGGTAGGGTAGATGGGTCCTGAATCCATGGATACGTTGTATCCCATAGGTAACATCCTCTCTTATGATCTCATGTTCATTCTCTTTTGCTAGAGTCATTTCTTTTTCTTCAGGCTGACAGTTACAGTACCACAACGGCACCCACCACACTTTGGTTCGCAGGCCGCTCCGATACTGTCCCACTTCCACCACTCAAGAAAATCTTGGTTACTTGCCAGCGAGCTTTTTGTTTCAGCCACATGACTTTTCCCTCATTGGATTATCTTGGATATTTGGAGCTTCAGCCTTTTCAAAGATTTCTTTATAGTCAAGTATAAAGAAATCTTTGTACATATAAATCTTTATATGAGCAGCTGCCCTCATGGACCGAGCAAAATACGTCTCAGACTCATGCGCTGTCATATCCACCTTCTCAAACAGATCTGGGTGTGCTCCAGCAACAGTTTTCCCCACTGGACTGTCCCAAAGGACGAGATCTCCCACGACTTTCATACTTTGTGGTGGGAGTCTCCCCTCTCGGTGGCTGATGAGGAGTTCAATCTTCTCCGGCCGTTTCAAATCTTTAATGTCTGCGTCTGAAAAGAATTTTTTAAGTTGCTCTGGAGTTACAATTCTGTGGACTTTGGCGATCTCCTCTAACCCAAAACAGATCAACTGATGAGCCTTTACCGTCCCCTTCTGAGTTTTGACTCTTATTCTGAGGAGGTACCTTTTTGTGCCCACTCTAATGGCAATCTTGCCAACCCCATGAACCACCAAAGTAACTTTCTCTCCTCTTAACTTAAGTCTATCAGCAGCTTTGTGCGTAGTATAATTTGTGTCTGAGGCCAGATCTATCAGAGTGCCAATTTGTCCTGCATTAGCAGTTACATCCATCAACATCATGATAACAGTGAGTTCTTTTAATCCACTCCCGACTAAAAGTCCCATTTTGTCTCTCCCAGAGCAGTCTACTATCATAGCTTTGTTGGTGAACGCTCTCTTGAACTTTTCTGCTAGTTCAGCCAGAAGCTCCTCTTGCTCATCTGTAAATCTGCTTCCTTTCCTGGTGGTGGCTCTTCCCCCACCCATGTCCTTGAGTTCCCCTTTTGGACAAATGAGGTAATGGTGATCTGACGAGGCTTAGTTGTCGTTGCACCTGTCACCATCCTTGTGACATCCCAAGCACTATTTACACGCACCCAGTTCCTTTACAATGGATTTCTTCTCTACTAGTTTTAATTCTTTTAACTTTTTGCAGAAGAAGATTTTGTCTCTATGCTTCTTTTCTCCACACACGACGCATCCACTTTCTGTAGAAACTTTCTTTGTCGTTCTGGTGAAGGTATACTTCTTTTCTGGCCTTTCTGCCTTTTCTGAGATTTTGAACTGCTCAAGCCTTTCAAGAATTTCTTCTTCTTTCTTTAGGAACTTTAGTAGTACATCAAAGTATTTCTCTGGTTTGATGCCATTTGCAGGATCCATCATGTAGACTAACCATTGTCTTTTCACAAACTTGGGTAACTTTCTCTCAACGAACTTTATCACAAGTGGGTTCTTGATTGCGCTGATATTTCCAAGGTCCGTGAGATCTGCCAGGGCTTTTTCCTACTGTTTGGATTAACTCTATAGCCCTCCTTGGCTGATTTTCTCTCACTGCACAAATCCTTTCTAGCTCCTCGACACTTTCCATGGCGATTGTGGTTTTGTTTCCATAGCGGTTCTCCAACACTGAAGATGTCAGCAGCTGTGTTGTAAGAGGAAAGCCTGAGCTCTTTGGCAATCTTATTGTCGATGATGTCCACCAGTTGAATCTTTTTAACCTCAGCCGACCCTGTGGGTTCTCCTTGTCTCTGAAGGTTTTCCCAGTCCCTCCTCCAGCGGTAGAAGTCCCTCTTATTACCACTGAATGTAGGTAAGCTTGTAGGTTTCATTTTTACTACTGGCATAATCTAAGCTGCAGATGCTATCATATCCATCTTATTTTTTACTTCGGTTTCTGATACTCGTGCATTCTCTGTAATCCTTTGACTACACTCTTTCAGCTTGCATACGCGACCCTCTAACTCTGCTCTTACAGTTGTTGGGGTCCACCTTTCCCAGAGCCTTGGTTGCCTCTTTCACCAGTCTCATCAAGAGTTCCAGTTGCATACTATAGCCAATGGTAACGACAGGCATGGTGACAGCAGAATGACTTCAGCTCCACCATTTCATTTTATTTTTACCTTTTTTATTTTATTCATTTAATTTTATTTTTACATTTACACTGTACCTTATATAAAGTCATGAAATATACTCTTATGAAAAAAGTGGAAAAGAGAGTGAAGGCTTAGAGACATATGTTACGGCAACACAGCTAATTTGTTTGGGACTTCATAACAAAATGGCTATTAATACTGTATATCTAACATTTGTGTGTGTGTGTGTGTGTGTGTGTGTGTGTGTGTGTGTGTGTGTGTGCACGCATGATTTTCAGGAGTGTGTGAACCCATGCTGCAACGCAACTACCTGTACTCTCAAAGAAAATGCTGTATGCGCCCACGGACAGTGCTGTGAGGATTGCAAGGTACTCTTTTGATCTGTGCTTGTCTCTCTTTTGACTTCCTCCCTACTCCTCTGTCTCTCCTTCTCCATATTCTCATTCTCAGAGGGTAAAAAAAAAGGAAAGCGTGGAAAATGCATTCTCTTTGCCCCATTAGTGAGCGCAACATGAACTGTCATTTATGCTCCAAAAACACACGCTGAATTTCCTCCGAGGGCTTCAGACACATAAATCAGTCAGCATAGTTCACTGACTGAACCAGGACAGAAATACTGAGCCGGCTTACAATCACCAGTGCGTTTTGGCTTGTTAGGTCTCAATAGATCTCTTTCGGCTTATAGCTTGGCTGACACAATCTGGCATGTGTGGAGATGACTTAAGCACTCGTGAAAAAACATCTTGGAAATTAAGTCTAACATTGGTACAAATTCTTAGTTTCTTAGGTTTTACCATTGTGTTTGTACAGTAGTTGAGGAAACACTGTGCAGCTCTTTGGGTTGTGTCACTGCTGCCAGTATTGTTATTTCAGTGATCGGTGACGTTTCCTCTTGGTGTTCATGGTGTTTTGTGTTGTAGTGCATGCGTGGGTCAGTTCCTGTTTGTTCTTCTTTCTTACTTTTTTGTCTCTAGGTAATTATATCTGTGTATTTAAATATATTTAGATCAACAGTTCAATGAAATTCCTGAAAGTCTAAACTGACTGCATAGCCATTACCAACACGCATTGCCCAACAAACCCCTGAAGTTCTCAACTTGCACTAGCAGCTAGGGCATCCTCAGAATAGTGTACTGTATATGTTATCATATTATCATATCCATCATATTGTGCATGAGTATTGAACTTGTCAAGACCTTCATATTCCATAGGACATGTATGGAATGCATGTTGGACTCCTTATGAGACAGAGACCTCTCAGTGCTGGTACTGTATATGTGTGTGTGTTTAAAGTTGAAGCTTGCTGGAACACCATGCAGAGAGTCAAGCAACTCATGCGACCTGCCAGAGTTCTGTACTGGTTCGAGTCCTCACTGTCCAGCCAACGTCTACCTGCATGATGGACATGCGTGCCATGCTGTTGACGGCTACTGTTACAACGGCATCTGTCAAACCCATGAACAGCAGTGCATCACCCTCTGGGGTCCAGGTTGGTACCTGTACAGAGCTCTGAATCTAATGATTGAAAGTCAAGATAGAGTCATAATACACAAAAGTCCACAAAAAACACACACTTTTGTATTTTTTTTTTCACATTTCTTCTTACCAATTTAATATGGCGTGAGGTTTGTTGGAAGCCAGCCATTTACAAGGTGTTTTTTTCTGAAATTATATTTCTGCTTTCTTAAAGGTGAGGTGGTACTGTATGTTATAGACAGTTATCTTCTTCTTCTTCTTCTTCTTCTTCTTCTTCTTTTCGTGCTTCCAATCTGCATATTTAATTTGGAACAGGTTTTACACCCTTACTGAAGCACCCATACCTATATTCAGGCTTGGGACCAGCACTGAGAGTGCACTGACTTGTACTGTACATCCCCATGTCTAACTTTTACACACACAGTCTTTCATGAAAAAGGACTGACAAGAGTGTGTTAAAGATAATAATAAAAATAATAATATAAGTAAGTGAATATTGTGAAATCGATTGACAGTTGATGTTAATTGATGTTAATATGGCAATATGTCATTATGCCATGTTGTTTATTCCACTTGGTCACTATTGTGACACAGGTTTGAGACTGTATTTCCTGCTTTCTATTTTGAATTAGATAATAGAAAGCAGGAAATATAATATGCTGTTAGTGTCACTCAAAATAAAGAACCAGCGTTCAATGTTCTCTTTCTCTCTCGCTCTCTCTTTCTCACTCTTTTCTATCTCTAGGAGCCAAACCTGCTCCTGGTATCTGCTTTGAAAGGGTAAACTCAGCCGGAGATCCCTATGGCAACTGTGGCAAAGATTCCAAAGGCTCCTTCGCCAAATGTGAAGCACGGTATACCATGTTCACAGCACACACCACACACAGCCAGCTTCTCATTTCATGTCAATTTTCACTTGCATAAAATAATATACTGTTAGAAAAATGGGAAAACTATTGACCTGGACACTTGACACACCAAAAGGTTTTTGTATTGCTGTATAGGTGTACAGTATGTCTAACACTCAAGTCTCACGGGGACCAAAAGCCAGCCTGTCCGGTGTGATCCCACAAAAAAGCCATTTATCCATCCATCTAGGAACCTTTTGTAGTCCAACCAGGGACCGCAGAGGCCTATGGTGACCATTGAATTTATTCCCATTTTGTATGACCGTGCAAAATGGGAATAAACCGTGGTAAGACCACCGGTCAACCACGTGGAATGTCAACATTCTCACACACACTATGGGCAATTTGGGAACACCAGAGCCTAATCAGCATGCTTTTGGTCCCACCAAGCACCGGGAGAGCATGCAAATTCCATGCACATAGACCCGACACGGGAATCAAACCCAGACCTGGAGGTGCAAGGCAACAATGCTATCTACTACACCATCATACCGCCGCAGAAAAGCCAGCACAGCACAAATCACTGAAAAAAACGTAGTGCTACCCAGTAAGGCACCAGAACACCCAGTGCAAAGTTCGCCATGCACAGGGCCCAGCAGGCAAACAGCCCAAGGCCACCTTCAAACTCCACTCCACATGGGGGACAATGGACAAACAAGTCCAATCCATGGAGGCTCATCCACACCATCCTAAATGTCCTGATGCCAGACACAATATGACATCCCCAGGTGTCTGGACTCACTATTAACGTAAAGACATTTTCTGTTATATGTCGGCTTGCTCATCTGATCATTATGATTTATACACATTTTCTCACATTTCTTACACATTTTTATAATTTTCTTTTGATTTTGTGAAGCTGCTTTGAGAGAATGACCGTTGGTAAAAGCACTATATGAATAGAATTTAATTGAAAATCCCTTTTCTTGCCCTTTTCATGAGTCTTGCCGACTCATGCCCTAAGGGGCCAGAGCTGCCCCAGTGGTACAAAGGGAACCCACAAAATATTGGGCTAATATTTTGCATTGTAATGTTATGGCTGTTAGGTATATACGTCTTATTTTGTAAATTATAAAAACAGTATGTTTTGATAATTTGATGAAGTTGCTGGTAATATTAGCTGTTAAATTATCTACAATGGATATGCACTGTTGTTTATGCTGTAGGGATAGTACCAGAAAAGATTTTAAAAGGTTCACATTTAGAATTTGGGTCAAACTGGTTCCCCATGTTCCAGTGTCCTGCAGTCATATTTAATTGTAATGGAATCTTTTAATCCAGTTTTTCTCATTTTATTTTTGAGGGTAAACATCTATCTATCCATCCATCCATCCATCTGGAATATGGCAACTTTATAACATAGATTTTATTATAACAGTAAAATCTGGAATGGACTTTCCAACAAGCAGGTATTGTTGTGATGGTGGTGTCCATAAACTTTGGTTAACGTTCTGTGATTTTCGCCAATGAAAAAGGTTTTAGTAATACAAGTGAATAAGCCTTAACATACATATCCATTATGAGTAGTTATATTCTCTGTTTTGTCTCTTGTCTCTATTTAAGTGGATGCTGGAGTCTTGTGCTTGTAAAGAAAATGAGAAAATTTCAGCGGATGGCAGTGATTTTTCTAGCAGCTCATATAATTATGCCACTTTGCCTGGGAGATTTAAAGTTGTTTATAATAGACATCTTTGTCTTTTTCTCTCTCAATGAACATTAGACATGACACACATACTGTACTGTAGGTATAAAGAGAGAGAGAGACCAAAAGAAACAAAAGACTAAGCACTGACTCACTCACTGTTTGTTCTCGTGTTCTCATCTGTTGATCTCTCCCTCTCTCTCTCTCTCTCTCTCTCTCTCTCTCTCTCTCTCTCTATGTGGTGTGTGCACGGGTGTGTGTTTTGCTCCAGGGATGCTAAGTGTGGTAAAATCCAGTGCCAGGGTGGTGCCAGTCGACCTGTAATTGGAACCAATGCTGTTTCCATAGAGACCAACATTCCCCT
This sequence comes from Leiocassis micropogon, assembly GCA_028565275.1. Classification (NCBI taxonomy): domain Eukaryota; kingdom Metazoa; phylum Chordata; class Actinopteri; order Siluriformes; family Bagridae; genus Leiocassis; species Leiocassis micropogon. The sequence continues at coordinate 8,558,662 of JAOVVA010000002.1, read as the reverse complement.
ACACGAGGGGGGCCGAATCCTGTGTCGGGGGACACACGTATACCTCGGGGACGACATGCCCGACCCAGGACTTGTGCTAACTGGCACTAAGTGTGCTGAGGGCATGGTAAAGAGCTTCGGGAAACATTTCAGTCAAAAGCAAAGTCAACATTTACTCGTCAGGGTTGATGTTTGAAGCGATGTACTCAGTGTCGGTTTCTCTGTGGAACTTTCCTCTCCATTTCAGATGTGTTTGAACAGACAGTGTCAGAATGTCAGTGTGTTTGGAGTCCACAAGTGTTCAGGGAAATGCCATGGCAAAGGGGTGAGTAACACTAGCATTCAACACAGCAACACTCCGCATGGATAATCCAGAATCTTTTTTATATACTGTAAACATGCTGAATGGCCTTATCGTTTGGCATGAAAAAGTTTGCAACTGAAGAAATATACCTCTTATTTGCAGTTTATGACATACAGTATCTCACAAAAGTGAGTACACCCTCACAAAAATGAGTACACCCCTCACCCTCTTTAGCAACCACTTTATTATATGTTCTCAAAGGACAATACAATAGAAATGATAATTGGTTATACTTTAGAGTATTGTATAGCAGTACAGATTTACCATCATCTAACAATAACTCAACATGCAGACTTTATTGTTTAAATAACTGGCAGTGAGTACGCCCTGTGTGAACATGTCAAAACTGTGTCCAAAGTGTCAAAAATTTTGTGTGAGCGTCATTGTTATCTAGCACGGCCTTAATCCTCCTGGGCATGGACTTCACCAGAGCTGCACATATTGTTGCTGGGATCCTCTTCCACTCCTCCATAATGATATCACGGAGCTGCTGGATGTTAGACACATGGCGCTTCACCACCTTCCACTTGTGGACGCCCCCAAGAGTGCTCAAAAGGGTTCAGGTCTGGAGACGTACACGGCCACTTACAAACACATGAACATGATGAATAGGACATGAGACTTTGCATTGTTAAAGATGTACAGCTGTTATCACTTAATGTACTCACTGTTTCGACAATAGTGGCTGTATGTTGAGTTATTTTTAGAAGACAGTAAACCTATACTGTTATACAAGCTGCACATTGACTACTGTAAAATATATCCAAGTTTCATTTCTATAGTATTGTTCTTTGAGAAGACATTAGAGGGAAATTAGAGGGGTGTACGCACTTTATTTGAGTGGGTGTAAATATGTATGTATTTAATGTATTTTCTGTTGTAAAATTTTATACTATAGCTTAATTACTGTAAATATTTGTATCTCCGTAGATACAGACTAGTTCATCCACGGTTTTTCTTATAATACGTTCTGAAACGTGAAAGTGTAACACTTGCTCTTATATAAGATATGAAAAGAGCAAACAGATTTAAACATTTAAGCAGTTTGCTGTGAACACTGTGTTTAGAGATAGTGGGATTAGAAAGCCTTTATCACAAAACCTATCCAGCAGGATGTTTTGGTTGTCACAACATTCTGGTGACATTAATTTGGCAACTTTGCAGACGCTGAAACAACTTTGGTGTGAGGTTGTTTTTGAAAGTTGGAATTACTTCGAACAACATTGACTACATCTAGGTTTTGATACAGCAAGATTGCGTTATGCTCACCACCGGACCCCTATAGAACATGTCTGTGTCTATAGAAGTCAGTAAATATGTGCACACATATCAACGAGCGCCACAAAGAAATACCAGACAACAGCAATTTAATAAACAATTAAACTGGAAAGCAGCCAGAAGAGTAAAGAAAAAGTTTAACTTCTGAGAAAGCAGATGTGATGCAATTTGTGCAAACACCATATTACAGTACAGTAATTTGGGAGCTAAGATGCACCTCATGGTAATATTTCTAAAGAAATTTAAACAGGCAGCATTATAGCACTAAGAGATGTGTGACATGAGAAACAGGCAGTGTATCTGTTCATCACAATCCTAATTAATAATAATTCTAAATCCTTTTAGATACTTAAGGCGTTACTATAATACTTAGTAAGGACCAGCTCCATATTAAAGTATATGTATTTGGATTCAACGTCATTGCAGGTTTGGGCAAATACGAAAAAAGGATCTTTACTTTTACTTGATCAATTTGGTGTTTAGTGGTAATATACTGTAGGAAGTCTCAAATGGAAAAAATTTGCATGGGTAAAACTCACATTAAATATCATCAATTTACAGTAAATAATCATGTGCAACCTTTGGACTTATGTGTATGTTTTGAATTCTGAATCTTTCATAAGACATATTTTATTACAGAGCTTTTGACTGCTCAGTTGCTTGACAATAGTGCTGCAAAGTTTATATTAACGTGCAGTTTTTTTTTATTGTACTTTATATTATTTACATGGTTGTCCTCTTGCAGTCTTCTTTCGGTAGTAACAAGGGATTTATAAGGCAGATGTTCCACGTAACATGATTAAAAAACCAAACGCAACCTCTTGAGCGGCAAAACAGAAATTCATTCCTCCTATCATCCAGAGATCTTGAGCTTAAATCTAGCTCTTGCTGCAGCAGCGTGCTTTCCATGGCATGTGTGTTAAGAGAGAAATTAGAACCGCTTTCTGGATGGGAGAATGATGTACTCTCTCTATCTTTCTCCCTCCTCTGTCAATCACGCTAGCAGTAGCTAATTATGGGCGTCTGTACACGCAGGCATGCGGAAGGGGTTGAATCGCACCCCATGCTGGAACATGAGCAGCAGGTTGAAAAGATACAGTTGGCTGGCTTTACACGTCTCAGAGGAAGCATGTGTTAGCCTTCACCTTCCCCAGTTGCTAGCTGAGGTATGATAGAGGAGAGTTTGCTCGTGGGTGGGAACTGGCAGGTGACCAAATTTTTTCGGTAGTAAATGCGAATGAGGCAAAAACCCTGGGCTGCTATTTCAATAAAATGTATTATAACTACTACGCACATACCGATTTAGCTATGGACCACAGAAGCCTGACTTTTATGACATCAGTTTGCCACATGTTGATAAAAAAAAAAAATCTTCTATGACTTCTGTTTAAAACATGTTATTTTAATCTGTTCAGTGAAACTTCTCATCATTCTGCTCCCTGCAGTAAAATGCTCTGCAATGTTCAATCAATAACAGATTAGAGCTGTATCTAATATTATTGCTTCCCAGTTAGAACCACATGCTCCAGTGGCTTCCAGCAGCTGCTGTGTTAACATTAAATCGCTCTTCATTCCCCCACTACAGTTAAAGCACTCGTCTTTAATAGCTTTATTTATGTTCTAGTTAAAGCACCATTCATCATCATTTGGCTCAAATGTACACCGTGTTTGCCAGCAAACCAGTGAAATGTGAACGCTATACATCCTGGCCAAGATCCGCCCCTGCACCATTATCCACATCCCATGTTCCCTCTGAGGGGTTCTATTTACATATGGTTTTATGCATTGCTTCTTATTCACTCTCAAAAGCAGGCACATGCGCAGTGTCAAAGATGAAAGGGTTCTTAGAAATTCTGTGCGCTCTGTTCGTAAGCTGAGACAGAGAGGACACTTGACAGGATCTTTTTTGCGATTTTTGTTGTTGTGTTGTGTTTGAACAAATGAAATATTGCCGACAGAGTGAACTAGTGTTGTTTATAATTAGTGATGAGATGAAGTGTAGAGGCTGAAACAAACTGAAAGCTTATCTTAAAATACGCTTTTTCTGCTTACGTTTCTGTTGAGATGGAAGAGTGGACACCAGGACATAAAGAAGTTAGAGTGGTTTGTGTTGCATTTCTAATTTCCTTCAGGATCAATAAAGTGTCTGTCTGTCTATATATCTATCTAAAACCTTCTTTCGGCTGCTCCCGTCAAGGGGTTGCCAGAGCGGACCATTCGATCCGCACACAACTCTGACACAGGATTTACACTGGATGCCCATTTTATCCGGGCTTGGGACCGGCACAGCAGGCAGTGGCTGGGTATTATGGGGTGTGGAAACCCACCCATAGTGGGGCTCAAACCTGGATCCTCAGATCCCCAAAGCAACAACCTAGAGCCAATCAATCTAACTATCCATCCATGCATCTATCATAAACCCTGAATCCTCAGTGAAGCTTACTGCTCCTAACTGATAAGCCGAGATGGAGATTGAACTGATTACATTTACTTCATTACTGTACATTTTTCACATATCTGTACCCTCCAGAGGAAACCCACAAAGCACAGGAAAAGTCCCACACATTTATTCCCTTACCTTTCCAAGATTTCATGTTAATATATTATGGATAATATTATTTGTAAAATATTATTTGATGTGTATTTATTATTATTATTATTATTATTATTATTATTATTATTTAGTTTTGTTAAAGTTCAGGGCCCATATTCACAAAGCTTCATATGCCTAATAGTTGCTCCTAATGACGAAATGTTAAGAAAATTCTTAGAATTATGACATTTTCTTAGGATTTCCCCTTAAATTTAGGATTAAAGACTTTTAAGAGGCTTAAGAGTTTCTATAGTAGAGGACAAAATAGTGGAAAGAACACTATACGTAAAAGTAAACACTGCTCTTTTATCCAATCTGGTTTTCTTTTTGATTTACTTCCTTCCATCTCTCTTGGATTGTTGGCTACATACCATCCAAAAGTGCAAATTAAATAGACTGTCCTGCAATCATGTAAATTGTAAAAGCCATTTTGCTCCCAACAATCTGAAATGGATTACAAGTAATAAAATCACACTACTGTGGAAATTTGTTGCTTCAAAAGTAGACACATTTGGCTGTTTTAATTAACTTTATGATATTTAGCCTATACCAGAAACTTTGCATAAAGTAGCCTTTAGTCATGATTATACAATTTCTTTATATACAAACATTATGATTTCACTGTCTATTCTCACTCACTCACTCACTCACTCATCTTCTATACCACTTTATCCTGTATTCAGGGTCGCGGGGACCTGGAGCTTATCCCAGGAGACTGTCTATTCTATTATCATATATTCTATTTTCACAAAGAGTGAAGACCTTTACAGATTTTTTTTATCAACCAATCACAGTCCTTGAATTGCTGTGTCATCCCTAGCAATGGGGTCAACCACACCTCCTCACTAAGATAAATGTTTTTGTACTTTCCTTACTCAGAGTTGCTCTAAGAAATTAACTTAAGATAGGAGCTCTCTGAGAGCAGTCTAAGAAGCTTTGTGAATATGGGCTCAGGTGTTTAGTTGTCACATAAAAGAACTGTACAATGTGTAGATACCGCCGTAAGATTCTTAATTGCAAGTTTACGACCAACGAAAACAAGACAATAATTAAAACACATGTAACATGTGTCTTACAAGTGTTTTAATTATTGTCATGTTTTCATTGGTCGTAAACTTGCAAATACGGACAATACAGTGCAGAGAAAGTAACATGTATGTGTGGTATGTGTGTGCTGTTGGACTGAGTGATACGATTGAACAATTCAAGACTTCGTGGATGTAGATGGATGTTTGAATGTGTCTGAAAAATGGAGATTTTATAAAAAGGACATTTGCCTGATTGGTGGTCCCGTTTAAAGCTGTAATTGCTTTCGGAAAGTAGCTCCCTATGGTTTTACCCTTTCAAACACATAATTTTTATAAAAATAAAAAAAACACTTCGGTTTATAAAGATGACAAAATAACAAAAGCTATCCCAGTTTTTCTGGTTTTCCTGCATAATAAGGACGTATTTTGTCCTGAGAGCACACAGACACACAGACACACAGCTGAGACCCATTACCTCCATGAAACCCCCAGGATCCTCACTGAAGCCTGATGTGCACAGTGACCTGTCCTGCGTATGTTTTAAACATCTCAGGCCGCACCTAAACCTCTCAGCATGACCAAGGAAATGCATGAAGTTATGAAAACACACATTAACTGATTACCACCTTTATGTCGATGCAGATGTTCAGATTTCATCCTCAGTGTGGTTCTTTATGGATAGCATGGGAAAATGGCACCACTGTGTTAATGCTGTACAGACTGAATGTGCTCAAATCCCTGTTCAGTCTTTTCAATTAACATTTTTAAAACAAGTTTAAAAATAACAGCAATTCGCAATTTAAAATAGCAGTAAAAAAGTGCATAGCAGGATAAATCTGTCTATGCTGTCTGTATGATGCCGTAATAAAGGAAATATCTTAGTATGTTAGATATGTTTATACAAAATGATTCACTTTGTTGTTGTCTTTTGTTATTCCTGTGAGAAGTAAGTCCTAATGTGGTACTTAATATCACAGGGACAATACTAGTGTGGTTACCATAGTGTTAAATAAGAGCAAAAACAGACAGAGGTAGAAATCAACAATCAGGACTCCAATAATTCAATTCAATTTTATTTTTATTTTATTTATTTATTTATATTCAATAGCTGCTAAACTACTACAACAACTACTATTATTATTAATAATAATAGTAATAATAATAATAATAATAAAGTAAGAATAATGGGCCAGGGGTATCTCAGTGGTTAAATGCTGGACCACTGATCCGAAGAGCCCCGGTTCGTGCTACTGGGATGCCACTTTTGGGCCCCTGACCAAGGTTCTTCACCCTCAATTGCTCAGATATAATCGAGCGCCAAGATAGCAACCCGACCCTGTAAGAACCTTACAGAGAAACTGCAAATCTCCATTCATTCCACAATGTACCTAGGCACATGGATCGTAAATAATAATTAAAAATAAATAAATAAATAATAATAATAATAATAAATACTGTAATAAGGCAGTTGTCCTAGTAGCTTAAAAAGAGAAAAAACATGGAAGATAGTGATGTGTGTATATATAGAGACAGCTACTATAATGAAATCGCTATCATTTAAAACAGTAATCTAAACATAATTTAAATGTTAAATAAAAATCATATAAAACTTTTACACTTTATTCTGGTGTTAACAATAATGCTTTTTTCCCATTAACTAGGCTATTAGGCTTTTGTTTATGTGGAGTATCTGCTTTACAAGTCCCCGTGAGTGTGCTGTGACTATAAGAACAATAATGAATTCGAAAGATTGAGAATTATAAAGGAAAATCAATTTCATCGCAAATGAACACAAATGATTTGACTGACATTCAGGTATGACACCATAGCGCATGCCACATGTATGCTGTTTAAAATTCCAGCACCCCCCAATGTAAAATGCCTTTCCATATCCCTGAGGTCATATTAATGAGAAATGCAGCAGTGATGTAAGTCGAAACAGCGAACGATGGACTCCATGTTCCAGAATTTAATCAGAAAATGAATCTTTTGTCACACAATGATTATAAAACGTGATATGCTAGTTATTCGGGTTGGATTTTTCCATTAACCCCAGTCTGCTTTGTGTCTGCAGGTCTGTAATAATAAGAAAAACTGCCACTGTGAAGCTCATTGGGCGCCACCATTCTGCGAGAGGGCAGGGTTCGGTGGCAGTGTGGACAGCGGACCAATGAGATTGGCAGGTATGGTAGTGAACAGTTGTTATACGAATACTATACGCAACATGTAAAAGCCACTGGTCCTTTTCAGAATCCTTTTAAATATTTTAGGTGACTTTTAATTTAAAAAGACAGAAAAAAAACTATAGAAAACTCATGCTTTAATTGTGAGTTTGTACTGGGTCACTGGCAGCACATTTGAAGGAAAAAAAAAAGTGTTAAGTTTTGTTGCACACAAGACCATTTTAATTACAAACATTGTTAAGGATCACGAGAAAGATCATAAGCAATGCAAAAACTTAGTTATGTAGTCGACAAAGTCATATCATCATAGTACAGGTATGCGCGGTATAACATCCATTCATTAATTGTCTGACTGCACATATTGTATGTCCATGGTTTCATAAGTCTTTAACATAGTTTGGAAATCCCAATGAAGGAGAGGATGGAGCAAAAGTGACCAGACATAAACGCAATGCAGCAGTACAGGTATCTTATGTCTCTGGTACACAACGCTTGTAGTCTCTTGAGTGTTGTAACATTCTCGCTTTGTAGCATAAACATTAACATAATTTTCATCATGGCTCCCAAATGCAGCAAAACCAATGCTAATGATGTCAAGAGCAAGAAGAATGAAAAAGAAATGTCTATATGGAAGCGAAACAGAAGGTCACACCACGCCTTTGTTAAGTACGCTACCAGTCAAAAGTTTGGACACACTTTCTAACTCCATGGTCTTTCCCGATTTCTATTTCTTTCTTTATTGTAAAGCACTGCTGAAGGCATCCAAAGTATGCAATAATCTCTTTTCACCAGTTGATATTGAGATGTGTCTGCTAAAGTTCTGTTAATTGGTGATTTTTGAGGCTGGTAACTCTAAATCCTTCTCCACTGCAGCAGAGGTAGCTTTTGATCTTGCTTTCCTGGGATGGTCTTCATGAGAGCCAGTTTCATCATGGGTTTTGCAAATGCAATTGATAATACTGTTTTTTGCAAGAACTACTCCAGACTGGCTGACCTTCGTGTCTGAAAATGTGTTGTTGTATTTGTTGTTACTTAATTACCTAAATCCAAAGATTTGAAAAACTTTAATATTATTCTAGAATGTAGAAATTTGTTCCCAAAGTTTTCACTGGTGTGTACAAACTTTTGACTGGTAATGAATATTACTTGGTGTTTGCAAAACTTACAAATTGCATAACACCCTAGTTCACAGAACATGATCCGATTGTTAAGCGATGCATAACTGTACTCTGTTATTGCTAGTGTAACTGCAATGCCAGTAACAGAGTGTACCATTCTTTTCATTGACTTCAGCATTCTCTAAAACTCTGTTGAATGCATTTAGTTAACTCATGGCAGCTGCTGTCTGGCCAAACTGGTAGTTTTGCTTCACTGATCAAATGACAGAAAGATGCAGTGTGATTGGCTTTTTTCAGGATGCATCATGTTTTGCTATGTAATGTGGCCACAGCATATGTGGTTTGCCTAAAATGTGAAGGTAGAAGCTTCTAAAATAAAAATATGTAGAATTGAATATAATTTTTGTTATAGAAAACATGGTACGGTGCCATAGTGGATAGAGTTTGCATGTTCTCCCTGTTCTTGGTGGGTTTATTCTGGGTACTCCGGTTTCCTCCCACAGTTCAAACACTGATAGTGGTATTGAGGTGGTATTAAAAGGTTTCAAGATTAATTTTGTAACACGACAATAGATGGCAACACAAAGCTGCACACACAGTCACAGGGAGTACCGACCTTCATATTTCAGTGCGCCAAAAGCCATCGTCCTGTGTACATTGGGAGGTGTGCAACTAGTGCTATTCTGACCACCTCTCAATTTCATAATGGACAGCAAGTTAGAACAAAGGGCTAACATGAAATTCTGCATGAAGCTGGGCAAATCTGCCACAGAGACGTTTGGCATGATTCGTCAAGTTTACGGCGATGCTGTAAGTCCTTCGAGGTGTTTTGAGTGGCATCCACGCTTCAAGAGCGGAAGAACATGGAAGACCTCCAATGAGCACAACCCCCAAAAATGTTTTTGCTGCCATTGTTGGTGTTTCATACGGAATAGTCCAAGCAATCCTCATGATTGATTTGAACATGTGCCGTTTTGCTGCCAAGTCTGCTGCCCAGACTGCTGACCCAGGAGCATGGCATCAAGAACTCAGTCAGCATGCCGTGGATGACCCATCCTACAAGGTCGAACAACATTACCGGTGATGAAACATGGGTGTATGGGTATGACCCTGAGAAGAAGCAAAAGTCTTCACAGTGGAACAGCCCATGAAAAAGGCATGCTCATCATTTTTTCGACATTCACGGCATTGTGCGTCGAGAATTCGTCCCCACGGGCCAGACTATTAATAGCGAATTCTACTTCCAGGTTTTATGCCGTCTTAGGGAGGACATACAGCGAAAATGATCGGCTCCATTTTTGATACCACCTCGTATAATTCTCATGTTTACTCATCAAACCTAATCAATATTTTAGGGGAAATGTTTAAGATTTATTAATAAGCCATGATGAGTGTGTATATATGGATATACAGCACTTAAAGCTGCTTTTGCTCTCTCAGCATATAATATTTTTATATCTGCAAAACTAAAAATAAGTCTAAAAGGCAAACTAACCGTGACTTGAAAATCATTACACCACTGACCTGACTATTTTAAATCATCATTTATTAATAATATTCATTTGAGCCAGTAATGATTAAAAATAGGATTTGATATGAGAAATAGGACTGTCCTTTTCACTGTGCTTGCTTTGATTGATGAGTGACTATTTTTAACCAGGAACAAGACTTTTATGTTTTTGTGGGTTTGGCCAAAATGGGGCTTTAGACATATTTCCGTTTATCTTGGCAGCTTTTACAATTCCTGCATAGAGTAATTCTCAGGCATGGGCCATGAATAGGATTTTCTTTTATCAACCTTAATGTCATGAATTGCATGATTAGCCAAGATTACAATTACAACATAGATAAGAATTAGAGGAATATTCCATTGTTTTTTCTAGCCTTAAGTCTATCTGGTCCAATTACCAACCGCAGAAAGTCAGACACTTTACTCTGTACTGGGAAAAGAATTAAAAATCACTATATGTGAAACTTACAATAGAATTTGAAGAGCAATTCTGGGGCAGTCAATAACCTTGTTTTTTTTTTTTTTTCGTCTCAGCACGGAGAAATGTGTCAAAATGTCTTTTAGTGGTAATCACCCCTAGACTACAGATGCTTGAGATAGAAATGAGAAATAGGAATACACTAGAATATTCCACTAGTTCTCTTGAATCTGAGAGAAGATTCAACCTGATTGAACCTGCATAATTGTTTGTAAAAGGGTCTAATTCTTACATCTTATTTTATTCACACAGGCACACACACACACGAACAGGGCTGTAGTCAGAGACTTGCCCTATAGTTATGTCAAAACACCTAATAAAAAGGCAGGTCTGCTGCAGATCCAGTACTAATTTGGCACAGAATTTAGTGAAGAGTTGAGCCACCTTTGACTGGTTGCTATCTGTTTGTCTCCCCTCTGTGCTGTGCTGTACCTTAGATGCACATGTGTGTGTATTAATGTGTGTATTGTCCTATGTAACGTCAGCTGATAGTCGGGCCATCACCACAGGCGTCCTGGTCACTGTCTTCTGCCTGTTTGCGGCTGGCTTGCTCATCTGCTTGAAGAGGAAGACTCTGCTCCAGCTGCTCTTTACTAATAAGAAGAGCACGATTCAGAAGCTCAGGTATGGCCACAAACACGGCAAAAGGTGTATCGTGTCATTCGGCAGACACTGAGTATATGCTACAGTGTTTTGCATAATTATACACAGATCATATTTGATAATGTTAAACCAGGATCTGAAAAGAAGCTGGGCAAATATGTAACCTTAGGTGAACAGGCTGGAGATAGCATTATGTTTAGTGGGGGGCAGGGAACCAGACAGGGTTAAGGGCGAAGATGGATGGAGCCAAATACAGGGAAATTCTAAAAGAACCTGTCTCAGGCCAACAGACCAGTGACTCCAATTACTCCAAGGTAATGTTTGGCTTTGCATCTTTTCTGCTAAATCCCAGAATAAGTTATGATTGGTTCCAAGAATTCATTGAAGTCTCATCCGTGATTGGTTAGATACTTTACTATGTATAAAAATGTCAGCCAATAACTTTAATCAGTCAGAGACCAAGTAGATGAAAATCCTAAGTAAAGACTAGTGGGAGACAGATATTCTCCTGGAAGGAATATCAGGAATGGAAGCGAAAGTTCTCTCCTAGAAACTCAAATCACCAAATGGTACTCCCACGTGGGGCAAACGTGAGCAGAATTAATATATTTATTCCAACAAAGAGAAACATTCAGAAGGCATACATCCAATTTGACAGAGTGAGCAATTTCTCAGAGAAGAATAGGCACAAAATTCCAAATCCACATACTGTAGATAATGCTGATATAGATATTACCCAAAAGACTTGCAGCTCCAATTGGCATATTGATATATTGTGTACATCAAATGGTAAAATACCTCATTCTAATTCCATTCCAGTTCAAGGTTGTAACACCGCAAAATGTTGGTGTTAGGTTAAAGGTGGGTACTCTTACAGTTTCTCTTCTATTTAACTGTTGTTCTGTAGATCGGTGGGATGGAGGAGAACACCCAGTCCGTCACACCCACAGCCTGCGTACAGAGACTCTCCCCAACACAAATCCCCATCCAGAACTGCTAGCTGTAGGTTAGATAAGGTAAGTAGTAATTTAAAATTCACATACACAGTCATACACACTTCGATATGCAGTGAATTGCTTATACGACCGCTCATGACCTTACAATCAAGATTATCAATCTTTGATATGATTATTATTTTATATGCACAAAGACCAGTTTCATCTTTCTGTGTTTCTGTATATTTGGGCTTAATGAAATGTGCCCATCAAACCTAATTCAGATTAAGCTTATTGTAATGAACAAGATGCTGTAAAGGTGCGTCACTAACTTAATCTCTAGATCTTAACCTGTACAAAATGCTCATCTTAATAAAGTAACATGTCTAAGTTCAGTGCACTGTAAATGGTGACAGTAACATCATAAAAGGACTGTTCATATTTGACCATAACATGCTTAACATGCTCTGAAGACGGCATTATTTGTCACATATAGTTTAGAGCACAGTGAAATTATTTTCTTTTGCGTAGACCAGATTGTTGGGAGGTTGAGGTACAGTAACAACGCAGCACAGGGGTAGGCCATGAAGCACACCACTACAGAAAAGAAACTTCAAGAAAGGCTCAAGGTCGAACAGTGGTAGCTCGGACGTGCTGGGGCTTGAACCACCAACCTTCTGATCAGTAACCCTTAACTGTTTGAGCCATCACTGCCTTGATCTATGGCTCATCTGTTCCTGTGGCGAGCAATCCGGCCAGCCCATCCGGTCCGATCCCACAGAAAAGTGCTCTAGTTGTTGATCTGGCCTCCAAATTTCACAGATCTCAATCTGAATGAGCACCCATGGGATGCGCTAGACAAACAATTCCACCCCGCAACGCACAGAACCCAAAGCATCCACTACCTCTAACCTTCCTATGCCAGACACCATAGCACACCCCCAAAGATCTTAGAGTCATACCAGAGCTGCCCCGTCGCATGAGCGGAACCCACAAAAGATTGGTCTTAATGTTTGGGGTTTAAATGTTATAGTTTATACTTTAAAAGACAAAACTGAGTGCTTGAAAAATACTATAGCAGAGCTGATCAAACTAACAACAATTTTCTAAAAATGAATCATAGTGGCTTCTGTAGCAGATTTCTGTTGCTAATGCATTTGCGTGTATCTATAAATTATTTGCTGAAGGCACCACAATGGACCAGAGAGTAGCCAAAGTCTTTTATTGACTTTTTTAAAGTCAGTAAACAGAATGTTGAAAGACAAATGGACATAGAAGCCATTGGTCAAAAGTGGTACCACTACTAAACAAAACCACTTCAAATTGCTTTATTTATACACATTAAACACTGTAGGGCTGAGAGGTTAGAACTGTTGCCTCATTGTTCCAGGGCTTGGGAATTAAACCTCACCTCTAATCTGTGTATCTGAGTTTGTATGTTGTCCCTGTGATTTGTGGCTCAGGTGGCAAAGTTGCTAAGTTGTTAGTTTGGAGATCTGAGGATCTGGTTTGGAGCCTTGCCTTCGATGGTTGCCACACACCAAACTACCCAGCCATTCCATGCAGTGCCAGTCCCAAGCACGGATAGAAAAATGTGGCAAGTTGCATGATGATCTTATGGTCCACTGTGGCGACCCCTGGATGGGAGCAGCCGAAAGAAAGTTTTTTTTACTCTTATTTCAAGTCCAAAAAATATGCACTGTAGGCTAATTGGTGTTTCCAAACTGCCCGTATTTTATGATTGGTGGAGTGTGTGAGTGTGTGCGCCTGTGACCTACAAGTGGTTGGCACCCTATCCAGGGTGTCCCCATGAGTCACCTGAGATGAGCTTCAGACTCTATACAGGACAAATGGCATGGAAAATAAATAAATACAATAATTCATTAATTAATAAGTTAAGGTGACTAGTGTCAACACTCAGTAAGGTCCACTGCGTATGCAAACCTTTGCGTACGTAATTTCATATAACTGGACCTTTACAAATTTGAGTCGAATTGCCCCTGACGAAACAAATCTTTGATTAAACAGCAATGTGCTACAATATAAGCATCGTTCATGTGTGCAAGGCAGGCAGAGAGACTTTGAACATGTGTGCAGACTCATTCATAAAACAAGCAGCATGAAGCATTATTGACTGTGACGTTAAACATCAAAAAGGAAAGGTCAAATACGGAGAGATGACTGTACATGGCAGAACAGAAAAGCTCATGAAGTATAGCATTCATCAGATTCTTTCTCCCTCTCTCCCTCTCCTCTCCCTCCCTCATGCCCTCGCTCTCTGTCTTTAGCCCTGTCATCTCAGTGCTGAACCTCTTCTGCCTCCACCTACGTTCCACCCTCACAGTCTGCGACGGTTTCCTCACTGCCCTGCTCAGTGCCAACCGCTGCACATCAGTCACCCCATTCCCATCACACTTGGTCTAAGTGTAGCTGCTGGGTTACAGGCTCCACCCCCAGTTCCTCCACACAGGCCTCTGCCCAGACACCCTCAGTCTCCTGTGAGAGCACCTGCTTTCTTTACTCTGCCACAACAGCCAGTCTTCATGGCCAAGCAGGTGAGTTCTTACATGCTCTGAGGCATGAACCTTTTATATTCAAATTCATGCAACAGTAAGTTCTGATCAAGTAATCTGATTGGACATGTATTCTGGGGTCATGCATTTAACTATATGTCACTCTGCTTCACATGTGTTTTAACAAACATTTATTACACTTACTGTTGGTCACCAGCTTATTGCTATATTGCCAACACGCTCATTGTTTGTGTTGCTTAGCAACAGTCAAGTCCCGTTCCAGTTTTGGGGAACAATTTGTTTTTGCCCAGCCAAATAATTGCCTAAATAAACATACAAATCACAATCTGTCGATTATAAACAGCATTTGTAGAACTGTTTTATAAAAGCAATATAACACTTGAGTTCACACTGTTGTACTGAATATCAGCAGGACTATTCTATCGTACAGTATATTCAGTACAACATTCCGTCTCATGTGATATTGCTTAAATGAAGTACAGTAGACATTGCACACACACCTGGCCCAAAATGGATGTATACAGGACACAGCAAATAGGAGTTAGTGTTATGCAGGTAACAGTAAATCGTCCTATGCAACTGAAATGTTAGTGCCACATGTTAGCACAAATGCTTTTAGAACAAGGAGAATAAAACATGTTAACTGTTTTTTTTTTTTTTTGTGCATTTTTCACCCTGCTGCTTTTACCTGACTTGAAAGTCACCTCTGTTGCATCATGTAATTCTCCTTAAATCAGACAGACAGGCCTACAGTACAGCAAAGCTCGTCCTAAGACATTTGAGACTGACTGTGGCATGGCTCTGCATGAGCGTAGGTCTCTAATTGGCATGCATGCTGTGCTATGAGGCATGTATTTCCCAGCCGTAAATGCATAGCCAGCCTCCAAGTCTTCCCTGGGGGAAAAATGCAAATGTAATGTGTGGGAGTTGTAGACAAGAGGGTGAAAAGTTCTGAGTGGCTTTATTATGGCTTTTTGTAAAGTAAATAAATAAATAAAAACTACAAAAAAAAAAGAAATTGATCAAAAGAAATAGAATTGCTAAAGGCATAGACAAGGATGATCCATCACAACAATCGGGCAAGAACAAACCTGGAAAACATTACGAACACAGAGAGACAAGAAATATGGCTCTGTGATCTATAAGAATTGATTCAGAACACTTTTTTCAATATTTGGCAAATACTGACAGCTGGGCAGATGTAGAAAGCCAACCTCAAAACAAAACGTGAGCAGATGGTGAAATAAGAATGATATTTTGGAAATACTAGTGCATAATTATGAGGTACTTGGGAAGGTACATGGCATGTACCAGAAGATGGTGAACACATGAAAGAGCAAATAAAGAATTTGGTGTTTTTATTAGTATTATTTTTTTTTATATATATATTCTAAATTGCACACAGATGGTTATTACTTTGATCTCGCATTTGAGAACAACCACCCTCGAGTCTGAAGTGGTTTTACCCACTAGCTGTGCTGCTGCGGCACCCCAGTTCCTCCTACTGATCCTATGAACACGCTCTTATTAAGACTTATATCAGCACAGGCGGTTCAGAGAGTAACACTGTGACAGAAGAGTTAAACTGACTCTTAAGTGCTCAGTATGTGTGGGAAGCAGAGACCAGCACTGTCCAAAGGGCATTCATACCAACTCAAACAATCCTGCTGAGGCAGTAACCATCGCCCACCCCATGGGGCCTCGGCTTTTTTTTTTTAAGTAAAAATCAAACAAGCAGTATGAGCTATAGAGGTATATGCTGACAGCCAGGCTGGGGTTTAATATATTTCTGGATTTAATATTGCTTCAAAGACTTTAGAGACTGTGCAGAGATTGTTTTGTAGTTATATCCGCAAAGTCTGCTCAGTAGGTTCCCAGAAACAGCAATGAGTTTAGGATTCGTTGCAGAATTGACTTGTGAGTAATGGTCAGTGTGTGACTTTGTTAGTATCGAATGTCCCACCTTGCCTTAAAGTACTTTATTAAAAAAACATCTCTAAGGATATAAAGAAAGCGTCTTCCCTCTAGATTGTGTGTGTGTGTGTGTGTGTGTGTGTGTGTGTATGGGAACTCTGTATTTGACTTTGTGTTTGCTTTTCTGTACTGAAACAACAGTCATAATAATATCAGGTTCATCCAATATAAATAGACAATGTACAATTTACTCTATGCCATAACCATATTTGTTCACCACTTATTTAAAAAGAATAGTATTCTCCTAAATAGTAATATTGCTTTACAATCCAGTCTTTTTAAAGAGTATCCATGTTAATGCATTAGTAAGGCTACAGGAACAGTGAAGATCTTTTAAGTATTGATGATCCCATGGTTAGCATGAGTATAAACCCACTTGCATAAGCAATACTGTGAGCACATTGAGTTAACGTGGCACCCTTGAGAGCCTGTGCTGGTTGACGAGTCACAGTTTAGTGTGAGAGTTGCAAATTAGTATCATCTCTTCACACACTGTTGCAAATTCTACTCACAGCCCTACACACACAACTAATACCATGATGACCTAGCAACGGGGAAGAGACCTGCTCAGGCAGGGTTAACATTAATCTCTTTCACACACTGGAGAGGCTCAGTGGCTTAGCAAAAGACCTAGGGTGCACATTTCCATGATCGTAATGCAAGCACTGAATAAGGCAAAGGATCACAGGGTTTGGTGTGTGAAAGATACGTATATTATTTGCATTTTTGTGGCAGGATGCGTTGTTGAGGATTTAACGTGCATGGTGATGCCAAGTCCAATCTAATCAGCTTATTGGTGTGTTCAGAAAGATAGATAAAGAGAAAAGGGGGAGACACATTATCACGCCATGTTACTAAGAAACCAGAACATTGTCTTATTTCCTTATTGCAGAAAACATATTGACAGTAATAAAGTACACATGCTGGTCAGTCCTTTTTTTTAGTGGGGTCATCACATCAGTCTGAGGAGTCTAGGAATCAGAATCAGCCCAGAATAATTGTTGCAATAAAGGAAAAACTTAGCTGTGCATGTAATTACATTAGTTCTGATACATTTAAAATATTAAACATTCTTGTATTCTTTTTGTAATTTGTATTTTTCTTTTTACATTTTTGCATATGGATTTTGACGTTTGGGCTGTTAACCCAAACCACTAAAAAATATTTTAGTAAATGCACATAGCATCCACAACAGAAACATTATTGACGTGTAAAATATTATAGTTAGATGCATTTAGTTGTAGTTGAGTGGTGTGGCCTTTAGATACATAAAGGATTACATAAATGGTGAACATCCACAAAGGGTGAAGGATTACATAAATGGTGAACATCCACAAAGGCAGAATGTAAAAAAAAGGACAAGGCAGGAAAATACAGTTTTGAGATTTGAAGTTTATGTTAAGATGGACTTTTAGCCAGCGGCAACAGAAGTTTGAAAATTCCAGTGAGACAGCACTGAACATTAAAAATTGCACACGTCGCGCATCAGGCACTTTTATCTTTGACCGTGAAAACAGCAACTCAGCAGGAACAGGAAACAATGATTGGCGTGTGCCCAGCTACAGTAGCAATACATTAGGGAGTGCAAAAAAACACAGGGCCCCTAGTTTCTAATGCATAATATTTTCATCTATTTCGATCGAATTTCCTGTGATTGTTTGTAGAAACTGTAGAGCCAATGTTATTTTTTTTTTTATCTCAGTTTTTCTGTTCTGTCATTCATACACAAAGCAGCATGAATGTCGGTCTTTCCAAGTCATCCTGCAGTTACCACACCGGTCTTTACCTTACCCTTGGAATAAATCAGCTTCATATGATAACTTCTTTATTTAAAATACAACCTTAAAACTGCTGGTCTGGTCAGGAAGCAAACACTGCAGTTGGAACTTGATTGCAATACACTATTTAGGGCTCCTGGAAAAAAAGCGACATACCACCATCTAGTGGTTATGTATGCTCTTTTCTCTCTTTTTTTTTCAAATCAAGTGTTTAAGCTTTAACCTCCGAAAAATTACAGGTCATTATTATTGTGTGTTATACACAGGACCATGAGAAGCCCAGTCCTCCCCAAAAGCCACTGCCTGCAGACCCCCCGGTTAGAGGTTACAGATTGACACGGAGCACATCAGCAGTTGGAGTGCACACATCAGGTTCTCTTTCCATTCCAATCCCAACTGCATCACGGCCACCACCCACTATACCACAGCCAGCAAGGTCAGTGAAAGTGCTCTGTTTTTTCTTTGTTTTTTGTTTTTTTCTAAATCTTGTTTATGCATGTCAAAAACTACCAGTCAAAAGGCTGGTAACTTCTCCTCTGCAGCAGAGGCAATTTTTGGTCTTTCTTTCTTTCCTGGGCTAACTATCATGAGAGCCAATTTCATCATGGTGCTTAATGGGTTTTGCAAATGCACTTTGCACAATGCCATTCTCACAAGAACTATTCCAGAACAGCTGACCCTTGTGTCTTACAATAACACTTGTCCGTTGTTCTTGTTTAAATAACCAATGTCATTTGTATTATTTCATAGTTTAGAAATCTCTAGTATGGTTCTATAATGTAGAAAATAAACCTCTAAACAAAAAACACTGAATTAGAAGGTGTGTCCAAATCTTTGACTGGTACCATATTCACCTAAATTTACCAAATGATGTTTGGGTTATACTTTAGGCCAGCACCAAGGCTACCACCGCCTTTATATGAGCGCTGACAAGACCTCCTGATAAAATCAAGGACCACCAGGGAACTGACACTTTTATTTGCACTACGAAAACTCTGTTGGACCCACTGCACATCCCTGTGGAACTCCTTAGAGTATCTTTGAGAAAGAAGGGAGCTGTGCTATCTTCTTGGTGCTGCGCCTCACACAAGGTGCTCATCATTGTCACTCAGGTACTGTAGAAATGAGATGTATATTTATTGTCAGAGGAACACAATGCACTGTGGTGAAACACTTTTATATGGTGGTTATTATTGTGAACTTTTTACTACCATGTTTGTGCTTGTCAATGATTCCGAACAAAGAGACTGTTTGCTTTTTAATCAAGTCTCTAGTAAGGCAAAAACCTGTGATGTTCCTGTAAATAATGAGTGTTGTAAAAGTACTAGACCCGTGAACACTCTTTGTGGTAAACAAACTGGATTGTGAACACAACATACTTGCAGTTTGAAGGTGCTTCGTTTTGCAGAAATGTATTTATCTTGAGGCATACAGTATTTTAGTGAAAACATCATACAAGAAAAAAATGGAGAGACCGGACAGTTAATGTATCAACAAAGCTGCATTGTATTTAAATGCCTTGTTGTTATACTGTAGATCCACTTTAAAGAAGGAACATACAAAAACAGAAAGCCCTGCATTATCTTGCTCAGTTTTGTTTTCAGCAGTTGAGCTGGCTAATGCAGACTGGATGCTGTAGTACTTCTGTTCATTTACATGTCACTAAAACGTTATTTAAAATGTAAGTGCATCATCAAGTAAAATTTTTATATCCTATTTGATGAAACTATAATGAATCAAGTGAACTAGCACCTGTCACAGCTACTGTCTTTTGTTTTAATTACAAGGTGGTTTATGTTTACCATTTACCATGATATTTCCTAATTCTTACTGGTATCTTTAGTACTGTTAATACTGTTTATATTGATGATGGACTCAGTGCTGTATCGAAAATGCATTTACTTTTTCGTCACATTTCCACAACAAAAAAAAACAAAAACAGTTGTATGTGATTGTTTTCTGTATAAGAGTCAATGGTACCCTTTTGTCAGCCTGTAGATTGCATAAAAGAAGCCAAGTCTTTACCATTGAGGTAGTTCAGTTTCATTCATGTCATTGTTTTAAAGATCACAAGAAAATCTGTGTTGAAGATGTGAAATTACAAGTGAACTTGAATTGTAACTGTGTCTGGGGTTATTCAAAGATTGAAAAATAAAATAAACAAGGCTTTGATTTCCATCACCGAGTTATGTCTGTGTTGTGTGTAAACTTTAGTTTAAATAATATTTGTCTCGTAACATCTCTCAGCCTGGAGGTTTAGAGAGAGCTGATTGGCAACAAATGGGCAGAAAGTGGAGTCAATGTCTGTGACCGGACAGTAAGAAATCACCTAAAAGAAATGGGATTTACAAGTCAAGTCAAGTCACTTTTATTGTCACATCACGTTACTGGTACACTGGTACAGTACATGTGAGTGAAATTCTTA
>JAOVVA010000002.1:8479985-8509389 GCA_028565275.1 Leiocassis micropogon | reverse complement strand
TCTATGTCCCCATCATTATTGCAATTTTTTGCTTTTATAGTTATTTAACTAAAATTAAGAGGTAAGATTCCAGTGTTACATTGTTCACATATTTGCCTCTGTACAGCACCATAATTAATTTGAAATTAACTCATCAAGATGTGACTGAAATGTCGACTTTTTGGTTTAATTCCATTAACCATTTAGCAATTGAGCCTTCCATTTTTCACAGCCTTTAACATGGCTGGACAATCTAATCTAAGTATAAATATTAAGATTATTGTTAATACTTGGGTACAAAAACTTTGCAGTCAAAGACTTCCTGAAATCTGGAACCCATGGGCTTCACCAAAGGCTGATTTTCTGGAGTTTCCTTTCCAAGCTGCTTTGCCAGGAGTTTACAGCAGCCAAATTTACTTGCTGCTTGTTTGGGTCTTTCTGCCTTCAGTTTAATCTTGGCCCTGTAAGAACATTTAATTTCTTTGCTTTGCGCTGCTTAGTACATCTTGGGTAATTATACATCAAAATTTCCATCATCCAGCTGTCCTATTAATTTTGCAGCATTCAGCAGTTTGGCTGAAACATAGTTCTATACTCAGAATTAATCCCGCTACTTCTACTAGCAGTCACTCATCATTAATAAACACCAGTGACACAGTTCCATTGGCATTCATATGTGCCCATGCTATAACACTGCCTTCTTCATGTTGTTCATGATGTAGTATGGTTTAGATATGAGCCCTTCCTTTTCAATCAGCATATTGTTTTCTTTAAATAATTCTGGAGTAAATTAAGCTTATAGCAGAAATGTGTAGGCTGATTATTATAGTTAAAAATATATATTATTTATTTATTTTCTTATTATTATTTTTGTTTGTATGCCATACCAGTGTACAGGTATCTGCTATAGGACTGAGTTCACTATCTTTCACATACTCTCCGTCACAGATGTTTCTTTTTACCCTGTCTGTACTTACCCTGTCTCTGAACTCTGTCCCTAACCCTATTCATAAAGAAAAGCGCCTCTGCGTTTTAAAGGGTCCCAAACACAGAGGTTGCAAGAGAGACCTATTGTACCTCTTTTTCTGTTCCTGCAAAATAAAATAAAAAGTAATTTTTTTTTTGCTTTTGCTTTCATAGTTATTTTACTAAAATTAACAGGGAAAAGAGGTAAGATTACAGTGAGACAATGTTCACAGTTTTGCCTCTGTACACCACCACAATGAATTTGAAATCAACCTATCAAGATATGCAATATAAAAGATGTGACATCAAATGTTCAATTAAACCTTCAAGACAACGTGCAATTTGTAAATTTGAAGAAGTGCAATAGTTCAATATCTGGGGATCATGTTTTAAATATACCACAGTGTACTAGACAACTGTTATAGTGTGCCAGTATCCTTCTTCTATTAATTCTTGTATTATTATATGTTCATTCTACTTTATCTTTCTTCATTATCACTGACAGTGTGTGACATACCAAATTGATGATTTGCCACTCAATTTACAACAATTCTTTTACCTCTGATTGCAGTGTATTGTTTTTTAAGCCTAATGATGGCCTTCTTTGCTTGCATTGGTCCCTCTTAAGACTGCACATTAAGATATTCCATAAACAGCTACCAAATGGCATCAATGCCAGACCTTCTATCCTTTCAATTTGACATGAAATATATACTAAACATCCCAAACCTGGCCATTAATAAGTGTTTATTAGCCAGTTGTCCAATTAATTTTGAGGCTATATTTCCTGTGATCGTTTTCCTAAATCGCTTAAATAAAAGATACAGTTTTGTCCCTGTCCAAATACTTATGGACCTAACTGTGTGCTAGACTTTTTTTTTTTGGGTGGAAAAAATCTGATTTTGTGCACTGTCTACTTGGATTTGTTTGTAAGCAGTGGCCAAATTAGGGACAGTATTGCGCCATCTACTACTCTTCTGAAGTATGTAATTAAGACAGACTATGGTACCCTGGAAGAAAACAAGCAAACAAAATTATCATCCTGTTTTTTACTTCTACTTCCTGGATGTGCCTGAGTCAGCTCACTGAGGAGGTGTGGAGGTTGATAGGAGGACAAGCTTCTTCCTGAGTCACGTAACCACACCGATGTGGAGCAAGCACAGCGCCAACAGCAGAGTCCGGGAATGTCCGGGAAAATATATGAGATGATATGATATGGGAGCAATGGTGGTGAAATAAGTGGGACATGGAAACTGGAGGAGAGGTCGTGTCTCTCACATCCCCACCCCTACCAAGTAGTGCAGTGCTGTTCTGTGGAGCTGCACAGGGGCCAGTGGAAATGTGAGCAGCACTATTCCTGGTAGGGTTAAGTATAGACTAGCATACTGCCTGTGGTTCAGTGGTCACCAAACACACTGGAAAGTGTCAATTGGACTTAGTCGCAGCAGCACTCCTGATGACATGTTGATATACCGATACTCCCACACTCGCGCCTTCTCTTGTGGGTGTGTATATGGGTGAAAGGGCAAAGTGATTTTTTTTTGGTGTAAAGCTGAACGTCAGCATGTCCCGTCTTAAAGTATGAGGCGCGCACAGATGCACGCTGAAACCTGCATGATTTAAAACAACATAAATGCATTGCACAAAATTGAAAACAGATTGCCTTGAGTTGCGCTTGTTCATTATGTTCATGTTTATGACGCCAACTTTCAAAGCAATTGTGCATAGAACTGATTCAATCCAATTTCCCATAAAGCTTTTGAACAACTCAACAATCAGGTTTCAGGTTTCACTAGGGTGCTGTATGAGTAAGGAAGGTTCAACATTCTGCTATATTTAGATTTTAGTTTGTATGTGTTAGGGTTGCACAGAGACAGGTAAATCTGTTAAAATGTTCTACATATGTGAAGAAAAAAAATCCACTAACCAAGTATTTGTGACTAATACTGTATGTGATGTTATGTAAAGTGTCTAAAAAACAGGATTGTGCAATTCACATGTTTTTTTTTGGACATTCAGCAAGTTGTTTTTCCTCTGTGGGTTATAAAACTAACAGTGGTCTTGTACTTCATTTTATTTTATCGTTTAATACATAGCCAGCAGTTATGTGTTCTTATTGCACGTGACCATATCTTTTCACTCAACCTTGACTACAGTGATTGTGAGTCATAAAAATCACCTGCTGTTTTTATGAGGACATGTAATAATGGCATTATCTCTACTAGCTACAGTACTATTTACATCAGGACATTAACAGACTACTTTAGTCAAATGCCTCTGTAGCTAGAAAGTAACTGCAGAAGAAATCGTATCCTCATGTCTGCCTTGCAATCCTTGGATAGCATCTGTAAGAACAAAGTTGTACTTCTTAATACATATGTTTCACCCTACCATTTCAAGAACACATGTTCAAAGCCTTAAAATTTTCTCAGACACGAACTAATGATGAGGTTTTTAAAGAACTGTTTCATATAAATTACACTACCATTACCTGCATCTTTAAAAAAAAATCATAATGATATTTTACATATTCACCTAAGATGACATTGCTAATTGGCAATGTCACAAGAAGTTAAGGAAACTCCACTCATCATCTGTATAAAAATCTGCACAGATGTTTTCACAGAACACATCCAGAAAAAGAGTTAGAATGTCTTAACATTGTGTGTTGAGTGGAAAATATTTTCTATCAGATTTTTAAATGATTTAGTGCACATGACAGACAAACATGTTTGTTTGTGAACAGTTGATGATTGCAATTGATTGTCTTTTAGGCTCCTATATTTTACAGCATTTATACAAAATTGTATTTATAATATATTTATTAAACAAAACACAACATTGAATATAATAGTACTTTTGAAACCTAAGAACTATTCAACATTACACAGGCCATAACATGGCCCAAACAGGCCTGTCTGACTCACTGCCTGAACTGCTTTGTTGAAATATGCATGTACCGAAGTTGTTCAGGACATCTAAAGATGAATAGCAGGGCACATCTAAAACATGAACAAGCAGTTTTTCCTTAAAAAGAGAGAAATTGGACACTAAGTTTTCATTTGTGCTACAATTTTTTGTGACTCTAACAATCTGGAAGAAATGAAAATTTGAAATTCAAATTTACCTACTTGGCACACTGCATTCCAGCAAAAACTTAGTAGATTTTGAGAGAATAGTCATGTCATCTATTATCTAGGTATAGCAATTGTGTAACTTCTGCAGTGGCAGATTTAGATATGGGCGTCATGGGCAGCGACGCGGGGCTGCATCTTCCTTGGGTGGCCAAGAGTGCTTGGGGGAAAAAGAAAATAAAAGAATGATGATAACATTTGCGTAATTCGCTTGTTTATGGCTCGTTTAATCTTGTTGCCACCCACATTCTAGTTTGTCAGCAGGGCAAGGGACTGAATAGATCATTCACATGGGGAGGGAGATAGCTAAGTGGACATCATCTCAGGTCGGACCCTAAGTGGACATCTGATCAGGGGAGCAGGAGAAAAACGCATCTTTGTAAAGCAAAGCAACCAGTAAAATCAATCACACTACCAAAAACAACAGTTCATTTATAATACTGTGACTATATACTGTACTGTATAGTTTTTCTGTTAATAAATTACATTTTTCTGTTTTGTGTGAAACCATTCAGAATTATATATAAACAGTTAACACACACCAAGGTGAAATGTTTTTTTTATCGTTAATCTTAATCATGGGGTGCATGGTAATGACCTGATGCTCCTTGAAAAAAAAATGTACAGTAGTATGTAAACTAGTTTAGAAAATTTAAGTATAAATCATCTCAGCTGGTGGGCCAAACCCAGGTTCTGTTGGGGTTGAGGGGGTAGTTCTGACATGGCCTCACTATTTCTAGGAACTTCCTTGATAAAGTCACAGGCTAGGGCTGAAAGGTTCCCAGAACTCAACAGCCATGTGTCCAGGATCAAGGTGAACCACTAGTTATTGGGATGTTTTGGCTGTGATCAACATCGTGAAGAGGGACTGGCCATTGATTCACCCATGATGAAACTAGACTATGCCAGATCATATACGTGGGTTAACAATGACTGTGCCTGCTGCTGTACGTCGGGGCAGAGGTGGAAGGTATGCTGCTGGTGGCTATCCCAACAAGATCAGGACAAGAGGAAACATAGTTATAAGCACCTGGAACTCTAAGAACTTTAGGCACAATTCTTTTGTACCTTGGCCAGGAACAATTGCTTCTTGCTCCCACTCCTCGACTGGGGAGCAGTCACATTATTATTCTCCAGATTTGGGTAAACTTTCATATTTTCACTCTCCAGCAAGTGACTTCTGTGTTCAGATACGATTGGCTTCCATGACTGATTCGATCTGTGCCTGAGTACGTCATACTGTGCTTGAGACCCCCTTTTCCAGTGGACTTGAACGCTTGTATACTAAATGATTAAAATTAACCAGAAACTATTCCGGTCCCTGATGTAAAAACACCATAAGAGCATCAGGGAAGGTAGAAAAACTAATACATGAAATGGAAAGTAAATCATTCCAGCATCAACATCATCCAAATATATGGCCCAACTTTTGACTATGAAGATGGAAAATTAGGGAAGTTTCACAATCAACTACAGGATGCCCTGGGTCATGCACCAAATAAGGATATAATTGTTATTCAAGGTGACAACACTGAAACAAAGGAGAGAGGCTTAAGGCCCCTAGAATTCACCAGGTACAAAAGCACTCTTGGCTGACATAAAACATCTTGCGGATGGATCTTGCACAGCTCCAATGGTGAACATCACAACAAAACTGACTCTATTCTAGTCCAAGAAGTGCTTTCGATCAAGTGTGAACATTATGCAAACAAGATCATTTTCAGTTAATAACAATGATCTGGTTATGTTGTTCTTTCACTTTTGCCTCAAGAAGCAAGCACATATTTATAAAAGGCAAGTCAACCTTGCCAAGCTCAAAGACCCAAGCTCAAAGAGTTGATGGGTGTAATCAAGGCGACAATCTGAGGAAAATTTGCACCATTTGCATGTAAAAAAGGGTGAACCACATCGTAAAAGATACTATGGGTCACCAACAAGATGCTAGAAGTGAGAAGTGTGAACTGAAGCACAAAAAGAAGGAACCAGAATGAGCTGCAAAGAACAGAGAAGTGAACAACTCCATAAATGCAGGCATGAAGATCTCAAAACAGAATTGGATTGAAAGATCTAATGACTTTCAAACAAGCCAAGGGCACTATTACTCAGACCTAGACCAAAAAGAGAAAAAGATCCTAGACAGATAGACAGAATATAATTTAGAACTTAATTGACCTCATTAATTTAATTAATTAATTGACAATTAATTGACCTCGTATGACTAAGGATGAAGACCTTCCAATCCTTTGTGAAGAAGTTGAGGCAACAGTTAAATCTTTGAAGAAGGTAAAATGATTTCCCTTTCTTCAAAGATTTAACTGTTTCCTCAACTTCTTAACTTGGAATTTAAAATGTAATTATCATTAATGCCCACCAACAATAACAACAACTTCCGCACCCAACATCAAAGTTAACGGCCATTCACCAAAAGCTGTATCAAGGTTAAGGTACTAGGGAGCAAACGTCACAGATGACGGCTCCAAGCCAGAAATCGTGTCTAGAACAGTACAGACTACAGCAGTTCTCACTTAACCGGAAGGACAGAAGCATTGCGCTTAGCTTAAAAGGGTAACTCATGCGCTCACTTGTAATATCGATCCCTGAATTGATGGATTTCATACTTCCTGTGAGAGGCAGCACATGCAACAAAGATGGCCAACCGCTTGACTGTTCAGGAACAAGCTAGGATCGCAGCACACTATGAAGTGTGGAATTCCATTGTTCTTATTCAGAGATGCTGTCATTCAGTGAATGGGAGGAATGCAACACTACATCCCGAGACAATAAAAAATTGTTATGCAAAGCTGAAGACCATAGGTTTGGTGAACGATGCCTTCATTGAAATTTTAAATTTTCCTTTTGCATGTACAATTTGTTTCAATAAATTTGTATTAGAATTATTGACTTTATTACCAATTTTTATTGCCTAGTTACTTTAGTTACTTTTCACTCACCCTGTATATATCTGTGTATATATATATATATATATAATATGTATATGCAGTTTGCAGTTAAAAATAAGCTACTTACATTTTCTATAGCATTTCAATAAAAATGTTTTTTGTCAGTTTTCAGTACTTACGTTAAACTTGTGGACAGGACTTTGATGCCCTTGTATGTGTATGGAATACACATGGAACAATGTTTAATCAATATTTAGTGAATCTTCATTTGCATGCTGCTGGACTATAAATGAGTGTGAAAGGACTCTGGTTGCTCTGTCATACCAGGCTTTTGGTTTGGGTATTTTTTAACACCCTCACCTTGGTCCACTGTAGATACATTCGCTCAAACAAGCAGTGTTTTGTTTCATAATGGTACTTCAGATTACTGCTATAAACATGTATACATTCACCTTTGATGAAGTTTTCCTTGTCTACTTTTTTTTTTTTTTTTTTACAATACTTTATTAATCCCAAAGAGAAAATAATTTTTTTTGCATATCCCAGTTAGGAAGCTAGGGTCAGAGAGCAGAGTGAGCACACCTGAAGCAGATGTTAAGCAGGGTTAAGGGCCTAGTTCAATGGCCTTTTGCACTTAAGTTACCACTGCCCTAAGTATAGAATTAGTATTGCAAAATTTTGAAACCCACGATCGAACCTTTAGATAATCAGTCTAACGCTCTCCCAACCGAGCTATTAGAGCATTTTCATAGGCCATGCTCGGTTTCTTGAGTTTTTTTTTTTTTTTGGCGCCGCTCCATTGAGTAATGTGTATAACAGTGTCTATCCTGAGGGAAATCACTAAATTAATAGAAAAAAAGCATTAGATTTCTTTTTTAATTAGATTCATTATTCTCATTTATTCAGAGAAGCATCAGCATCCGGATAGAACTGTCACTCTGTCCGGATCATTTAGGCTTTTAGTGATGCCTGCTCTTTACGCATGCGAAACATTGACTCTCACTGCTGAGCTTCCAAATGGAAGGCTACAGAAAACTCTTAGCCACCTCCTACACTGAGGTTTTACATTGACAAATGTAAAAGTCTGTCAAATGATGACTAAAGCCACGGGCCTTCATGATGGTCCCCTAGCCATAATTAAAAAGAGAAAACTTATGTGGCACAGACATGTCACAAGATTAAATAGACTTGCAAAGACCATCCTGCAGGGCACTATACCATGAGGCAGGAGAAGAGGCAGACAGAGGAAGAGATGGCAAGACAACATCAGAGAAAGGATTGATCTGAGCATAAATGATTCCCAGAGAGCTGAGAGAGAGAGACGGTGTGGAAAATATCTATGATGCCCCAATGACCTTAATAGGTTAGGAAGTTTAGAAAAAGAGGAAAAGAAAATGTCATTGCTTTATGATAATATGTACTGTATGTAATGAAACAAGCTGGTACAACACTTATGTTTGTTAAGGAGGAATTTTTATTTTTTTATTCCAGGCTGCTGGAGGGGAGCACACGCAGGCCACAATCTACTTTAGAACAGCCACTGAACTCTTGTCAACCCATGCCAGGGTACACCCTGGATGGGGTGCCAACCTACTGCAGGGTACAAGCACACACAATTATACACGATGAGCAATTTTTTTAATTGACCAACAGTCTTTGGACTGTCATTAGAAATGCACAATTTGCTTTGTCAAACATAGATGAAACAAAAATATAAACGGTAAAAAAGAATTTAAAAATTCTATGTACAATCCCAATAAATTCCACTCTTAAAAAAAAAACATGGTGCTCAGTCTGCAGTTACAGCTGTGCTTAAATGTTTGCATACCTTGGGAGAATTTGCAAGATGTGTACCAGTTTTTAAAGAAAACATGATTGAGAAGGCAACCCAAATTGATTTTATTTCTCGTAGGACTCAATTTCATATTTATGGCATAACAGAATGGTACAATCACCAAACAAAACAAAGAAATAACCAAGGAAATAATACCTGCTTAAAAGTTTTCATACCTTTCTTTTATAATATCGTGCATTACCTCCTTTAGCATCAATGTTGGCATATAATAAGAGATCCACCACCATGCTTTACAGTGGGGATGTACTTTTCACTGTAGGCTTTGTAGGCATGTCCAAGTGCTGTCTGGCATACTGCAAGTGGGCATTTTTGTGGCATGGGTGCAGTAATGGCTTTCTCCTGGCAAAAAGATGTCTCTTGTCCATGTCTTTGTGACTTCCTCTCGGTGTTGTGTGAGAGTTTTTCTATATGCCCAGAACAATTCTTCTGGCAGTAGTGGATGAAATCTTTTTTGGTCTACCTGACTGTGGCTTAGTCTCAACAGAACCTCTTATTTTCCACCTCTTTATCAGAGATTAAACACTACTGAGTGGCATTTTCTTTTTATATCATTTTCCTGTTTTATAAAGTTCAACTACAGTACCTTATTGCACAGGTCCATTGGCAGTTCTTTTGTCTTTCCCATAGTGCATTACCTCATGCACTAAGAACCATTTATACACAGACACTAATTACAATTACAATGAGTCACAGGTGTGGAAACTTCCCTTTAATAGCCATTTAAACCTGTGCGTTTCAACCTGTGTGTTTTTAATGTGGCCAAAGATTTAAGTATATGTAAACTTTTAATCAGGGTTGTTTGGATGATTTCACTTATCATTAGGTTTTAAAAAGGCATCATACAACTATAATGATAATTAATGACTTCATGTGACCAAGTAAAATAAGAAATAAGTTATTTTGCATTTAGCCAAATAAATGTCAGCATTTAACAATTTATTTCTGCATATGCAAAGTTTCAAGCACAACTAACTTATTTATGCAATTACTTAGTCAACCAATGATGTGTCAGCAGCACAATGCATGAAATCTGCAGGTATTAGGCCTCACTGTAAAACTGAAGTAGTTTAGGAGAACTCTAAACTACTCTGAACAGAACGAACTTTGGTATCCGCCCTTCAGTTTAAACATGAAAAAAAAGGGTGAAAATAGGTGTTAATTGTGTATGTGGAATCATTGATGGAATGGTTTGTGTATTTCAGAAATGCCAGATCTGGGATTTTCATAATGCTGGGTTCAAGACCAAGACCATAGCAAAAAGACCAGATGTGTTATTTTGCTGGTGGTTTTAACTTTTCAACCTAATAGGGAATTTCTTTTGAAAGAACTACAATAACTTACCTACCTGTATTACCTTTTTTTTCTTTTTTTACAAATAACTACACAGGACATATTGTACATAGGACATAGACATCTCATACAACTTCTAGCCATGTTACTACACAAACCTGTGCCATATTATTTCTAAGATAACCAAATATCTTGAAACAAGACATTTGAAATTTATAACCACCATATAACTCCAAGTGCAGAGATATACATTTACATTTTGTACTGTTATGGAAATATTACAGCAGTTCATAATGACTTTGCTGGTGTTGAAAAAATAATTTGAGTCTTGGTAACCCAAGATCGAGACAAGACCATATAAAATGATGTACACCTTTTTAAAGGAAAAGTTTAATATATCAGAAAATCATTGACTATCATTTCTAAAACGGTCAAGGATTTGTGTGTTTTTAGAATAAATACACATCAGTCACAAAAACTGATGTTTCCTAATGGCAGCAGCCTCTTTTAGTTTGATAATGCATCCTGCCACACAGCAAAAAAAATTGTTCCGGAATGTTTTGAGGAACATAACAAAGGGTTCAAGATGTTGACTTGGTCTACAAAATCCCCCCGATCTCAATGTGATCAAGCATCTGTGGGATGTCCTGGACAAACAAGTCTGATCCATGGATGCCCCCCACCTTACAACTTGGAGGATTTAAATGACCTGCTGTTTACATCTCAGAGCCAGATACCACAGCACATTGTTAGAGGTCTTGTGGAGTCCATGCCTCGATGGGTGGCCCAAGGCCACCAATACAATATTAGGCAGGTGGATTTGATGTTATTATGACTGATTTGTGAACGTATGTAATAATAATGAAAGATGAGGGGAGTTTCAAAGTATACATGCCCCTTTGAACCTATGTTTTGTAGTATAGATGTGAAAAATACTTAATTGCAATTAGATTAAAATACACACACACATATACTGTACTAAACATTTTAATGTGGATTACTATTAAAAGGGTTCAGTGTGCTAGGAAGATAGTTCAAACATAAAGACTTATTGCACAGGACCATTGGAAGTTCTTTTGTCTTTCACATAGTGCATTACCTCACGACCTAAGAACCATTTATGCGCAGACACTAATTATAATTACAATGAGTCACAGGTGTGGAAACTGTGTGGAAACTGGGTTTACTTCAGTTGGTCAGGTCTAGGCCCAGCAACGTTATGTGGCAAAAAATGAAGTCAGCTGATGACTTCAATGTGCTGAATGAAAGGTTATCACATAAATGTTCTTTTTTCTTTCCTGATGGCTCAGGCATATTCCAGGAATTAAACGGTTAAAGAGTAGATCTTGGAGCATGAGGAATCATTTTCACACATGAATTAGCCAGAACACTGCATGCCGAAATCAAAGCATAGGGCGGTCACATAAAATATTAGATTGTTTGATGTTTTTTGGCCGCTGTTAGTGGTGCAGAATGTGAGTCACAAGAGACCTAATTTATATTTTATAAAACTTTTAAATTACAATTAAATTACTAATAAATAAATTAAATAATTAAAAAAATTCAAATAATTTAGGTCACTAATTTTTAAAGAAAGATACCAAAGTTCGTTCTGTTTAGAGTAGTTTAGAGCAGTTTAGAGTTCCCCTAAACTACTTCAGTTTTACAGTGAGACCTAAAACCTGCAGAGTGCGTGTTTAAGCAGGCAAGTCTACAAAAATCATGTCAGATTAGTGCTGCTTGGTCCGGTAAGTTTATATCTAATGCTTTAGGAATTGCTAATCGAGACTTTAATGGAAAAAAAAAAAAGGCAGAAAAGATACTGGGTGTGTCAGTTGTATGGAGGAGGTGCTTAGATCATTCCAAGAAGCACTATCAGTACATTTCTATAATGATTAGACTAATACCAGCATTTTACATTGCTTTTAAGTAGTACTGTAGATTGAACTCGTTTGTCTGGCTCATTCATTTGAAGAACAACGTGATGAGAATCACAAATTCATTCACACCCAACACCAGCAAGTTACACTTCACAACATCTTTGCATTGTTTGCCATGTGTCACCTTTGTGACAGGTAGAAAACAAAGTCATTATGAAAAACCCCTTCTGTTCAGCTCATTAGCACATTACAAAGAGGAAGTTGTAGTAGTGATAAATAAATGTTTGTCTTATAGATGTTTCAAGCATTAAACAGACAGGAAGTGGGTGTGTACAAGAAAAGACTTTGAGCAGCTGCTTTCTCAGATGACTCTTCATGTCCCTTCCTTCACTCCAAAAGTCACAAGTACACCATAAGACACAGTGTACCCATAAATTACTTGAAAGCACAAATAAAAACAGAAAAAAAACCAAATCTTGGCTACATTCCCGTTATACCTGCCATTACATGTTACATGCAAATGGTCTCTTTTATCTGCCTTTTTTTCCCCTATTTGCAATGATACACTAAACAACAAAACATGACGATACAAGATGTACTGTACAAAACTGTAGAGAAATAAATAGACAGTGAAATAGTAACAAAAGAGGGTGAGAAGGAAGAAAGGAAGGAGTAAACACAAAGCAGATGGCTAACCACAGAGAGCCATGGCGTCCAGGCGTTGGCTGCCTGGTTAAACTCTAACCAAATCTCTCCTCCTCTTATCTGCAGCCCACAGCTTCTAGTGCATTTGTAAACACAAGAAACTCCCCTCCTACACACACCTCAACTCACAACCTTCTCAGGAGTCTTCTTTATACAGTCCAGGATAAATCTAAATGCCTGTTTCAGTCCTGCCGTATCATTAATATGCACTTTTGTGTCTATTGTATAGGTTTTAATAATGTGGTATAAGAACATAAGAAGTTACACTGCAGTAGTTTTGTAGTCGTAGTAGTAGGTAATCTTGTAGTAGTACGTCTTAAATCTCTTTGAGTTGTCCTAGAAGTGCTTATAATTTTAAGACAGAAATGTAAATGTGCAAGTCTTAAACAGGTTGTTTTCTTTCCTCTTTTTAAACACTCTGTGAAATTGTTGTCCCGGAGTAGCTGAAGTGAATTAAAGTCACATGTACATTCTAAGGCTCAGTATAGCGTTGCGGATCACAGGGGTATTTGAGGACACGGATCCTCCAAGTCACTCCATTTCCACGCCCACTTCCTGTCTTCCAGACAGATGGGCCATTGGATCATAGTTCCTGTTTCCAGGACGACTGCTTTGGCTGCAGCCAATAGAAAACCACACGACACATGGCCAATCACAACAGCCAAGCCATGCTGGCTTTTATTGCGACTAAAAGAAAATGTGTGCACATAATAACAGCTAAAGCCATACAGCAAAGCATATTTGAAACTTTTTTTCGATTTTGATACATGTTGCCAGATGACCTTAACATCAAATCTAAGATGTAGCTGTAGGATCAAGGATCAAGAGGCAAACAGTGCTGTAGGAGCTGAAAAACAAACATGTTTACCCTGTGCATAAATACATTATAGTTTTATCATTTTGATTCCATACAAAATCATTTAACATGTAACAGTTTATAATAGCAATGCATTTTGTTTGCAGAACAATATAAAAAAAACACCCCATCCAAATATAACAATAAATATATAGGTAAGTACTTTGATACAAAAATCAGCAGATAAGTGAGTTAGAAAACTGTTTAAAAAACCCTGATACTATACAATCTGTAGTGTAAAAAAAAGACTCCAAACTGGATGACTGATAAAGACAATAGTAAAGAAAATATTTTTTAGAAAGCAATGATCCATGGACAATGAATAAACTACTGATGGTTCTAAATGTAATACTAGTGACTTGGCATTCTGTGTTCAGAAACTCATGTCTTGACTTGCATGGTACTGTAATTCTGGTCCTGTATGAGTAATTTATCATCCTCCATTGTGCAGGTTTTTAGAAAGGCTTGATCAATGAAAACACTTAAGATCTTAAATAAGATACTACATAAATTATTTATTTATGCTCCCTCTGGTTTTGCTAGTTAACCAGCACCAGAACCAGCAGAAAAAGAAATCTGCACTGTTAGTTTTTCCATCAGGGATATTACTTAGGCCACATAATTTGTTCCCCACTTGTTTGTATGCACATGAAGAAATGTCCTCTTTGACATGCAAACATGAAAGAATTCATTTTAAGTATGTTACCTGTTTTGGGATAAAATTATAATTCGTCCTCAAACATTTTTATACAGAAACATAATATGCACTTATACACACATACATACACAAGCAACACTGGTGACACAGTACCTCATAGAGCTGCTCAGCATGGGGTTATGCTGTACACACTAAATACTGCTCAGTGTTTATGTATAAATACAGAAACCAGTAAGAATGCCCTAAAATCCCTCTAACAGCAACAATACCCCATTTACTGCATGCATTCAGCTCTTGCCTTTAAAGATCCTGATCTATTGGTTTTTAAAGCTCTATAACACAGATTAAATATTAAAAGGGGATCTGACTTTGGAGTAGCTCGGCTCTTTCTCAGATTCTCAGAATATTCAAAACAAAAGATGTTTTTCTACATTCCAAAAACAGAACATATGACTCAAAATTTCAGGATTTATAAATCAAGGCATATACATGTGTGTCCCCCCCACATTTTACACATTGCATAGTTTGGCATACACTTCATGTCATAACAGATGCACACACACACAACAGGATTTGGGGAGCTTAGGGGAGAAAAGCTTAGTCTTAGCAACATGTAGAAAACCACAGATAAGAAGTGCACAGAAGGCCCGAGGTACCTCCAAGGCCATGGACACAGAAGCATGTAAACAAGTCCATATTAGGGGAGGAGGCCATTCAAATCTCAGTGAGTGTGAGCTTCACCATCCCACCCAACTCCTCCATCTGAATCTGAAAGGTGTCCTCATTGGAATAATGCTTGATAATATTATCGTCCATGTTGACCAGGATCCTGTCAAAAAGCCACAATTAGTTTTTTAGCAACTCAGAAAGGGTGCAATGCTCAAAATGTCATGGTTTAGAGTAAGCTTACCCTTACCCAAGTGCAATAAGCTTACCCTTTTTTGCACTTTTTGTAGACCTTCCCCAGTTTCTCAAGAGGAACATCATACTTCTCTGAAATCTGAAAAAGGAGAAAGAAGGTAAAAAATTTTTTTTCTCAGCATTAGTACTACATTATGTAATCCATGTAAGGTACTGAAGATTCTTGTGAAAGAATAGCTGAAAACATTCGGGGGAATTATGTGACCCCTCTGCAATGATTTAATGGAACATTTGTAAGCGGAAGCAAATGGGTGCGTTGCCAAGTCGTATCATAGGTCGTCTTATTTTCAAGGGGGCTTAGCGTAGCGAATTCAGCTCACCCTCCTCCCTGTCTACCACCCGTCTATCATTCTACTCTCTATGTTCCCATAGCCCATACCAGTGTAATGTGCTTCTACAATGTTAGCATTCACACGCGCACACACACATACAAGCAAATGGAGGTATGCGGCTACTCATAGTCCTGGACTGTCTGCATGCTTTGCTGGCAAGCCCTTGTCTGTGATACCTACAGCCAACTGTGTGTGTCCTGTCACCTAGATTCCTTCTCCTAACAGCGGTAAACATCGTACACACATTCCATATCCATTGGACTTTATATAAGGCATGCAAGGCTGCTTTCAGTATGTGTTTGATTTGATGCTGACTCAGAACATTGTTATTTAGATACAGTAGCTGTACTAAGTTGTACTAGCAAAATATTTTTTTATTTAATTTTATTCGCATAGCACTTTTAAAACAGTTATGGTTTTTACTCCTTATGGTGATACAAGGAAAAACACCCTGAGATGTTATGAGAAAGAAATTTTGAAAGGAACCAGACTCAAAAGGCAACCGATTCTCATTTGGGATAATATTACAGGATAGTATGGCCATAAATTAATTCCTTTTGTAACTGTGTGCTTTATTGGCAAATGCGGCAAAATGTTACTATATAACAGTACATTAATTTTAGTTAAGATTTTAACATTAAGCTCCACTTTGATTAGGTTCCCAGCTGGTTCACTAGTGAAGACTGGGGCATGTGTTAAGATGTGTTTGTGGAATTTCCTTAAACTACCAGAACGATTGTAGTCTTAAGCCATAATAGGAAAACTGTACCAAATGCAATCCAAACCCATCTTCCTGATTTCTCAATGGAACTGTGCTCAGTAGTCAAATGTACTGTATCTATAATCATTGATTTCATGGGGACATTCTATATTCTTTGACTGCTTTGTGCCTTCTTGGGCTCTTGGTAAATGGTTGGGAGATTACTCTTTTGTACTGTGGCCCACAATGTTTCTTTGGATATAGTACATACAGTAATAACTGGGGGAGGATTAAGGAAAAATCACTGAATTCTATGTTGTATCATTCCTGCTTATTTATTTGATGGATGGAGGAGTGGTTCGAGTCAGAAAGTGACTTGAAAAAAAGGCATAATTTTTCACTGTATGGTAAACTGTTAGTCATGTTTTGACAGCATGATATTGTTTCCCGAAAGTGGTGACATGTTCGGAAAACACTACACTATGGTAAACTTACTGCTTCCACCAGTCCTTTCAATGTAGGCGTCTTCAGCATGAGGGCATCAAAGACCTCCTCACTCTCTTTCCGCACATACAGCAAAACTGGAATTACCAAAGAAAATGTGGTCAAGTTTGGTCTCACATACATATATACACAAATATACACATGCATATTTTCTTTTGGCTTCTCGAAACTGTGATTAGACTTACAATGGAAAAAAACCCCCAAAAAAAACAACACAGCCAGTAACCAGCTATAAAAAGT
This sequence comes from Leiocassis micropogon, assembly GCA_028565275.1. NCBI lineage: Eukaryota > Metazoa > Chordata > Actinopteri > Siluriformes > Bagridae > Leiocassis > Leiocassis micropogon. The sequence continues at coordinate 8,492,469 of JAOVVA010000002.1, read as the reverse complement.
CTACATCATGGACTTTGCTATGGCCAAAGCTTCATGTGGCCTGGGGAGAGCATTTGATCTGCTCCGTGTGTCCTTGGCTCTAGTGACTTTGCACCTCACATGCTGTTCCCTTCAGTTAGGGATGCTGCCCAAACCACGAGACTCACGCCATCTTCCTCGAGTCTGTAGGAGGAGTGGGCAGAGATCTGAAATGGGAGGTTTGTTTGTGTGAACGGAGTAGGGGATGCAGTGTGGAGCACAGTGGAGAGTATTAGGGCATGGAATTACACAAAGCAGTGTTGATTTTGGCACGAAGCCAGTTTAAACACGAATATTCACCTGCACATCACGCTACGGCAACATGAATGATAACTGACCCTTCCAAAGTAGGTCATAGGTTGGAGGAAACCTAGCTATGTGTTTGCTAATGTGTACTTAACATCCCACCACTGTTCTGCACTGAGTGTAAAAGAAAAAGAAACAAACAAACTACATGCTCCCCCATAAAAATACAAAAGGGAACAAGATGTAAGTGTCTAATTCCAGGAAGAGATGGGGTGGTTTTAGGTAATGAAGCATCTTGAAGCAAAGTCCCACTGAGACTCTACCATGGTGACAAAAGCAGTCTGTTCCCAAACAAGCACACTCATTTCTGCCTTCACATTCCTCTTTCATGCACACAAATGCAAACAAGAGTTGGTAGTGTAGGTAAGCATTGCACACCTCTCTTTGGTTCATCCACCCTGGCCAATTTATTAGGAGGAGATCCAAACTCATCTTCTGAGAAGGGTAATCGTTTCATTCCTGAGCTGAAAGAGAAAGACATACAGGGTAAGTTGGTGTGTGCGGTTCTTGGAAATGTCCATTAGCCTTTGACCAAAAATAATTCCAAACTTTGTTCCTGACTTCCTGGAATTTCCTGGATTTGGCTATGGTTTGATTTTTGCCCTATAGTACACAATAAACCATCACATAGAACCGCTGAGAGAGAGAGAGAGATAGAGAGAGAGAGAGACAGAGAGAGGCGAAGTTGCATCATCCAGTTATCCTTTCTTATCCACACTTCAGCAGCTGCTTTATCCTGGTCAGGATCGTGTGTATCCTAACACTTGATTCTAACCCTAATTGTGGTGAATCCTAACCCTATCCCCTGAACACTAGGCATTACTCAGGGAACACATTTTCAATGAAATGCACCATGTACACACTCACTTAAACAACTGTATTAACATAGCTAATACAACAAATGGCATGTTTTTGGAGTCTAGGAAGAATTATTTAAATTTGCAATATTTCAAATGCAAACTTACCCATCTTCTGCTTCCTCAGGAGAGAAAGGCTAAAAGAAGAAAAGAAAAAAATAAACTGTTCAGTCCAACATTCTGGTTAAAAAACATTATCATACATCCAGTATATAGCTGAATAGAGCCTATGATCTTGCAATTCTACATGGATGCGCGATGATGGTGATGATTATTATTATTGTTACTTTTATCATTTTTATTATTATTATTACATATTTTCAGAAAAAGTATGCACTACATATTTAATAGTGCTAATTTCTTTAGTCCCTTACTAATAAACTGGACTTGGCTTCTTATTTAGATCTTGTTTTACATGGTCATTTGGATTCTTACGTTATTTGCGATATAGAAATCTTCATTTATTCCCCACTGTACTTACTGTATTTATTATGTATTATTTGTAATTTAAAACATAAATAAAATCGTAATTTCATTAGCATAATTCTAATGCCATACTTTCAGGGCATGTGAAACCATTGTCCCCTTCGCCATGCTTACTGTGCGTGATCATTAGCTTTTATGTCACTGAACTTAAAACAGGTTACAAGGGTAGGCATGGGAAATGCTCCAACAGTGTGTGCTAAAACACTGTGTGTTTTTCTGTGTAGTTTAGAACAGTAAACAGTCAGAAGGTTTATTTTTGGATTTATGCTGCTCTAGGGGTCAACATTAGACCTGATGGTGTTCAGTAAAGAGGTCAAAGTACTTTTACAGGTACACTTTTCATCTGTGATCCAGAGAGAAAGCTATTACAATGACTTCAAGAATAGAGTTTAATCATGTTTAATCATGTTTAATCAAAAATCATGTTATTGAGTATGTCCCAGGTTTCAATAAAGATGCCTATCTATCTACAATATATCTATCTATCTATCTATCTATATCTATATATATATATATATATATATATATATATATATACACACACACACATATATATATATATATATATGGTATATTTTATACCACAGAAATAGGCATGTTTTTAATTCAGACCCATGCTAGCTTAAGGATTCCATTCTGGCTGTTATCAGTCCAACCTGATAACAACCAAAACTGTGCCATAAAGAGCTTGATTCATTGAGAGAGCACGCCGTTTTCACGTGTTAGCCAAGTACATCTCTAAGGGCATGCTGACCTGACTCCGGGTTCCTTATCTCTTAGAATAGGTTGCCGGAAATTGTACTCCTAACATGTGAAACGCTTCAACAACTGTTTTTTTTTCTACTTAGAAATAGAAGCTTTGGTCATGGAAAAAGTCATGTTTTTACAGATACTGATCCTTTTTATTATTTTGTAAAAACTGTATAGTTTGTTCAGTCATGTTTGCTACTGCATGTGGGGGAAAATCTTACTCAAAAAGCTGTAAAAGATTTCTCATCAATACAACCTCGGCTTTCCATTGGGAATTGTTTAGCTCAGTGTGACTGCTTCCGTGACCATATTTGTAATGTAGTCATAGTGAATGGCATTGAGGGACACTACTTTTGGGAGGAAGATGAAACAGGAAGTTACTCACATGGCGCTGGAAATTTGCAAAGTGAATGTCTGGGATGAAGAGGACGGGCTGAGTGTCCAAGTCTGTCATCATCTTAAACACAGTTATATCACTACGCTTGTGCATCAGAGGCATTTTGGCATCTGCAACTAGAAAATAATTACATCCATATACAATTGTCAGTCTTTTTCTTTTGTTAAAATATAATAAAAATGTTAAAAAAAAAAAAGAATTCGCAAAATTAGCCTTGCTACTGTAGTGGTGCAATGTATTATGTGATGATTATTAACTTTTCTCATGGAAACATGAAGTAATGCAATCCACACTCACAAGGAGCCATGTTGGGGTTGACATCAGCACATTTACCCTTCCTGCGTGACTGTTTGCGCTCCTCATCGCGGATCTTCCTCTCTGCACCCTTGTCGCAGAACACCTTGATCTGGCAGTAGGCACGGTGAATAGGCTTGTTGCTGCGGTTGTTGTAGCTGTACGTGTCAATCTGCAGGTTTAGTGGGAGCCCCTTTACACCCTTCTGAGAGGAAAAGTCTGTGCTCAGGCAGTTGACCGAGATGAAGATCTAAAGAAGGTGGACAAGGAAAGAATCATGAGCCATCTCCAGATGATGGTATACAGTACATTAGAACAGAGGTGATCACGAGGCTTTGAGCTAATATTAAATATATTGGTTACATTGAACTATTAAAAACACACCTTTAAATGTAATGATTTATTCAGTTACTATATTTTTTAAAATTATATTATCTTTTTATGTAATGTTATTTACAGGATGCTATAATGGCTTCATATATAATTACTTATAGCTGTTCCATAAGTGGCACAGAGTGCAGGTTACAAGAGCAATAACTTGTTGAATGTCTCCCCCCTTTGGGCTCAACTGGCATAATACTTACAAATAAACAGCTCCTTACAGATAAAGTTTATAGTGAATATATACTTACAGTAACAAACAGTTCTTACATACCTTTCTCATACAGACACAAATCATAATATTTATGGATTTTATATTTATATATAATATTTCTTTCTAATTTGACAAATAATTTCTACAACTTTTAAAAATAATATAAATATTTAAAATTCAACGAAATAATTATATGTATCCATAATTGTACTTACATAATGTTAAAGACTAAGCAGTTTAAAAAAATTTATTCTCAACATTCGCCTTGAAATCAGTGCGTTATATTTTTTTTCATTGCTATTCCAAGAAGGTCCACTAGAGGGAGCAAAAGGCTTGAATATGTTCCTCATCAAGTCTTTTTCATAATTGCTTTGTGTTTGTACACAGCTGAGTAAGTGAACTGGCAGAACAATGAGTAACTTCAATTATGAATGTTTTCACTATGAAACACACATTCCTTGTATTTTTTTATGATTTTAATAACAAAAAAAATTCTCTCATATCACCTCTCATTTCATCTATCTTTCTTGTCTTGCACACACACACACACACACACACACATGCAAACACACACATACACATACATAAACACAGATACACACAGCAAACAGAGAGCACTCCAGAGCACACGGATGAGTATCCTATGACCGCATGTACACCTTGTGATCTACATCCTGGTTTTCGGCACAACACACAGCACACAAAAGCACATTTTAGGCATGACTTCTTAACACCTCAATATGCAACCATCTACAACATGAATGACGATTGGTTTTTAGATTATAAAGCACACCGGGCCACTGACCATTTACGGCTAAAAAGAAGTTTAACTGGTCAGTTGAGGTGGATATAAAAAGTCAAGCTGCCACTCGATGACTGACAGGTTGTACCAGACTCGTCTTGATATACTTGTTGAACTGGATTCCATAATCTATCAGTGCTAGGTTTAAGGTCTTGGCTTCTGTACTTTCCTACACATTTCCTCATTCCTCTTTGGGCAGAGCTGCGTCTCGCCCGAAACGTCTCCTCTGAGCGCATCACCTTAGCATACAATAGGGCTGACAGGTGAAATGGACTGAGAACTAAAGGCTGACACACCCACACACACGCACACATCTTTACTCTGTCACACTGTAGTCCGACCCAACAGCATTGTTTAAAATATTTTTTTATTATTCTTTTACTATATGAAACAAAGGCAAAATGCAAAAAAACACACTTAAAACCAAAACTAAATGTAAGCCATGGAAATTCCCTGATTAGCACTCACTTGCTCATGTTCACTCCTAATTACACCTTTCAAACCAGGAGAAACAGGGCACATGGTTTGTTTTGCCTGAATGACGACCATTGTTTGAGTAATCACAATGTGCCCAACATTGCACTGTCTATTTTGAGTATAAATCTCTTCCACAGGCCTACATTTTTTTTTAAAGGTCAGGTTTATTTTAAGCGGCAAGGAAGGTCTGTTAACCACACTAATATGGCAACAAAATAGATCAATAAAAGTGAAGTATTTTACTGCACCCTAAACTTTTAACAAACTAGTGGTCTGTAACCTGAACTAACAAACTCAAGTCTAATCTGCCTACAGATCTCAAACTGATTTGATGGCACGTAACAAAAAGACAGAACATTCACGGGAACAAGTACACACATTCTCATTCTTTCTCATTACCAATTGGCAAGTGAAGCCATTTCTTAAAAAATAAATACCATATAGTTAATAGCTTCCTATTGTAATGACAATGGACAGATTCTTAAGCAAGATTTGCATTTTTTCCTAAATGCTCAACAACATCTCATGACTCTTAAATGAAACTTGATTTTGTTACTTATTGGACTTTCAACTTTCAGCTAAAGGAAGAGAAATTGAAATGTTTTTTCCAAAGCCTACCTTTGCCTCCTCGTTGATGTCCCATGTGAAGGAGATAGCATTGTAGGAGATCTCCTCGATGTTGCTGATGGTATTGAAGCTTTCTTTGTAGTCGGCTGTGGACAGAAGAAAATGCTGAGGTTAGCACTAAAGGACCAGGCAAGGAAAGGTTGAGGGTTTATACAATAAAGAAGAAAAGAAGAAAAACAGCCACCACTAGTTTTGTAAGCTATTAATACAAGGCAGGTAAAACAGGACCAGCTCCCCTATGCTTCATCTATTCTTGATTTTTTCATGGACAGCAAAATTTCATTGTCCAGCGATAAGACGCCAGTGTTCTCTAAAACATCACTTCACTGAAGCAAATTTTTTGACATGGTTTCTAGATGTTAAAAATATATCAACTTAACGTAGCCCTTTAAGTATAGAAAAAGTGCCAACATTGCTATTTAATATAAAAAGTAATATAAATGTCTCATCAAATTTAGCATCCCTTGGAGGTTGAAGCTAGTTTTGTTTGAACATCAAAAGACTCAGGAGTAAGAGACTTGACTGTCATCTTTGTTGTGTGGTGAATCGAGTTAGCAGACTAACTTCAAACTCTACTTTTCTAGGTCAATTCAGAACGTTTGCATGATTGTTTACCTGCTGCCCCCATTCATCAGAGCACAGTTTGTAGACGGTAAACAAACAGGATCATTAAACTCTTTCTACCTCCACCCCCTTTCACCCCCACCCACTTCCACTGTAATATGGCTCTCAGCTTTGATCTATAGAGCATTCTCAGAGGGTATTAGCTATTAGAATTACCTAAAAGCCTTAGTTAGAATTTGGACACATGAGCTTTAATTTTGTTCCTACTCTATAGTAACGTTATATGCATAACTTAAGTCTTATATATGAAATGTGTGTTATGCGTTTGAAAAACTGGCAATACCATTTTGATTATCCATACACTGTGAGAGGGGAATTTTATATTGAAACAGCCACAATGTGTTCCTTGGCCCATCATAATGAAAAACTATTTGTTTTTCTTGCTCTGATTCGAGAATTGTGGTCCAAACTCGTGTCTGAGGTGTACACATGTTGTTATTTTTCCAGCACACCTGTATGCCCAACTAAGCCTTACTCATGAAGAAACCACTGGCTATGAGAACATCTGAAACTCCTCACCGATGTCGATGCATCTCTGTTTGGCTGTGTGCTGTCTGGAGTGCCAGTACTTCCAGTGCTTGAGTTGGTCCTCCCTGCATTTTTCCTCACCGAACACAACCATCACAACGCTCTGTAAAAACATGTATGAATGTTACATAGATGCATGACACATGTTACTATACAAACATACAGCACACACACACGCTGACATATACAATCTACATACCCTGACTTTGCAGATGGGGTGGTGAAGGACTTTGCTGTTGTCTGTTTCCTTTAGAGTGATAGGGTAGAACTGGCCCTTATTGAGGTATGTCATTGTGCCATCACCTGACTTCTGCCGAAGCGACTTTGAGGCTTCCAGTGTGTACTCAAAATTATTCCTGGAAAACAAAGACAAAGACATTTCTATTCTGTTTACTGAGAGATGAAACTTGATGTATATTTTCTGAGGATTTACACCCACAAGAGGACTATCCGAGTAGGCTTTACTCATAACACAGCATCCTTTGGAGGGCATGTTAACATAATTGTCTGGCATAATCTGTTTACCCCCAAGAGGGCTTCTTGGGAGTGAGATCGTGGGTATGGCTTACCCTGACACGGTGTCGAAGGCAGGATAGTCCTCTTGTGCAATGGAGCCCATCCGTAACTGGAGATCCCCTGGGAACGTGAACACCTGTGGAGTACAAAAGAGTGTCCGAGAGGGCCTGGCTTCAGCGCAAACAGCCACGCCGTGGCGTTGCTTGCAGCCAGCCAAAGCATGCAACCACAGGGCAAACAGAAAGAGAGCTTCCCCTATGATATCTCTGTGTGCGTGGTTTTGTTGGGCATTCTAAAATAATCCCCCGCCCCTCCATAATCTAGGTTTTAATAACGCGTAGGAGAGAGTTTAAAAGAGAGAGAGAGAGAAAAAAGAAAGTCAGAGAGAGAAGGCCCTGGCTTTTATGCAGTGGGAAAGCACAGCACTTTATTGTGCCAGCGAGACAATGGCATAATAACACGCTAGCCGCTTTTCTGGCTATGTTCAAATAACATTACAAGCAGGCTCTAGAGTTTGCCTACTCGGATAGCTGTAAAGGTGATGTTATTAAGGGATTGGAGTAGGGGGTTTAGTGTGAAAACAGAAGAACAAAGATAAAGGTAGTGAGTGAATAAGTGACTGAAGATATAATGGGAACATCAACCTACCTCCTGACCCCCATCCTTGAAGGTCTCAGGGAAAGTAGAGTCTGGTGTACGGGGCTGTGTGTTGGGGCTGAACTGACTGTGGGCAAGCTGACGCCCGAATGACACTGCATGATCCTCAGACTCAGAACAGTGCGGGTTTGGCACAGTGACAGAGAAAGCATGCGATGGCTCCTCAGTCTTTACAGGGTAACTGGGCATAGCAGCGATGGACACGGTGACTGTGGTGTCAGGTGAGGGGAACACTGCTCTCTTGTCCTGCACCAGCTGATTACCAGGAAGAAGAATGTTCAGTGGGACTCCCTTCAGAACCTGGATCCTGTTGTCAGCTGATGTCATTGTGGCCTCTGGGAGAGGAGCCATGAGGTTTCTGCTAAAGAAGAACGCAGACATCACGCAACAGCAAAGATAACAAAAGGGTCATCCATAACCACTGCTTTGAACAAGAGCACGTCACCTTTTGTTGGGATCCACATCAGAGCCTAGGATGTCGGCCTTTGGCTGGGATATTGTCCTTTTTTCCCGTGGCACCTGGGGAAGGCAAACACAGCCTCTATCAACCTGAACTACACACAGCTTTATCTTTAGATGACCTGTTATTTAATCAAGTGGACATACAGTACATTCACTGCACAAACTTCTATTTAGTGATCTGCATTCAAATATATAAGTATGGAACATCACATTAAATGGCACACATCTAATCATCTAGTTTGTATATATTTACAGAAATTGGCTTTATATTAATTATCTCAGTACTTCAGGACATTGCAAATATTTTAGTATCTACCCAGTCGCTGCCCTGACATCTCCCATTTTTCACTGTCAGGTATTCAGGCATTGTCACGATCAATTAAATACAATATATTAAAAGGCTCTGGTTTCTTACAATTAATGCTGTCCAGTGTTTTGATTTTGCCATTTGGTGCTGATTAATTCCTTTAAATATTTAAGAAGCAGTTATTTATAATAATACAATCTATGACCACTAATGGCGTTGATCCAAATGGCACTAAATCCCCTACCTTGTAATAGTCATAGAGAAGGCCTAGAGCAGCAGCACTGTCCTCATCTCCATTAATGCTCATCATTGCTTTGGTGGCAGCTGTAAGTGGGTTCTCCAGGAAGGACTTCCATGCTTCATCTTCACTGGTGAAGGCACGTCGTTGACTGTAGGCTGGATCATTCTGTAGCACCAGCACTGCCCGTTTACTGTTACAGATATAGAGATGGATGAGAGGTAGAAACAGCGCTACTATTTATCTGTAGATGGTATATACAAAGGAACTGATGTGTAGGAATGGTCTAAAGAGAAACCAGTCAGAAACCTTGAAAAATAAACAAAAGACTTGTTCAACTAAAGAAGTTATACTGGCTTGTTTGAGCAATGGTGAAGTGACAGTGACAAATGAAGGCTTCTTTTACATAAAGCATTCAAAGTTTTTTTTTTTTTTATAATCGTGAGCTAAGGTAAACCCATCTGAAAGTTGAATAAATCTCAGTCGTTTCCTGTCTAACAAGATGCTCTACTGGCTTTTCCAGTAAGACTGACAAAGATCAGTTCCTCATTGGGTGGCTGTCAAGAATCTTGACAAATTGATCTTCCTTGACATTGTAGGGCCTTTGACCACAACCAAACATTAATAACTATTGTTTTAATGAAAATACAACCCTGAGTTCTTCTTACTCTTAAACATAATACTTTTTTATAAATTCTATTACTTAACTAAAATAAGACAATTGGTGCTTTAACTCGATGTAGATATTGCTTCAGGACATGGTGAAAACAGAGATTACAAATGACACCCTCTAACAGACAGTCAACACACTATAGCTTTGTTTCTTTTTCTTCCTAATGAACTTTAAAAAGTTAATATCTTTTCAGACCAAAGAACACCACAATAGTTTTAGTAGAGTTTAATAGTTTAATAATAATCAAATACATTTAGAAAGCTGAATAACTGAAACTATTTGAAAGGCTGCGTTGATGCCATTCTGAAGCGAAGTGGTTGTAATTCACAAAGCCAATATTATAATGCATAGCCATGGAAACACTGGTGCGTCTTTATCGGATAATTGTTGACGCAACGCGGATTAGCAGTAATCTGATAACTAATTGTGCCATTCTTTAACCCCCTCTTACTCCAGCCATGTTTGATTTTAACACTGCAACCTGATAGATCCGTTATCCGGGGACAATAAAAACCTGAGTGGGAACGCAATCCCGCTACTAAAAACAAGAGGGCTAATCATGCACGAAATGGGTAATGACAGACTTTACACCGTATCCTGAGTACATCCCAGTGGAAAAATGAAAGAGAAAAACGTTTCTGCTGGGATTCCAAGGCAACGTCCTCAACCACTTTATTGCACCTATGACAATTAAATTATACGCAATCAAATGGGATGTATGGTCTATTAATGCCAGGGTAAACTTACTGTTTTGCCAGCTATTATTATTATTATTATTATGTTGCCTTAAACGTGGTAGGAGACAGTTCATACAAGACAAGCGTACAAGAGCTTGGAGCCAATGAAGCCAGAGAAAGGCAAATTTTACAAACAAATGTTTACAGAAACTGCAAACAAACTTTGACTAATATTGTCGGAAGAGACGGTTTTGACTGGTAAACAGCAGTTTTGTTTGATATGGACACTGAATCTAATTGATTTCTTTATTTTAGAGGTTTTCCACCAGAACGTCACACCCCTTCAAATATATCCTGCTATAATTTTGTTTTTGTTTGCTTGGCTGTTCTATTGACCCTAGAGAGCTGCAAACCCCAACAAGCAAACGATCTGCTCTTTAATTCTGTTTGGATTGTCAGAGGTTACAAACAATTTACAAATGGTTTAAATACAATTTGTTGCAGGGGCAAAAAAACACAGGCAACGCCTAAAAGGTGTACGATTTCACTAGAGTCAACAGACTCTCTGTCGCTGGACTGTAAATTTTAAAACCCTGGTGAACACAAAATAAAAAATATATATTATAATAATAATTATCATTGAAAACACACACGAAAATTTTTGTAATTACATTCAAATCACATTTAAGAAGTTAAAGGCTGTGAAATGTCAGGTGCTAGAAATTCCTTTCAGTCTGTAAGAACTTTTTGTCAGAGACGTAGTTTTAAACTTGTGCCACTGTGATTTAATTTAGTAATAAAAGCGACAGAAAACTGAACGGAATAGTTTTTTTGTACTTTAGTTATCTTTGTTTTAGTTTTTTAATCGAACTGTGAGATAAAGTGAAAACGGTAAGGAGCTAACGCGCGCTCGCGGAGAACTCGCGCGGCAGGTGCAGTACACCTGTGTATGTGTGTGTGTGTGTGTGTGTAGGAGAGCGACGCAGGTCTGAACACGACAGGTGGAACAGAGCCGAAACTTCGCTCAGTCGCACAGGTTCAGCTCACGCACTTTTTTCACCGCAGCTATATACAATTAATACTGATGAAATAACCACCTTTAACAATGACGGACTTTTTAGACACACAAAAAACAACCCAGTTGTTTCCAAAAACTAACAAAAAATATTCCAAAAAAAAAAAAAAGTAAATAAATTCAGTAAAATAATATTTGAATCAGGACGACGCGTTAATCCTGACAGCTGCTCCAGACGAGTCGCGTCCTGTAACGGACCTGAGCTCCTCACTGCAAATACACGCACACTTACTTGTCATGCTCCTGTGTCATCTCGTTTTTGGTCGGACTGGACTTTCTAGTTGGTACTGTATATCCGACCCGTCTTCTTCCAGCGGAGGAACGAGGGAATGAGGGTTACCGATGCGGCTGTCGGCGAGAGAACGGGTTTTGTTCGCTTTTCTTGCTTTTTGGGATATACCTGTGACAGGCCATCAGTTTGGGTTACACCTGAGGGGCGGGGTCTAATATGCAACTACACTTCTAATTGGCTCATCAGCACGGTAAACACAGTGGACCAATCAGCGAGCAGGAGGAATTAGCGGGACCTGCTGGTGCCTGTGATCACCTGTAAAGAGCCCAAAACAGCATTTTAAGAATATACAGTATTAGTGAAAAGTTTGAACACACCTACCCATTCAAGGGTTTTTTTTTTCTTGTAAAACAATAATTAAGGCTTCAATACTATGAAACAACACATTTTATATTTTAGATTGATCAAAGAATGAACCTTTTAGTTTTGATTTCAGGTTTTGTACACTCCTGACATTCTCTCATCCAGCTTTCAATTGAGTTCCCATATGAGCCTATGTTGATCATTTGTTGGCTGTTAATAGTGTGCAAAGCTGTCATAAAGCAAAACAATGGCTACTTTAAGAAACGTCAAATAACAATATTCTTTTTTTTTTCTTTTTAAACCAGATAATTCCATCATATGTTTCATGTCTTCATTATCGTTCTGCAAGGTAGAAATTAGTTTTTTTTTTAAAGAAATAAAGAAAAACACATAAACATAATTATTTTTACATTTAAAATTCTCTCAGTGCAATTTGTCTTTGCAGTAAAAACCTTCGATCTCTCTGGCTTTCCACTCTATCCTACATTTATTATTATTATTATTATTATTATTATTATTATTA
>JAOVVA010000002.1:8445013-8455667 GCA_028565275.1 Leiocassis micropogon | reverse complement strand
TTAATTTACAAAAACCTTAGTAACAATAAGTGCGAATGAACTCCTAACTAACTTCTGCGCCATTACCCCGGTGAAAAGGTTTATGCAAATTAAGGTAGCGTAAATCGATAGACTCTGCTATCGATTTGTGCTACGGTAGCATTTTTCGACAAGGCAGCAAAAATCGACAGAACACCGGCACTGATCTGCACTCATCGTGATGCTTCAGATGCTGGAGTGCGGATGCGACATCACCATGGCAATGCGCTTTAGCCGTTCTAACCCGTCCGCGCGCTCAGATCTCTAAGGCGCAGACCTGCTAAAGCGGACAGGCGCAGTCCTGTTCGGGGGAGGGCTCTGTGGGCGTGGTCATGCCGTACAGCCGCGCTAACCGTTAAGGAATGCAGTGTACGCTTCAATCGCTCATCTGTTCAGATGTAAAGAGGAGCGCTCACATCTCAGGTGAGGTCTGTTTATCATGCATGCATGTGTTATGTAGGGGTCTTCTTAAAACAAAAAGTTAAAATTAAGGGAGCTTAATTAAGCTAACTTAATTTCTGAGCATGCCACATATTAAATGCTTGCCTTTGCATTTTAAAAGAAACGTATATAAAGCTTTTATAAAGATAAGCATGGTTTAAAGCATTGTGTAAAACCTAAAAATTCTAAACATCAAGATTGCTCCTTCTTCCTTACCACTGTACAACTTGTACATTTTAACTTTCCCCTCCAACCTGCCAGCAGATTCATTAGGTGTGGCAAGGAAGTTCCTGAGAACCTAGCTCACAGGTGTGGTCACCAAAATCACTACATTCTTTTTTTTTTCTTGCTTGCTTGCTTTTTTGCTTACTTTCAACCTTGCATGTGTTAAAACCTTATATTATATCTGTTATATCTATCTACATATTATATATCTGTTATATATCTATATATGTGTTATAACCTTATGTTATACTGTATATAGTACAGATTTAGCTATTGACAATGCTATTGACTTTTGTAACTATATCGGTCTCTATCTGTTTGTTGAGCAATGATGTCACTGAGGAAAAATAGTCTTTTATAAAAGAAAACATTTAAACTCTCGCAAGCATATCTCTATGCTCAGGTTTCACTTCTAGCTCCTAAACACAAAGAAGCAAGATCTACTTTTCTGACTCACTATTTTTCAGTGACATTTAATGTCCAGGGAGCTTCTCTAAATTATACAACAGCTACCAACCAGAGGGAGTTCGGCATGTGCTTCCTCTGAGACTCGTGAAGCCTGCCAACTGTATTTTTTTCCACCCTGCTGAACATGCTGCATCACAGGCAGTGTCACACACTCAGAGGAAAGCACCATCTGGCTTCTTCTACATACATTCAATTGAATTTTAATTATATAGCACCGTTAATAATGGGCAATGACAGAAATCTTAATATATAGGTTCCTATATATTAAGTCCGTCTGATCTAACAATACATGGCTGTTGTACACCATATGGCTGGTGGCCTTTTTCATTTTTGATGATTGACATGGAATAGTGGTCATGCCATTCCCTACTCAGAGAGCACACCCAGTTTTATTCCCCTGGCTTCCATTGGATTTGAAGTGGGAATCACTTGATGATAGGGTACATCAAGTGAGAAGGGTCAGCATTATATTTATGAGAAATCCAGAATGGATATAGTAGAAACAGAATAAGCAGAATTTAGCACAGGAAAAGTGACAGAGTTATGGGATAGACCTGGATGTAGCTATTTAGTGATCTACACGATGACGAGCACAGTTGTATTAACAGTGATATTAGCATGGATCTCATAGCTTTGCACAGTTTGAGTAAAATGCACAGATAAAAAATGGTCAGTGGTTATAATAAAGCACTGCTGCATCATTGTCTTTAGATAGACATGAAGCAAGGGTTAAATTTTACTGGCTGCACTATCAGCAGCTAGTTGAACAGCACCCTGGGAAATGTGAAAATCAAACAAGACCAACTCAGACTTTCAGGACACAATTAGACTTGCATGCCACATGTCAATGATAAATATTAATATGCACGTCATTAAGGATTGATTTTTAATCAGATTTTTTTTATTACATAATTGAATAAATAATGACTGTTTCATAAAAAATTATCACTGTTTACTGATTACTGTTTATTTAAAAAGTAAGACATTAGTTAAAGCAATTTTCAAAATTACTAATGATACTTATTTCTTACATCCTCAGTTTCCCTGAAGATTAAAGAAGAACTGTGTCCACTGCAGCTGCTTAATTAGTTACAGTAATTCCCCCCAAATTTTGTTTCACTCTTCTGCTACGTAGTTTCTTTTTTGTGCAAACACCCATAAAACCAACACAGAATGGAAAGAGGAGACTTTGTCCTCAAGGCCAAACTGGCTGAGCAAGCTGAGCGTTATGATGACATGGTGGCTTGTATGAGGGAGGTGACCAAGGCTGGTGGCGAACTCTCTAATGAGGAAAGGAACTTGCTGTCTGTCGCCTACAAGAATGTGGTTGGCACACGCAGGTTGGCCTGGCGGGTCATATCCAACGTTGAGAGCAATTCAGAAGAAAGTGACAAGAAGCCTGAAGTGGTAAAAGTATACCGGGAGAAAGTGGAGCATGAACTAAGAGATATCTGCAAAGATGTTCTGGTAAGGAGTTTGGCAAAGAATCAAGGTTATGTCTTGGGTGGCCTTTAATTTACAGAAAGCTTACTTAATACTAAGTGATACTGCATTCAGAAACATCATGCAATCTTATCTGATATCAGAGAGACTTCCAGAAGCCGAAATAAATACTGATGTCTATTAGGTTGATAGAAAATCCTTCTATTTTAACACCACCTGAGAGAGCTGAATCCATTATGCAAATGCACCATGTGGCCTACTCCTTCAGATAGCAATTTAAAAAAAAGTCAAGAATGTCTTTAATGCTATAATTCAAATCCAGTCCCTAGACTAACCATTGGCAGCAATGTAAATGACATGGATATCTGAAACTGTTTTAAGCATTGAGTTCTTGGCATTTTTAAATTTTAGTAGGATAGACAAATGGTTATGGTAAATAAGCCAATAGTCAGCTGTGTATCTTCTATCTCCTGTCTCCTATTGTATTCTTAGGGTACAATGTTATTTCAGTGTGCCAAGATATGACTATGACTGCTATTGTTGGTATACTGCTGTCCAAAATTCTGCATGCATGTTTTGCTATAGTAAACAGTAGAACTATAGAATATTCGCTATAGTAGAACAGCACCAATACCTCCAGGTGTGTACTGTGCCTGGGAAAAAAATACATTAAAAGCAGCTATTCATGTCACTTACGGACTCTGACAGAGGAAACAAAAGACGCACTTCCATAGAAGCTTTCATGTATTTTCTTTTCCGCTTTGCATGGAGATGGAAAAAGACATTATTACAACTTGAAAATTGGCACTTACAAAAGCATTAGGAACACAGCAATAGTTACAGTCCTACAGTATATAGTCTCTGTGAGAAGTTAATGGTGATAAATAATATCTTCACTAATCATAAGTGATCACTAACCTTCTTCTTGGGTCTTTTTAAGTTCTTATTGAGTTTGTTTAAAGGTTTTGCTCATTTAATCTAAGAACTTTGTTTCTCGTCTACAGGACCTTCTGACTAAATATCTAATAAAAAATTCTACAAATAATGAGAACAAGGTCTTTTACCTGAAGATGAAGGGAGACTATTTCAGATACCTTGCTGAAGTGGCTCCGAAAGATGATAAAAGTAAGAAAATACATTTCTAAAACTGCATGTATTACCTCCAGTCCTCAAAGTGAGAACTGCAGGCCACCTTGTGTTGGTTGTGAGAACATGTTGTTGACTGATTGTGTGCCAAGCATGTTAGACACAGGGCTTCTAAAAACAGACTATAGGAATGTTAGGAACTTAAAAGCAAAAGAAAATATGCTTTCCACATGGTCCCCGTCCCTGTATCAAAAATAGAGATAGAGTGATCATGAATCTAACATTAAACAAAAATATGTGTATTTAGAGGACAGATCGATGTTATCGAGAACCATCGACTAAATTTGTTTATCAGATTAAGTTAAATAATGGTCATCTCTAACCGGTTGGTTCTCCCTGAGAATATTATGGACAAATCTTGGAATATTAGACCTTTTATTAGCATCAGCTCCAGTTTCCCTTGCTTGATTGTTAGCCCGTGTACGGTTATGCTTGCTCTCCCAGTGATTGCTAGAGTTTCCATCAGGTTCTTTGTTTCCTCCCACCTACTATACAAAACACATGCCAGTAGGTGGATTAGCTATACTAAATTGCCTCCAGGTGTTAATGTCCATGCATGATGCACTGTCTTAGCTGGTGTTCCAGTCAGGGTGTGTCCCTGCTTCACACCCAGTGTTCCTGGGATGGGCTGAGGATTCGATGTGATTCTGACCATGTTCGAACAGCTCCTGAAGATGAACAATCATGCATCATTCTATCATTTAAATATCCTATTTATTATGTCAGTTGTTCACTGTTGGTTCTTTTTTTTGTGCTTCCCAGCTGCTGTAACTGACTCTCAGAAAGCCTACCAAGAGGCCTTCGATCTGAGCAAGAAAGAGATGAAGTCAACACACCCGATCCACCTGGGCCTCGCCCTGAACTTCTCGGTCTTCTACTACGAGATTCTCGGCTCTCCGGAGAAAGCTTGCAACCTTGCAAAAGAGGTACCTAGCAATGAGAAAGACCTGTAACAGCTGCCATGTTTTTTTCCCCACTTTTGAGTTGCCATTTAAACTGGGTGTGGTTGCTTGCAGGTACTTGAAAAAGCCACAGAGGATGCAAGTTCCATTAGCGACGAATCTTTTAATGACAGCGCCATCATCATACAGCTGCTAAGAGACAACCTCTCAGTGAGTAACATTTAAGCAAATTTTAAACTTGGGTTGTCATGTCAAATACAGTTAAACCTTGGATTGCAAGCATAATTCGTTCCGGAAGCATGCTTGTATATCAAAGCACTTGTACAGAATATCAAAGTGAATTTTCCCATAAAAAATTATGGAAACTCTAAAGATTTGTCCCACAACTCAAAAATATTCATACAAAAATAAATAATACAAAATATAAAGTATAAAATAAAACAAGTTAACCTACACTTTACCTTTGAAAAGAATCATGGGAGAGGAGAGGAGAGGAGAAGAGGAGGTAGGAGGCTACTGTGTAGGACGACTTTCACACACACAAACAACACTCGTTTATCAAGTTAAAATTGATTTTTAAAATTTGCTTATATTGCAAAATGCTCGTGAGACCAAGTTACCACTGTAATCCAAGGTTCCACTGTAATCCATATGGTATTTTTTTCAGTGATTTAGGCTATATTTTTATATTTTCTAACCAGTAGTATTTTAACATATTGTATGTGTTCAGTTGGACCTAGTGATGGACCTAGCCACTTTTTTGTTCAATCTTTTCTAGTTATGGACAGCTGATACTGGAGAGGAGAATGAAGAAAAGCAGAGCTGAAGATTCAATGCCTTCTGATTACTTTAGGGGGAGAAATAATCAAATAGGATGAATTTTTTTTTTTAATCCATCATACAAGACAGTTGTCTAGTGCACGTCAGTCCTGCTATTTAAGTTATGTTGTGGCTTACACACCGATCAGCAGCAACATTAACACCACCACCAGCTGAATTGAATAACACTGATTATCAATTATATACCAGTAAACTGGTAACATGTACATGGACACCCCTTTCTCATTTTTGCCTGTGGGGACCAAATGCCTGTCTGGTCCAATCTCACAGACACAGTGCAGCAAAAATTGCTGAGAAAAGTTAATGCTAGCTGTGGCATAAATGTATCAGTACACTCAATGCATCACAGCTTGCTGCATATGGGTCTCAGCAGGTAAAGAGTTCAAGGTTTTTGATCTGACCTCCAAATTCCCCAGATTTCAATAAGAAAAATATCCATGATATGTGCCGGACAAACAAGACTGATCCATGGAGGCCCCGCATTGCAATTTATAGCGCTTAAAGGCTGCTAACATCCTGAAGCACACCACACCACACTAAAGTACACCGTCAAAGGTCTGGTGGATTCATGCCCGAGGGGTCAGCGCTGTTTTGGTGGCACAGGGGACCTAAAACCTAGGTTTTAATTTTAATGGTTTTAATGTTATGTCTGATTGATGTACCATTGTTAGTAGGTCGTAATTCTCCTAATGCAGAAGCAAATGAGTTCACATTTATCCCAGTGGATTTTACTTTAACATTTGAGTAGTGTTTTTCCTACTGTTTATATGTGCATGTGGTATAATATGATAATTTTATAATGGCATTAGCCATCATGTGGTGAGTTTTCCTTTTGTCATTTCTTAATAGGGAACAAATGCTGACTTTTTTCCTCTTCAGAATATCAGGGATAAACTGTATGTATCATCTGTACTTATGCAACTACTCATGATATTTAAAAGTCCTAACTGCTTGGTCACATACACAACACAAACACCCACATGAAAACAACCGTCTTTTGAATATCAAAATTAATTAAAACATTTCCAATAACATTGAGGAATGGTGCTCTGATATTTTCCATACTTTCATAATAGTCATAACCATAACTATATTGTGCTTACAACTTTACCCTTTTAAATTTCACTTAATAAATAAAAAGAACCTCCAAGCCTTCCCGTACTATTTCACAATGTATAAGGTAGCTAAAAGCTCTATGATAAACAACATGTAGACCAAATATGAAGATAACAATATGATTACATACAGTTTGGTATTTTAACAACGCAAAGTATGGAAGTTGAATAAGACATTGTATGTTCTCATGCATATACTTCAGGATATAAATATCCTTTTAAAGTCAAGGCAGAAACAGGTAAATACTTTTCACTGCAAGTTTGACAAGTATGAGAGTTCAGCGTAACTTCACACTATCCTCATGGCACTTTTACAAAAAGACTAAACTGAAATGGAAACAAAAAATCTGCAAAAATATAGAAGTTAAAAAATGGTCATATAAAACAAAATATCGAAAAAATAAGCAATACCGTACTTTATTTGCAAAAATCATCATCATGATATTTTCCTTTTATTGCAACACTGTGAAAGTCCTCAATCATACTTCATTGCTGGACGATGGTTTTGTCCCAGTCAGGATAGCTAAGCTTTTGGGGACAGAACACATCTTTTTACCTTCTCTCAATGGGCAATGTTGGCTTCAGGGCAGTGTCCATAAACAGTATACTGTATACTGAAGGTGTATACTGAAGTATATTAAAGGTGTGACTTTAACAGTACGCCCTCTGGCTGTTTAAGGTGGGTTATTTCTGTTTGTTTTTGATTTTGTTTGTTTGTTTTTTGTATAAATCTATGATGTCAGAAAGCTAATATTATGGGGAAACAGATTATTTAGAAAATAAAAGACATCCTAACTAGTGGTTAGGACATTATCAAAACCTTTTATTAATACTCAGACCTCAGCTTCCTTAATGGTATATCTGAAATTTTTAGAAATTTCCATGTGGTGTGAAGTATACGTGGCAAATAATTAAAACTTAATCTTTGATTTTGAATCAGAGTGGTCAATGTTCAAAGCTTCTATTGCTGAAGCTGCAGCTGTGAGCTGTGGTCATAAGGTTCTGGGTGCCTCAAGGGGCAGTAACCCTCGAACAGCATGGTGGCGTGGTGGACACCTGTGGTTAGGGAAGCTGTCCGACTGAAAAAGGAGTCCTTCAGAGATATGTTATCCTGGGGGACTCTAGAGGCAGTTGCAAGGTACCGGCAGGCTCGAAGAACAGCAGCCGCAGTGTAGCAGAGGCAAAGCAGCGGGTGTGGGAGGAGCTCGAAGAATCCATGGAGAAAGGCTTTCAGGCGGCACAAGGTGCTTCTGGAAAACCATCCAGCACCTCAGGAAGGGGAAATGGGGAACCACCCAAGCTGTGTACACTGCTGACCTCGACTGAGGAGGTATTCGGGTGGTGAAAAGAGCACTTTGAGGAACTCCTGAACCCGACTAATCCACCCTCTGTTGCAGAGACAGAGCTGGAGGATGATGGGAGGGTCAGCGTGGATCTTCCTGGGCGAGGTCACTGAGGTAGTCAAACAACTCCACGATGGCAAAGCCCCGGGAATTGACGAGATCCGTCTGAAAATGCTGAAGGCTCTGGGTGTTGAGGGACTGTCTTGGTTGAAACGCCTCTTCCGAGACAGTGCCTAAGGAGTGGCAGACTGGGGTGGTGGTTCCCCTTTTTAAAAGGGGGGATCAGAGGGTGTGTGCCAACTCCCGAAGCATTACACTACTCAGCTTCCTTGGGAAAGTGTTCTTTAAGGTGCTGGAAAGGAGGGTTCGGCCGATTGTCAGTGGGTGTTGACCTCTTCC
Organism: Leiocassis micropogon; assembly: GCA_028565275.1. Lineage (NCBI taxonomy): Eukaryota > Metazoa > Chordata > Actinopteri > Siluriformes > Bagridae > Leiocassis > Leiocassis micropogon. The sequence goes on along the minus strand of JAOVVA010000002.1, from coordinate 8,447,327 downwards.
AGGGCTGTGCCCTGTCACCAATCCTGTTTGTGATTATCATGTAGAGGATATCAAAGCGCAACCGTGGAGGAGAGGGTATACAGTTTGGTGGGCTAAGGATTGTATTGCTGCTTTTTGCAGATGATGTGCGCCTGATGTCATCATCAGTCTGTGACCTGCAGCGCTTGCTGGATTGGTTTGAGGATCAGCACCTCAAAATCTATGGCCATGGTTCTCAGCAGGAAACCGATGGATTGTCTACTCCAGGTAGGGAGCGAGTCGTTACCCCAAGTGAAGGAGTTTAAGTATATCTGGGTCTTGATTACGAGTGATGGAACATTGGAACGTGAGGTTGGCCAGAGAATCGGAGCAGCGGGGGCAGTATTGCAGTCGCTTTACCACACTGTTGTGACGAAAAGAGAGTTGAGCCAAAAGGCAAAGCTCTCAATCTACCGGTCGATCTTCATTTCAACCCTCACCTATGGTCATGAGTGTTGGGTCATGACCGAAAGGACAAGATTGCAAATACAAGCAACCGAAATGGGTTTTCTTAGAAGGGTATCTGGCCTTTCTTTTTGAGATAAGATGAGAAGCTCAGTCATCTGTGAGAAACTCAGAGTAGAGCCACTACTCCTTTGCGTGGAGCAAAGTCACTTCATGTTATTGGAAAGGAGTCAGTTGAGGTGGTTCAGGCATCTAGTAAGGATGTCACCAGGATGCCTCCCTAGGGAGGTGTTCTTGGCACATCCAGCTGGAAGGAGACCACGGGGCAGACCAAGGACTAGATGGAGAGATTATATCTCCACACTGGCCTGGGAACACCTCGGGAATTCCTGCTGGAACTGCTAACCCCGCGACCCCGACTTTGGATAAGCGGTTGAAGATGGATGGATGGATGATTATTGAAATAAATTTTTTTTTTAAAAAGACAAAGTGAAAAATGTTTTTAAAAGTCTCACCTTCTGCGATTTAATTGGTTACAAAAATTTGGTCTTATTATACATTTTATTTATAATGCACTTTATATTTGAAGCAAATCTCAAAGTGCTACAAATTAATTCGACCCGAAAGCTCTGATAAAAAAGATAAGTTTTAAGACTCAGATTTAAAAGCATCAACAGTCTGTGGCGTCCTCAGATACTCAGGGAGAGCATTCCATAGTCTAGTTGCTGCTGAGCAAAAAACCCGATCTCCCATAGTATGAAGCTTAGTCTTAGGAGGTTTCAAAAGATGTACTGATGCAGAGCGGAGGTTGCATGTGGACGTATGTGAGGTAATAATTTCTTTGAGGTAGGGAGGGGCATCCCCATAAATACACTGGTGGGTAATCACTTATTTGTGATTGGTAGAAAAATAAAGGATGTAAGTGGGACTTAAATTGTTGCACTTTCACTCGCAGATATGAATCACTCAAGGTTTGGCAGATCTCACAATAAAAGGACTATATTTTTTAATATGATATATTTCATAGTTCACGTGCCTCCTCATCATCTAATTAGAAATGATTTATTCATAAATCACTTACAAAAAAAATAAAGTACACAAAAATGACCATGTCCTACTGATGCTCATGACTGTTTGTAAACTTTACATAAGATGACATTACTAGGCCTCCGAGTGGCGCAGTGGTAAAGCGCTCGCCCTATCATCCGGGGAGTGCTGGTTCGAACCCCGGGTGATGCTGTTTTCCTCTCACAGCCGGAGGCACAGAGAGAGCTGATTGGCCGAGCTCTCTCAGGGGGGCGGGATGAGAGGTACATTACTAATGTAATTAGTAATTAATTCCTAATGCAACTAATGTAAAATATGACTTGATTGCACGGATTACTGTACTTTTATATATGGAATATAGTGTGGAGTTAAAATTGCTTATTTTTATTATGTTTCCAGCATTTATCAGACACTTTTATTAAGAACGACTTATAGAAAAGCTCTGGAGCTTCTATCAAAAACACCTTCAGTTTACTAGGTCAAGGTCTAAAAATACCACTCAGAAGTTTTAAAAATCCAGTCACCTCATATTGTTGCCATTAACTAAAGGATATAACAGTTAAACAAAACAAACTCACAAATGAAACCAAATAAAAATAATCATTTGTTAATGACAAAACAATTGGGAACGGAGGATAATCATAAGGCGCAAACAAATGCCATTCTGGTAGAAGCCTTAGGGCATGATGATGATACTGATGATAATGATAAATATTTATTAATTTTTTTTTCTGTCATAGAGTAAGTCAACATCTCCCTCTTAGACTTGTACGTGCATGTTATTCACAAGTTCTGACGCGTGTCTTTCTTGTTACACAGTGTTACTCACGACTCCAGACGTCCG